>JAGFMF010012264.1:247482-314095 GCA_019455555.1 Galemys pyrenaicus | reverse complement strand
TGGTGTGTGCGGTGTGTGGTGTGGTGTGTGTGGTGTGTGGTGTGGTGTGTGCGGTGTGTGGTGTGGTGTATGTGGTGTGTGCTGTCATGTGTGGTGTGGGGTGGTGTGTGGTGTGCGGTGTGTGTGCCTTGTGTGTGGTGTGCGGTGTGTGGTGTGGTGTGTGCGGTGTGTGGTGTGGTGTGTGCGGTGTGTGTGTGCGGTGTGTGGTGTGGTGTGTGTGTGTGCGGTGTGGTGTGTGCGGTGTGTGGTGTGGTGTGTGCGGTGTGTGGTGTGTGTGTGTGGTGTGTGGTGTGGCGTGTGCGGTGTGTGTGTGTGGTGTGTGGTGTGGTGTGTGCCTTTTGGGGACAGCAGTCAGCTCCCTTTCCCGCGGCAGGAGAGGCGGCCCAGCAGGCACCTTTCGCACGACAGGGCGGAGGGTCCTCCCCGAATGTAACAGCCGGTGTGTCCGGAGCTCAGGACTTGAGTCACTTTTTAGCCCTTAGCGCTGAGTGATCGCGCTAAGCTCTAAGGCCTGTGCCAGCTGACGGGGCATGTAGTAATCTATTTTCAGTATGTGCCAACTCCGTCTCGGCTCTGCCGTGACACACTTTTCTCGCTGGCATGCAGAGGCCATCAAAAAGTCCCCACTACACGACAACGCGCAATGAGCCTTAAGGACGCTTGGACGCAGCTGTCGGAACCCGTGGAACGGCCGCCTGAGCAGAAGCGCGTGGCCGCCCGCCCTGGCCCTGCCCCGCGGCGCGGCCGAGGCGGCCTCAGCCCCGAGCGCTGTCAGCAGCTGCTAAGGCACGTCGCGAGCTGTGCGTTCCCAGCGTCGCCGCGCCGCCCTTTACCCTTTTAATTGTGCCCTTCCCGGAGCGGAGAGGACACGAGACGCTCCTGACACTGTTTTCGGAGCCCGTCCCCGAAGACGGCGCGAGCACAGAGCGAGCCTGCGCTCTACTTACGCCGGAAACACGTCGCCCTGCGGAATGTCGAGACCCGAGCTGAGCCCGGAGGCTCCCCAATGCGCCTCGCGCTCTGACGCGCAGAGGACTCTAACTTGTCCGTGCAGGTAATGAGGGTGCCGAGCGGCCTAAGCGAGCCTCCTCCGCAGCGAGTCGCACCCCCTCTTCGTTCACACTCTCACAGGGGCTCACCGGGCGCCGGGCTCGCCACCGGCAAGCCCTGGTGTGCGCGGAGCAGACTCACGTGGCCGTGCCCGGCACCTGCTGCGCAGGGTCGTCCGGAAGTGCCCATACGTCACCTGCCCGCTGGGGAGTCGGCGCCAGCAGGCGCGGAGCAGGTTCTGCACGACCGGGCAGACGGGTCAGGGGGAGTCCTGGAACCCTCGGGGCCTTTTCAGCGTTTACTGCATCGTACATCAGAGGCGACCCGGCACAGGGCCGGGGCCCGGCCGGGGCGGGCAGGCTCGGGCGCACCTTCACTCTCTGGGCGTGCTAGCCTTTCTCGCCTCTGCCGCTGCTGCTGCTTCCGTCCTTTCTCTCTTTTCCTGCTCCCCTCCCTCTCCCTCTGTCTCTCTTGCATACTCTCCGGCTGGCGCCCTCGTGACGCCCTCACACGCCCGCGTCTCAGTCCAGGTGCGCCCACTTGTGCGTGCCCACCAGGCTGCGTGCGGCCCCGCAGGTGTCGGGCTCACGCCGATGGCGGGGGTGGAAGGGCCTGACACGTCTCCATTTTCCCACAGAGCAGCGGGGGTCCCCGCCACCCCCTGAGGACCCAGCATGTGAGCCGCCTCCGGCGAGCTTCACAGTGTGCTGGACGGTCTGCTCACCCTCGGGGCTCAAATACCGTCTCGACTTCAGGGAGACTTGTGTTCTCTCAGCCAGACACGCCCAGATAGTGTGCGGCACTCTGCCTGTGCTTGCAGAGGTGAACACAGGACAACTGAAGGTGCGTACCAGCTGGCGCACTTACGAGAGCGCGGGACAAACGCACCCCAGGAACGAAGGGCACTTTGGAAGGAACCAGAGGATGCTACACCATTGTGAGACCACCGTGAACGGCGGAAGGCTGAGAACCAAGAGAAGCGTGCACAGCAGTTTAGAGCTATGCCGGCGGAGAAAAGGCGGATGTACCAGCGCGTCAGCAAGTCTGCCCCAAGCAGAGCGCGGCACCAGGAACTCTCAGGGCTTCTCCGAGGGACAAGGGCCTGGGGCCTCAACACCCAACAAGCAGACAGTGGCCCATGACGGACGACAGCACTGGGCGCGCAGACATCGCAGATGCAGAAAAGCCAGGACCCCAGAGGGGCGGCCGTCCCCACCGGCACCCCAGAGGGGCGGCCGTCCCCACGCGTCCGAACGGCGGCAGCGGCGCCCGGCCCCGCCGGCTCAGGGCCCGCTCGCCCCGAGGAGGTCAGCGCGGAGCGTGGGCCTGGTCCCCACACACTGGCCGCTCGACACGGGCAGACACGTGACAGCGTGCACAGCCCGCCGGGAGCCTCTCCCGAGTGTCCCCCGAAGACCCCCGAGCACTTACGGGCCGGCTCAGGCGCGGGAGCGGCAGCGGCAAAGGCCCGGAGCGCGTCAGTCCCGCGAAGGCGAAGGCCAGGCCGGGCTCGGAGGACGCCGCGGGGCCGCGTCGGCCGCACGCGGCGCGGGAGGGCAGGCGGCCCGGCAGAGCGGCGGCCCGGCGGGCACCACACGCAGCTCCGACAGCCGCGGGCGCACGCGGGGCACGACTGCGGGCGGAGCCGATAACACCCGGGGCGCGTGCGCGGGGCCGGGCGCACAGGAGAAGCGCGCGCCAGAGGCCGGGGGCGCGAGGCACGGCGTTCAGACGTCGCGGAAGGCGAACAGAGACGTTACGCAGAGAACGTTTCATAGACAGAAGCAGACGGCGGGAGAGGGGAGATGGGCAGGTGGGTGAGTGGGGACAGAGGAGAGAGGACCGAGAGAAGTTAGGAAGCAAAACTAGAAAACACCTTTTAACTCTTGGTTATTGAAACCGGTGCCAATAAGGCTCCGCTCGCAGGGTAAAGTGGAATTCAGGGTGCAGGTGGGCGCCCCACTCTGCAGCTACCAAGCACCTCCCACAACCTGCACTTAGAAATCGTAAGAATTCCCATCTCTACCCTTTTAGTTGCAGGGAGTGAGGATGGCTTATAAACAAAACAGAACGTGTTCAGGCCTGGTTGCAAATTAAAATGTCTCCTCATGTTTAAAAAGAGCAAGTTGCTTCTGGGGTGAGAATATTGACTAACCTGAGAACACGTGTGGCCTCTGCGTGGCTTCTCGCAGTAAGCCACGCGCTTTAAAAGTCACCGCAAATGCCCAAGCTTTCTTAGGCTCACCTGGACGCCTCGGCCGCTGTCAGCATAGGTGACCGGGATGACCCTCATGTTTGAACAGCCAAGAGCGCAACACCGGGTCGGGGAGCAGGAGCTCAAGTGTGCACGCGTTAAAGGAGCTATCTGTGAATGCACAGAAAATAAGATTTTTTTTCAAAAATTTATTTTATGTATCCATGCATATAAGAACTGGGGTGCAGGTCAGATGTGCAGGGAGTGAGAGGACTCACCAGAGACACAGTGGGGAGCAGAACAGGCAGATCTACCGAAGCACACTGCTGAGGGGAGCAGCGGGGAGGCAGGAGAGGTCGCTGTGCCACGTGGGTCCCCTCCCTGGCAGGAGATCAAACCCTGGCCACAGTGGCTGCTGACAGCTTGATAGTGCTGAGACTCACCCCTGCACCCCGGGGGGCCCAGAAAATGTAAGTTCTTTTTAAAGGAAGAATGCTACTCCTGTTGGATTCTAAGAGAACAACTTGCACACGTACAGAAAGGAAAAGAAATACAAGAGCTATAGATTTTTAGCCTCTGAAGGGAAGACTCGGAGTATGTTATTTCCATCCTAGATGTGTGCATGTTTTCCATTCTGCCTGTTGAGGGAACACACAAATGCAGCACTGCACACGTCCTAGGGTGCAGGCTTGCCCCCTCCGCCGTGCATTAGCACACGGCACGTCTGGTAGAAAGACGTGCAAATGTCTAATCTGACACCACCATGAAGGCGCACTCTGCAGATCCTACCCCTTCCTCGCCCGACCCAAGTGTATCAAGTGCACTGAGTCCTCAGAGCAGGCAAGGGAGAGAAGTGTGAGCCGCGCTTCCCGGCGCTCTCCAGCTCTCTGTAGCCACTGCGGCCTGAGTCCATCCCTGGCCAGGGAGTGACCACAGGGCGCAGCAGACCTCTCCTGCCTCGCCCGCTGTTCCCTCAGCAGTGTGATTCAGTGGATCCTCCTGTTCTGCTCCCCCCTCTGTCTCTGGTGACTCCTCTCACCCCCCGCACCTCTGGCCTGCACCCCAGCTCTTGTGTGCATTAATAAATATCTTTAAAAACAATGTCAGTGAAAATACACTCATATAGACTGAAAATCTTAGCTGGCCTTTCTACTTAATGACAGCTACGTAAAGACGAGATGTGCAGCTGGCTCTACCGTTCAGTTTCCATCCAGATATCGGTGACTGGCAAAGTCCACACATAACAAAACAGTTGATTCAGCCAACTCGGCAGCGCAAACAGAGCACATGGGTCGTGCGTTCTGCACACCGAGTCGTAACTGATGAGAATCGGGCTAATCAGCCAGTTGTCAGGGAGCCTTGAAAATACACCCTAATCAGCACCCCGCACAGCTCCTATATCATAGATGCGCTCGCCTGTTTCAAAGAATTCTATAGCAATTGTAGGAAAGAGAAGTCTATTTTTGAATGCTAGCATGTTTTGGGAAAAAATCCAGAATGATTAAGTCTTCTGGCATGTATTTTAGCTATTACAGCTGTTTGCAATATATATGTGCTACATCTATATTTGAAATCTCTGCTCTTGCCATTCACCATCTGCCCAGAGATGGGTGAAGGCGCCTATGTTTTTTGTTCATTGCTTATGAAACTGCAGAGCAATTTGCCAAACCTGTACTATTTTTCCTAGTCTTTTTCAAGCATCTAATCAATCTCCTAGAATTGTGAGAGCAGAAACTTTAAAGTCTCATGAAGTCAAAAGGACAGTGCGCCTTCTGAACTAGGAGAGGTGTGGAAGCCGGTGGCAGTGACTTGGCCACGATCACAACTGACATGTAAGTACAGGGAGAAAACCAGCTTCTGGGGCCCGGAGCGCTGGGCCGTCTGAGGGCGAATCCACAAACTCTGATGCCTGGCCACAATCCCCTTGGTCACTGGCGCCCAGTGGCCGGAGCCCGCCCTCCCGCCGCAGCCACCCTTCGGACAAACGGCTCACACTCTGGTTCTCCGATCGAGACCTCAGCGGGCACAGGAGATGAAGCAGAGGCAGTGAGAACCTTCTACAGAAAACGCAGTGACGGGGCGTGGACCGGCCGTGGACGGTTGGCACGCGGGCACCCGAAGGCTGGACGCTGGCCCAGGTGCCGCAGCCGAGTGGCACAAGCTCCCCACCGAGTCCCCGACGCTCCCTAGAAGCCGCTGTGCTTGGACACCTCCGTTTGCAGACTTAGAACCGATTATTTTAATTTAAAGCTATTCCCATCAGTATTGTTTATTTTTTTTAATTGGGTAAACTAGTTGTAGTTTACCAGTAAAATTTAATCAAGTCTCTGGAAAGTTGGCATGAAGGAATCATTTTACTTTTCTCTTCTTCTTTATTTATATATATATTTGTCACAATTGTGGTCCCCATGAATTTCCCACCACCACGTCACCAGTGCTGAGCCATCACCTCCATCCCTTGTGCTCTCTCTGCCCTCATCCCAGTCCCTCCCCCCTACACACAGAGTTTCTGATTTGTCCTTGTCTTTGTTTTTGTTGTGGTGTTGTTGTTATTGTTATTATTATTCTCCTTGATCCTTATTCCATTCCCGAATATACCTCCTACTTGGGGCACCATCCGGTATTTTTCTTTTGCCTTCTGACTTATTTCGCTGAGCATCATCCCTTCCAGCTCCAACCATGTTCCTATGCCTGATCCTTTTTGATTGCTGAAGAGTATTCCATCCTGTATATGAATCCCAGCTTCCTGATCCCATCATCTGTTTTTGGGCATTTAGGTTGTTTCCAAGTCTTGCCCATTGTAAATAGTGCTGCAATAAACACAGGGGTGCAGGTGTTCTTTTGAATCAGTGTTTTTTGTTCTTTGGGTGTATTCCTGGGAGTGGGATTGCTAGATCATATGGGAGTTCCTTTTCTGGTAGTCTGAGGAACCGCCATACTGCTTTCCATCACAGTTGGACCGGCTTGCATTCCCACCAGCAGGGTAAGAGAGTTCCTTTTTCTCCACATCCCCGCCAACATTTGTTGTTGCTACTTTTTTTGATATGTGCCATTCTCACTGGTGTGCGTGGTAGAAGGATACATTTTAATTTCAAAGCCACTCCAGTAATGCACTATAAAAAATGTAAGATAGGCAGTTACACGATTAGAATCCGTGATTTCAAGCCACGCAGGAGTCGGCCTGAACAAAACCCACACGGCCAGCCAGGCCCGTCCCACCTGCAGGCCCCAGGTAGGCGCGCCCGCGCAGCGCAGCGTCCTGACCGCTCGTTTCCGAGTCGCTGACGAGTGCGGCGGTGACAGCTGAGGAGCGGCCGTGGGACGCCTCGGCGCGCACGCGCGACTTCGGAGACTGCCCCACGAGACGCCGTCCTCGGGAAGCCTGACGGTCCTGAAAGGCCGGCCCCGCCCCTGCTGTCCACGAGGGGACTATGCCA
Organism: Galemys pyrenaicus; assembly: GCA_019455555.1. Taxonomy (NCBI): domain Eukaryota; kingdom Metazoa; phylum Chordata; class Mammalia; order Eulipotyphla; family Talpidae; genus Galemys; species Galemys pyrenaicus. Next base: position 307,414 of record JAGFMF010012264.1, on the reverse strand, counting down.
CCGCCGGGTGACTGCCGTCCATAGACATTCCAAGGCCTGTATATAAAAGCCGTTCCCGTCATGCCGCTCCTTTCCGAAGACGGGCGGCGGGGTCTGCCCGGCCTCCTCCTGGTGCCCCGCCGTCCTCCCGCCGTCCTCCCCCGCACAGACCTGAAGACGCCGGCGACGTCCCGACGCCCCACGCCCGGCTCACCACGTGCGCTCGGACCCCCGAAACCTCCTCCTCACCAACGAGGTGACTATCCCGTGACACTTTTTCCATTTTATTGCCATTTTTACTCAAAATATTTACATCATTTCTAAGCATTTCTAAAACATTCGCAGTTTTCCTTGGGGGTTATTAAAGTGCCCATGAAATTAGCAGCAATGTTTCAAATTAAGCTTCCCGAAAGAGCCTTTAACTTGCATTTAATAAGACAACTATCTAAAAATAAAATCCAATCACGGTTTCGAAGACAGAATAATATATTTTATGTATTTACATTAGATGAGTTAACCTAAAGAAACAGAGTAACATATTTGTTTTCCTTTACAAAGTTCTAAATAACTTTTTAATATCTAAAAGACACATTTAGAAGTGAATATTCTGAACATGAGTTCTCACTCCGATGCTCTTTTTCCTTCTGTTTTGAAAACTTCATATTTTGTCTTGTTTGAAATCAATATACATAAATAACATCAGGCTAAGAAATAGTAATACTTGTTCTCAGTATTTTGTTAGAAGACAGAGACTGTTGTTTTGGTCTCTGACACCGCAAACGTGAAGTGGGTTTGTGCCCGGCTGCACCCTGACGGGACGTCTGCTAAAGGTGCACCCATGGGGCCCTCTCAAGCACACCTACACCTGAATAGAAAACATAACAGGTACGTCAAGAGGCGAAACCAGTCACTCCAGATATTGGCCATTTCACAGGAATAAGGTTGCAACTTTCATCTTTGACTGAATATTTTATTATTTGAGTCAAGAATTGCATTTGGATTGTCAAAATGGCCATCCTGCCCAGAGCGAGATTCACTGCAATCCCAATAGAAATTTCAATGGCATTCCTCAAATAAATGGAACAAACATTACAGAAATTCACAAGGAAAAACAAAGACCCTAGCCATAGTTTTAACAAAAAACAGGAAGACTGGCAGTATTACCCCTTCAGGCTTCAAACTATACTACAAAGCCATAATAATTAAAACAGGCTAGTATTAGAACAAAAACAGACACAATGACCAACAGAATGGATTGTAGTGATAAACCCGTCCCTTTGTGGACAGTTAACCTGTGACAAGAGTAAACACAGGGGCAGGAAAAGCCTGTTTACTAAACAGCATTAGGAAAATGGGACAGTTGTGTGCAAAAAAATGAAACTAGACCACTATCTCATGCCATACACAAAACCAACTCAAAACAGAGCAAAGACTTGGGATTGTAAGACTTAAAACCCTAAAATACGTAGAAGAAAACATAGGCAAAGTACCGCACTGCAGAAGCTTCGTGTTGACCGACTTGTCACCAGCAGCAAAGGTCACCAGCACCTAGACCACCGGAACCACATCAAACCAAAGAGCTTCTGTGCAGCAAAAAAGGGACACCCTAGCGAAGGGAGACTGTGTCTTCACACATCTGACCAGGACTGATACTACAGATCTACAACGAGCTCGTGCAACACAACAACAAGAAAAAATCCAATCCAAAACCTGGACAGCCAAAGAGGCACTTCCCGAAGGAGACAAGAACCAGTAGGCACACGAAAAATGGCTCCCATCTCTCTCATCAGAGAAACGCGAATCAAAATACGACAGATGCACCTCACACCTCTGAAAATGGCACACACCAAAAGACAAAAGACAAGTGTGGGGCAGAGATGTGCAGAACGACAGGCACCGTCACACTGTGGTGGGGTGTGCTCTGCCAGCCCACAGGAAGCCACGCAGGGTCCTGAACCAGCGGCGTGGCCATTTCTTCATCCAGAACTGCCCCGAGTAAACTCAAGTGTATAAATGCAACCGTCCAATCTAGTACAACAAACAGCTCTTCACTGGTGTTCTTCCTCATGGCAGCAGAGGAGAGCAGCCTGACCTTTCTCCCGGAGTCTGAAGCATCTGCCTAATCCTCTGGAAAAACAGAGCGAAGGAACAGAGAAGAGTGTGGGCGGCGAAATCACACAAAACCAGCCTGTTCGCACACGGTGCAGAGGAGGCTCGTCAGGTCGTTCAGGATTATCTTAAAGGGTTACTTAGCCACAGACTGAGCGAAACAGGACCAGCTAGAGCAAACACTTTTGCAAGATCTTAAAACTTAGCACTTGCAATCAGCAAAGCGCCAGTGTATCCAAAAAATAACCACCCAGTGTAATAAAAGTGTCTGCCTGGGTTTTTAACAAAGACACTGTCCCTTCAAATTGGAATGCCTTCTCTTTCATTTTTTGGTTTTATTTCTACTGTGACTCTAAGAAAACCACACGCTTGTGATTGCAAAGAAAGCCCAACCAAGGCCAGGCGAAATGCAAAGCCCTCGGATATGACTGCGCTTTACAGAAGCAGGCCAGGCCGGTCAGCTCCGGGGCAGCAGGAGGGGCCATGTGTGGCTGAACACCTGAGGCCAGCTGGTCACCCAGAAGGGAAGCGGGGAGGGTGAGGTGGGGGGACAGAGGGGACAGTGGGCAGAGAGGGGCAAAGCCCCAGCTGGCCTGCACGAGGGGCTTTCAGTGGGCGCACCTGACCCTACAGCCGCAGCAGCGCGGCACTTCAGCTAAAAAGCTCTTCTTTCCCATTACCCGAGGATGCCACCCCTGCTCTAAAGCTGTGGGTCGGTCTTCAGCATGCAGCAGAACCCGCAGGCACTGGGGGCTGCCACCGGCAAGGGGAGGCCCACGGAGCTGCGTGTGCACCGGCCTGGGCGAGCCCTGGACTGGCCCTGCAGGGGCGCCGGCCTGCACAAAGGCCATCCTGTGCAGCTGTCGCGCCTGGTGCAGCTGTGGCGAGGGCAGCTTCGGGGACACATGCCCGGGCTCCAGCCCCAGCTCGGCCTCCTCCTAGCCGCGCCGCTTCGGCCAGGCCCTGCGCGTCAGCACCAGCCTGGTTTTTGCGCCGACCCGCGGGACTCACGCAGCTTAGCCGCGCCCGCTCCATGCGGCGTCTTGGAGGTGCCCGCGGCAGCAGCGGCGGGTCTCGGCGCCCAGGCACCGGGTCTGGCAGCTTCCCCCAGAGCAGCCGCGCGTCACCTCCTTGCTTTGGAGAGCCTGAACCAGAAGCTGGGGCTGGCGAAAGAGCAGCTCAAGCCCTCGGAGGCGCAGGTGGAAGACGAAGACTGGCCTGAGGGTCTGTGCCTCGGACGCGTGCCGCTGGGAGGACAGCGGACACCGCCAGTCGCTTCCGCAGAACCCCTGGTCACCGACACGCTGCGAGCGCGCAGACCAGGCCCGGCCCGAGAAAGCGCGGAGACTTGATGCCGCGGACGGGGACGGGCGTTCGCGAGCAGATTCGGCCTCGACGGCCGGCCCCACACCATAGCACCCCGGCGCGCCGCGCGCTGACAGCCCCTCTGCGTTAAAAAGAAAAGAAAAAAAAAAGAGAGCCGCCTGCAGACCCCGCGGCTCGGGACCCTCGCAGACCACCGCGTCCCTCCGGCCGCGGGTCTCCTGCGCGAAACGGCGCCGACACTTCGCACGCCCACGCCAGCCTCCTCTTCGCGCCCAGACACAACGCGAAACGCCTCTCGCCGACACCCACCCACCTTGCAGGCCGCGGGCCGCGGTGTAGACGCCTGAGCCAGCCGTTCCTCCACGCCGCAGCTTCGCAAGTGTCTGCAAAGCCGGTTTCTGTGAGGAAAGGGCGTTCTGAGCTGAAGCACAGCGAGTGAAACGCCCGCCACTGGGGAGCGGCGTCTTTACTCCCTTGCAAAAATGTGATGTGAATATGTAAAAGACACCAGACAGATGAGCAAGATGACGAGGACCAGGACCGGACGGAGGAGGGGGAAGCAGGCCTCGAGGAGCGCCCCTTCGGGAAGTGGGGTTCAGAACGACGGCGCGTACACGGCCGTCGGGGACGCGGACTTAACGGCACGAGCACAGGAAGGCGAGGGCGCCGGGTCCCCGGGACAGAGAAGCTGCCGCCTGCGCTGTTGGAAAGCGGACAGCCAGCTGGGGTGTCAGACTATGGGGGTGCGGCCACGCGGCCGTGCCTGCTCATCCCCACTTGTGAGGGAACCCCACAACAGCTGTGCCTCACCCCGCCTGCCTCACCCTCCTGCCCCCCATGGGGCTTGGGCTTGGGGCACAGGGAATTAGAGTCGGCCGCGGTCACTGTAACCACAAGCGAGGCTGACCTGCCAGAACTGTCCTTCCCAGTGGACCGTGCTAGGTGGAGGTCGCGGGGAAGTATCACCCACACAGGCTTCTGAGTCCCCAAACTGAGGCCAGCTGGCTCAATGGTGTGGGGGGAATGGCCGCAGTCTCAGTGCAAACTGGCTCGGAAAAGTCGGACACGCACACAGGCGCCCAGCTGGGCTAGAACACTCGCCTCAGTGATGAGGACAGCTGACCGGCCATAAAAACCAAGGGAATGCCCATAACAAGGCGGACGGCGCTCCCAGGGAAACCAGGCGGCGAGGCAGGGGCTGTCTGTGCCCACTGAGACTCTGCTCGCCGCGAGGTCACCAGGATGCCCACAGCGAACTGGACACCTGCCAGTGGCCAGCAGTTTTACATCTGAAATGCAAAAAGTAGAGAGAATTCCGCCTTCGTCAGTCACCTAAGACAGCTCTGCGAGCAGAAGCTGCCCCCCCCCCACACACACACACAGCACAGGATTACTTAGGTTACACATTTGAAGTAAAAGATGACCTTTTCAAGATTCACTTGGTTAGTTTTCAAATATTGATGTTCTTGGTGGATGAAATAAAACTTGAGAAAATCTTTAATATTTATTTTTATAACGTTTGAAAGTTTGCAGCTACAGGTATTATAGTAGAAAAACAAATGGCCAGAGACTCCCAGGATTTAGTGCATATTCCTGGAAGTAATTCTGCTTAAAACAGGACTTTCCCTCCCAGGTCTTCTTTGAAAACTGCGGCAAGCTGTGCGCTGCATCCAGGAGACACCATGGTCTGGCGCGGGAGTCTGGCTTAAATTTTTTAAGATTTATTTATTTATGCACACAAGAGCTGGGGTACAGGCCAGAGTCCAGGGCGGTGAGAGGATCCACCAGAGACAGAGTGGGGAGCAGAACAGGCAGACTGACTGAAACACACTGCTGAGGGGAGCAGCGGGCACAGCAGGAGAGGTCTGCTGCGCCATGTGGGGCCCCTCCCCGACTGGTGGCAGGGATCAAACTCGTGCTGCAGTGGCTGTGGTCTGCTTCACAGTGTGTTGCTTAACCCACTGCACCACCAGGGAGGCCCCATGAGTCTGTTTTAAAGAGCTTTACAGCAACACTTGGCAGAGATGGCTGAGCAGAGAGAAGAAACACGGAGACACAGAACATGCCCAGGCTGGGCGCCTGACGCCCCCAGAAAGCAGCGGCAGAGACAGGAACTGAATCTGTAAGCGCCTTTATTTTTCATATCGCTAGCCACTGATCTGAGAGAACGGCAGGCTGTTTATTATTTCCTTGATTTCAAATGTTATATACATTCATGTGAAAAAACTAAAATACGAATTGTGGATTTCAATTCAGTTTATACTACTGCATTTTTAACTCGTCAAGGATAACAGTAAAATATACCGTGGATCTAGGTTATGGTGAACAAAAGCCTTCTTAGGAGTTTACGTAGAGTTACATGATTCGTACAGAACAAAGGGTATGAAAGCTAAAATAGCAGCTCAGGCAGAACACCTCTCATCTTAAAACCAAACACAACACAGAGGCAAGCAGACAAGCCAGAGAGCGAGCGAGCCAGAGAGAAGCAAACTCTGATACTACTTCAGTGGTTTGTTGAGTTCTGCTAAAGCAACACCTGGCTCCATCAGCAAGGAGCCCACACCCGCCCCTCCACAACCTCCCGTGCCAAATTCCAGCACACCCCTCAGCAGGCATTTCCAGCTGCCCTCTGCATGACCAAAGCCGACGGCCCACTCCGCTGGGCAGCAGAACTGTCCCCCCCAAAAGCCCATTTGCTGCCTTCGTACTGTCCACCCCGAATCTACATGTGCCACTGCTCTCTCTGCGCCCTGGACAAGCATGTGCAACCACCTGCCTTAGTTCTTCCGTGGAGTGCATGCTAAAACAGTTATGTCTCTGTCCTTAACCTTCATGCCGCTCCTTTGCCTGTTCATAGAAATACTGCCACCACATAAACAAGCGGAAGATTCGGGTTTGTGCTTAAATTCCCATCACCAGTGCAGGAGCCCGTGCGCACACAGGTAAACCCTCAAACCGGTAAGTGACAGCTCGCACTCCTCCTATTGTGTCCACGGCTTCTCCTCCCACAGCTGCCATCGTGCCCACACTTCCAGGATGGCTCTCCTGCTGAAGAGCAGCTCGGAGTGGATGCCAACCAACGCAGTGAAGTCCAAAGTCAAGTCCCATGGAACCCGAGCCACGCAGCCGCCCTCCCCCTTTCACCCCGACGAGCACGCCACTCTGCCGGCACGGCTTCAGAGCACGGGTCAACCCTCTCCCACGCCTGCTGCCAAGCTGCAACTCCCGTTTGGAAATCGCTTCTTGAAATCCTCCTGGAGCCTCAGGAGCTAGGTCTTGGGTCACCCGGCATGCGTGAGCTCTCCGTGCAGTGCACAGGCAACGGGGAGCACACTGTGCCCTGAGACCCCGAGACGCAGCCAGAGGCCTCTCTGCGTGGCCCGCACTGGAGGGGGCTGTGCGGCCGAGGGGCACGGCAGAGAGGCGAGGCTTCTCGGTGATACAGCCAGGTCTCCCACGTAGACAGCTAATCAGAAGTTACTCTCATTTTCTCCTAATATCAGGGAGGCTGAAAAAAATCCCTCCCATTGCAGCTGCAGTGAACGTTTTTTCTGGAGGCATTTACATGCATTCTGAAGAGCACATAAAGAGCTGTCTCTCCAGCATCATGCAATTATGTGCAGGAACAAACAGACACAGAAATAGCTGGTGCAGTAGAAGCTGACGTGTCCCGGAGACCGAGCACTCACCAGGCGCATGCACAGAAAGTGAGCGTCTCTTCAACCAGTGCAGCTCTCTGCTCCACCAGAAGCAGACCAGCCTGACGTGCATGTCAAGAAAATAAGGGACAGGGGCCTCCCTGGTGGCACAGTGGGTTGAGCAACGCACTGTGAAGCAGACCGCAGCCACTGCAGCATGAGTTTGATCCCTGCTGCTGCCCGGGGGTGGGACCCACATGGCGCAGCAGACCTCTCCTGCCGTGCCCGCTGCTCCCCTCAGCAGTGTGCTTCTGTTGATCTGCCTATTCTGCTCCCTGCTCTATCTGTGGTGAATCCTCTCACCCTCCCCCCCCCACACACACACACACCTCTGGCCTGTACCCCAGTACTTGTATGCATAAATAAATAAATCTTTAAAAAAAAAAGAAAGAAAGAAAATAAGGGACAATGCCGGGCTAGGACAGCGCTGTCACCCCACGGCCCCGGGCAGAGGGACAGAGGATGTGCTCAGGACCTGCTGACAAGGCCTGGCCACCAGGCCCCACCGCGCAGTCACCTGCACGTCACCTCTCATCTCAGCGTTGGGTGTAGCAAGAGCTGCAGACAACCTACCGACCCCTAATTTCAGATCTCAGACTCTAGAGCAGCAGCCCATTTGTTTCTCTTCTTTTCTTCATAATTTGGCAAATTAGGAGCTCTTATTTAATAATCATGTAACATTCCTATAATGAAGATTCGCGAAAGCCTAAAGTAATCCAGGCTTTGCCGCGGCTTTTATATGCTTTTCAACAGGCTGATCCGGGTATTTTCAAGATAGAGATGAAGGGACATTACAACTGGGTTGGAAACGAGGAGCAGCAAGATTTCAAGCAGGGTCAGATGGAAAGAACAAACAGCACGTGATTCCACCCGTACGTGGCATATAAAGAAACCAAAGCAAGGGACCTACAGACCAAACAAAGACAAACCTAGCGGTGCGTCTGCAGAACGCATAGCTGGAACGTCCTGTGCCCTCCCTCGGTCACCACGGCGCTTCTCCCACTATTGCTGCATCAGAAGAGATGGAGATGGGGGCGCGGGGGCACCTCCCTGGCGCCCCCACAGTGTTATGGGTGTGAGGGTCACCCCAGCCGTCTGTGTGTCTTGCCAGTCGCCTACTCTGTCCGAGCAGCCTGAGGCGGCGCAGCGGCCACAGTGCCACCCAGCACGGCCTGCACCGGACGCTGACCGCGTGACGGGCGAGTGGCGGCCGAGGGCCCCCTCCTCTCGTGGACACAGCACGACCCCCGCAGGCTCCAGGGGCTGGGGGCTGGCGCTGCAGGCTCCAGCTGTGACTCAGCCACCGCGGGGCGGGTGCCAAATGCGGGGAAGCGCCCCGTGCCACACGTGCGCCCACGCACAGAGCAGCTCCGGGCACGGCGGCACCTTTGGGCGTCCTCTGATGAACAGGGGACCTAGTCGGAGGGCTGATGGACACCGCGTGCCTCCAGGTCCACGCCGGTCTTAGCCAGGAGACGGGGAGGCAGACGAGGGTATCAGCGGCTCGTCCCAGGAGCCTGTAGAACACGTGCTGTCCGTGAGTGTGCAATCGAAGCAGTATTCAAACAACATTGTCTTCAGCAGAGAATTACTAAAACCTCTTTCGTGTCTGCCAAATTCTGTTTCAGTGGAGATTTCCCTTCATCGCATTCTCTCCTGTGGCCCCCAAAATGCAGGCACAAGACCAGCGGGACGGAAAACCCTGGCAGAGGAAACGCTGAGGTGGACGAGGCGGGTTCAGTGTGGTCCCCACCGCCCTCCCACCCGCCTGCCTTGAACCCCCTCACCGCCGGCAGCGGAGCGGGCTCTGGACTGGACACTGCCCTCCCGTGGCCTCCTGCACGCGCTGACCGAGGAGCATGCCTGGCCTGTCTCGGCTCTGTGCAGAGACCGTCAGCTCTGCTTGTGCAGAAGCACCAAAAAACGTCGGCCAGCGGCCGGCCCTCCGGGAGGAGCAGGGGCGCCTCAGCCCGCCACCAGACGGCTCCGCACAGCAGGAAGCGCGCGCCCGCAGCCTCAGCTCAGGGGTCTCAGGATGCCCGCGGCAGAGGCGACTCCCGGCGCTCGGCTCGCGCGGGCGGACGACCGCCGGAGCGGGCGCGCAGCGAGAGGGTCTCGGCCAAGGCAGACCCCGCGCCGCGAGTGAGGGCTTCGGGGCCGCGCGGCCTTGCGCCCCGCCGGCCGTCGGGAGAGCCCTGGGGAGTCGCCGCGGTGCCGCATTTGCTGACACTCCGCCGCAGAGCGCGGGCCGATGGCCCTGCAGCGGGCTGGCAGCCCGAGAGGCCGCCCATCGCCGGCCGCGCTGCCGGGAGCCCGGGACGCAGGAACAGCGGCCTAAACCGCGGCGCCGCAGGGCTCTGAGCGCGCTCGTAGGAGACATCCAGTCGCCTACACGCCGCGTGTTTCCGTGCCGAGGGTGGTCTCATAAGCAAAGCAAGACAGGTTAAAAACTGACCCCTGCGGTTCCGAAAGCTTAAGAACACTTCACACCGCCTGCAGCCGGGGAAGGACCTCGGTAACACTCTGGGTTGTTCTGGGAGAGACAGCGGGGGCCTAAGAGTCAGGCATGGGGCGCCCCGGGCCAGCAGAGATGTCGAGGCCCACTCTTCTGCTCCCCGCTCTGTCTCTGGTGACTCCAGAGTGTCGCAAGCTTCGCTCTCCAACACTTGGAACACCTTCCATAGTGAGCGAAATTTCGGTCTGAAGCCCGGAAAGGAAAGTGCGACGGTCATATGTATACTCTGTATGGAGGCGTACACACATGTGCCATGCATGTCCGTACCATCATCCCAAGATGGAAAAATGCTCACTGCACACACTCATCCCGGCTCGAAACCACTCGTCCGGCCTGGAGTCGCTCCTTCCTGAAAGGAAGCTATTCATCCTGACTGGAATTCACCCCATGCTGTCATACGGATATAATAATAACACTAATCCTTCACTCGAAATCACTGCTTCCTGACTGGAAGACAATAATTCCTGATGAGAAATCACTACTTCCCAACAGAAACCGCTCATTCTGACAGGAAATCACTCATCCCGCTTTCCTGACTGGAAATCACTCCTTCCTGATTGGAACCATTCATCCTGACTAGAAATCATTAGCTCTTAATGGAAAACTACTCCTTCCTGACTGCAAACCACTCCTTTTGACTGAAAATTATTCATCCCCAACTTGAAACCGCTCATGTTGACAGGAAACCATTCATCTTGACTATAAATCACTCCTTCCTTCCTAACTGGAAACCATTCATTCCTGACTGGAAATCACTCATTCCCAACAGAAATCACTCATCTTGATTGGAACACTCTTTCCTCACAGGAAACGATTCATCCTGGCTGGAAACCACTCGCCTTAACTGGAAACTACTCATTCTAACTGGAAATCACTCATCCTGACTGGATATCACATCCTAACTGGAAACCACTCCTTCCTGATTAGAAATCATTCATCCTGACTGAAAACCACTCTTCCCTAACTACAAACCATACCCTCTGACTGAAAAGCACTCCTTCCTGACTGGAAACCACTCATCTTGACTGGACACCACTCATCCTGACTGGAGGAGATTAGCGAGTTTGACACACCATGCAAAGCCACCGATGTGTCTGGTGACTTTGTCATGAAAGGTAACTGGTGGCTTTTACTGACTAAATCAAGCCCATGCACCATGCTTTGTTTCAATATTCTTTACCATCTTGAACCATAAGGCCTATGCTCAAGTAGCGTCTGCTCTCTGTATCTTCCATCATCCCATCTCAGAACCAACGTGTGACACTTTTGAGGCAGTACCAATTACAGATACAGATATTTCTAAGGCACAGTGGGAACCAGTACAGTGACCCTTTCGTAGGTCAATACTAGTTCATATGTCCTGACTGATTCCTATGACCCAGGCACTTCTCAACAAGCTGGAGAAGTAAATAGAACCAAGTCCTGCTCAGAAGCTTTATATAACTATATGGTAAAATAACAAAAACTAGGCAGAACTAAGTGGTGCATGACCAAGCTATCGTAAAAGCACTACCTCTCTGGGGAGGTCACAGCTGAGTAGAGACGTGAGGTAACATTCAGGAGAGGGTTCCAAGGAGAGAGAACAGTCAAGCACAGAGACTCTAAGACCGGAAAGATGGAACAGCAGCATCACATTAGGAGCGCTGGGGAAGAACCTTCAGGAATTCTGCTGAGTAAAGAGCTTGCACAGTGGTCAGGGACATGAGCGTGTTTGCTGCTGCTGACTGCAGTGGAGACGGGACTCCACCATCCATGTGACGGGAAGCTTTCTGAGGGTCTGTGCAAAGGAGTGTGCCGTGACAACCCAGTTCAAAGGCTCCTCCACCCATTCAACTGAAGTGGCCAATCCACATTCAAGGGTTCAAAAGGTATCTCCACAGGGAAAACTGTGAGAAATGTGTTTCTTTTCTTTCTCCCATCTCCCTTTTTGAAGTTGGGCATGTATCAAAAGGAAAATTAAAGTGTTAGAACTGGTCAATTTGTATGATGAGAAACAGACAGCCCAAGGGTTTAATTCATACGTGGACCTCTTTCGGGAAGGAGGCCATGTTGTTGTACCCTTATACGCTGTGCCGGTGTATCTGGATACTAGGGTACTGGGGCCCAAGCTTGTTCCTTGCACCCTTAGGTTCATCCACAAAGAAATCAGATCAATCTGTCATGGACCGTCTGCACCAAACAAGACTCAAGGAAACAGCTTCAAAGAACTGGAGGGGCTGCCAGTCTGCTCTGAGCCTCAGTCATTGGTTAAGGGCCCTGTGCTCTAAGGAATCGGGGGCATTTTTAAACAATAAAGGGGGTTGTTATAGAACTCCACAGAGACCAACTTCCTACTGGTGACAGTCATTTTTCAGAAGTCCCCATGTGTCCTCACCAAGCTGGCACAAGATACAGAATAATGGGCTTTTCCCTCCCTCCCTTCCACACACCCACAGCCCTGGGTTTACACTCAAAACCGAGAACTTTGTGCTTTTTCCTTTCCCAGTTTAAAAGGAAGTGCAAGAGCCTGAGAGGCATTTCCTAGGGTGAAGAGAAGTCCTGTTGAGAAGCGGATCTGGGTGGTGAGCCATGGGTGATTGAAGGCCCCTTCGTTTGCGTGACTGACGAAGCCAGCCTTCCTGGAAGATGATTTGTAGCTATAAAGAGTGAGAAATCACGCATTTTTGATGTATAAATAGCCAAGAAGTCATCTTGTGTGAGTTTAAAGGAGCAGACAAAGAGACCAGAAAGGAGAAATGTGTATCTTGACAAACGGTGATAAAAGAAAACACACAGATGATCAGGAGCTGCTGCCGATAATGCAAACCACATGGACCAAATGAGGTTAAAGAGGAAGAAACTATGTAAGAATAAGAGCAAAATTGGGGAAATTTTTTAGAGAAAATAATAACCTGGTTACCTCAGTGAATGCAGTTTAGACAAGTTCTAGAAATTGCTCTGCCTTTTGCAAGAAGCAAGGCATAAAAGGAAACGAGGACTCTTGCTGAGGTGAATTGTCCCCTCTTTCCAGGGTCCAAGCTGAGGAACCTCATGAAATCAAATGCACGAGAGGCAAAGATATACTGGACTTTTCTCTAAAGTGGGCCAAGCCAGCACAACACCAGTCCACTAGAAATTTCTGAAGTGCCCCAAGATGTCTCCAGGAGCACCATGTCTCTGGGAGCATGGGCCTGCAAGGGGAACCCCCTCAACTTAGGCCAAGCAAACGTCTCCACAGGCCATCTGGAGCATTCTTGGTAGAAGGACTCACTGGGCCAGCAGGCTGCCTTCTGAGAGGTCTCAAAACACCCTTCTCTTCCACTCCCTGTGCAACCGGGGACCTCATCACACCTGTGCTGGAGGTTCGAGTGACTTCCTGACGTGGTGGCCCAGAATCTTTATCCTCTGCTGCCCCGTGGAGCAGACGCCAGGCTCAGGGAACAGAAGCCGACCAGGCTCCGCCCGAAGCTCCGGTGGCCCGTTTCAAGGAGTCCCGTAACGCCAAAGTGTCATGCACGTCGATCACAACCGCCCACACTGATCCAGTAACTGAAACGCAAGTGAAAACCACAGATGGCAAAGACTATCTGATAGTCTTCAGCCCTGGAGACTCGCAGCCCACATCTGGACCTTGCCCAAGCCACAGGCCAAGCCGGCTCTCAGCGCCTGTGTGTGACGTGCGCCCGGCCTGTCGCAACGGCGGTCGACGCTCCCTCTCCCAGTGGAGGCCGAGAATGCCTTCTGCGCCGGTGCCAGTTCACAGCCTGCCACACCCAGGAAGTCATCACCTTCTGGGCTCCTGTTTTCCCGTCCGTGAAGCAAACTCAGAGGTTTGTCTGAAGCCAAAAGCTCGGACAGGGTCGAGGACAAAAACCCCTCAGAGCCTCCCCGTGCAGACCGTCTCTCAGCCCTTCTGTCATCGCTGTTGTGACTGCGCCCGCTGCCCACACCCATGGGATGGGCGGTGCCTTCACATGGCCGGACTTGCCCCCGCAGGCCAGCTTGCACACCCGCCCCCAGCACCGTCCACCGGGCCGGCCCCTCCCTAGCCGAGTGGTCTGCACAGCCCCACGCACAGGGGCGCTTGAAGCCAGACCACCGCCCAGGCCGCACGCGAGGCAGCCCAGGCAGCCGAAGGCTTGGAGTGAGGCTGAAGCCGCAGGGCACAGAAGGCCACACGGCCCCGCGCCACACGGCTCCAGACGTATCCTGCGGCCCGTCGCCAACAGCAGAGCGGCAAGAGGGAACGTGAGCCATGGGTCGGGTCCGGTTGGGAAGCTCCGCTCGCGCAAGGAACGCGGCTAAAGCAGACCCCTGACGGAGCGGACGCCGCCCACGCAGACGAGGGCCCACGTCCGAGACCCGCAAAGCACTTGTCCAGCTCAGCAGAGGAAGCGAAGACGCCCGGCGCAGTGGCAGGCCGCTGGCAGCCCTCTGCGCACACCCAGAGGCAGCAGGCTGGGAAAAGCGCCCTCGCCCGTGGGAAGCCGTGGACGCAGCCGCCGCCAGGCCCGAGGACTGGGAACGAGACTTGGACCTGCTGGCTCCCTTTCTTATTTATGTACGGAGGTTCCAGACTGGGGAAGTCCGCGGGCCTGGCGTTCCTGCCCAGACAGCTGGGAGCGGCGTCCGCGGCGGGCGGGCGCGCGCAGGTTCCCAGCGCCTTCAGTGGCTCCGGTGCGCCCACGCCGGGCGGGTCCTTTCTTCTCGCGCCTGAGTCGTCGCCTTGCGTTGGATGTTGTTCCAGATGACGTGACTGCCGGTCTGTGAAAGTCATGATTTATGAGACCTTGTGCTAACAGCGCCCCCGCGGTGAGCACACACAGAACTGTAAGTGTCGTTTTAAGGCTCGTCTGCACCAGCCTCCACTCTCCGGGCGGGATCCGTTCCAGCATCAAAGGTCAAGCCGAATCCCTCGGCCCACTCGGAGCCTCTGCTCTACGTATTTGTTGAATGTCGCTGTTCAGGCAGGGACCTGGGGACCTGCCCGCTGGGTGGAAGGAAAACCCGAATCTGTTAGTTATTTGCTGAGGTTCCTGAGGACACGGAGCCTGCACAGGCATCTGCGAGTGTGACTTTCCCAGCAAATAGAAAACCTTTGCTCCTGGAGCATTTGCTTAACTGAACAAAGTTTGCACAGCCCGAAGAGGATTAACATTACCAATAATACAAAATTAAGCCTCTGACATCCCTCCAGTCCATGCCTGCGGGTTTTCTTCTTCTCCCACACCGAGTCCCGTCCCCCACCCCCACTCCGACTCCATCATAAAAAACATGGCGGGGCCAAGAGGTCCCCACGGTCCACAGCCCCCACCAGCAGCATCTTCCCTGCACCCTCTCATCGGGAATGTTTCTGGCTCAGGGGCGGGGCTCAGGGTGCATCACACCCTTGGAGAGACAGTGACATCAGTGAAACTCAAAACAGCACTCCAGTGAGGCTTCCTATCGTGGGAGACAGTTGAAGAGATGACTGGAAACGCCGTGACTTGCAAATACAGCATCACAGAGGCTACACGGCGCAGGAGCTCGAAGAAAGGAGCACTCGTCCCTGCCGGGGCAAGTGCAGAAGCGCACGAAGGAGACGGAGTCTGAGCGGCTCCGCAGGCACCAGCGGCCCTGGCACGCGGCTGGGGGGGGGGGGGGCGCACCCCGCAGACAGAGCGGCACCCGCGTGCACACCTGGTACAGGCATCTGACGAGCCTGGACTGCAGGGGACGGGCACTGACCCGAGAGGCGGGACGCGGAGCCGCAAGTGTGCGCGCACCGAGGTCAGAGCTCACAGGAACAGCCTCCCACTCGACCCCTCGCGTGCGGGCGCGCCCCCCTCACCTCCACCTCCGATCGCCGACCCGTCTTCAGCAGCAGCCCGCTGCCTCGGGCTGGAGCGTCCGCACCCTTCCGGTGCAGCGCCCGGACCCTGGTTCCTCCTGCGCGTGGATGCCAGTCGTGCCGCCCTCCGCGCTGCTGGGCGCCAGGGAGCCTTCTGCCCGGCGCTCACCGGTCGCGAACGGCTGTGGCCGCGTTTGCCCGAGTCGGTGGACACTTCCAGCGGGTGGGCAAGCAGCCTCCCACGGGACCTTTACACAAGGAACGGGAGGCCCCGCTGGACAAGGAAGACGAGCCCCAACTTTAGAATGAGCCTGCTGCACCCGGGCGGCGAGTCGCGTCTGCAAGCTGCGGGGCTCGCGCTGCGGGCTGCTGAGGGCGCGTCGCCCTGGTGCGCGGGCAGTGCCCACGGCTCGAGCTGGGGCGCGAGGGAGGCCGCCCGCAGCGCGCACCGTGGGAGGCGCTGAGGGCGCCGTCGGCCTGTGGCGTTCTGCGGGAAATCCAGCCTGAGATGCCTCCCCCGCCACCTGCGGCGCTTTTACGCGTGCGCTGGTGGGAATTCGGGGGGCAGATTTCGGTTCTACTGCGCAACAGTGGACATCGCGCTTTGCGAAGTTTGAGTCGCATTTGTTCTGGAAGCGCCACACGATAGGGCCAGCTTACGTCTGCCTTCCCGCGCATGTAGGGTAACAGAGGAGCAAGAGGCAGAGAGAACGCTTTTCCCCTCTGCTAGACCCCTTAAGTGCGCCTCTCGGAGCGCGCTGCTGGGCACGCGGTCGCCACAGCCCTGTGACGCTCTCCTTCCAGAAGGCTCCTTTCGGTGTCAGCTCCGGGTGCGTGGTTCTGGGGTGCGTGGTCCTGTGTGGACGGCAAGAGGCACGCCAGGTGCTCAGGGCGGCTCTGGGTGGGAGAAGGCAGCTGCGGGGTGTGTCCTCGACCGGAACCCCGACGCGGCTCTGAGGGAAGCCTCAGGTTCTGCCAGTGACGGGGCCTCCCCACAACCTGCCGCCCCCACTCGGCCTCCAGGGCGTCTGCACTCAGATCTGCAGTCCAGCTCCAGCCGTCTGGGTCAAAGAAGGATGCGAGTGGTCTCCGCGTCCTGACAGTCCACCCCGCAGTATCCTGAATTCCCTATTGGCAGCAGCAGCATCCTACTGTAAGAAAAGTTTCACTCCTAGAAAGTGTTTCAACTCCTTTTTACAAAAGACATTATAAGGTGTAATTTGATAATTACAAATACTTCTGGGTTTGTGGCCGAGAATCTCGCCAAGGATCTGTAATAAGCTCATTTTACAATTATTCTACGCAGCATAATAAACCCTGTCAGAGTCTTCCCGTAATATTTGGAACCACAGGTGAACTCACAGATTAGCACTTATATTTTAAAAGTGTTTGCTGACCTCCCTGTCACCCGAAGGCACAGCTGATAAGAAGTGAGAACTGTAGGTGGAGGCTTTGCCTTACACAAGCTGTTCTGCTTCTTGCCGGGAGTTACTTCCTTCTCCTCCTTGAGACACAAAAATTGCTTTGAATCTCATTTCTTTGTGCTCATGCAGTTGAGATCCTAGCTGGCGGCATGCTCCATCTTCGTGTCTGCTATTAGCTTTCACACCTCAGAGTAGCAGGCTTTCCGGGGCTCCTGGCAGCCCAGTGGGATTTTACCTGCTCTTATAAAGACTCTGGATTTTCATAAAGGCACTCGGAACCTGGACCGTGCAAGGCGCCAGACACTAAGTCTTTGACATGCTTCGATGTGGCATTTCTACATTGCTGACATCTGTAAAAGCCCGGCTCTTTGGAGTCTGTTGAAAACAAAATATTTTAAAAGACTCTTTTTCAAAAAGAAACATGCAGAATTCTTAGCAATTCTAACTGCCTCTGGCACAGACAGTGGGGTTTTCAGATCAGGTGCCTGAGAGGTGGGATGGAACATCGTGTGAGGTGCAGGTGCCTGTGCAGGCATTGCCACCCCTCCCTGTCCTCAACGCCCTCATCTTCACCACCCGGCACCCTTGTGGGTCCAGGACAGACTCCCTGATTGGGAACCTGTCTCCCCTTCTGCTTCTGGGTCAGGTGACTTAAACATTTCTGTGTGTGTAAATGAAGTAACGAAAATAGCTTTCGATTCTTAGATTTGATATTCTCTGTAATTGAAAGACTGTATCAAAGAGTGGCAATGAATAGATAGATTGGACCCGGGAAGATAGATAATACGAAAGATAATAGGATCCAGATCACTTTCGTTTCAATACACTCCCAAAATAGCTACACTATCTGAATAAAAAATAGTGGCAGGGTCAGCTGCTGCAGTGGGGACAGTGACAAACCAGCGTGTATGCAGGACAGATGGCAGGTGGGAAGCGGAGTGTAGAAAAATACCAACAAGAACAGCAGAGCAGCCAAGTCTTTTTACCCAGAGGAGAGGCAAAGTGCATGGGGGCTGTGTGTGTGCACACTTGTGTGAGTGTGCCATGTGGGGGTGGAGGGAAAACTTTGTGATCTGTTGAATAAGAGAAGTAGAAAACTGCTGAAAGTCAGTCCAGGGCTTAAAAAGTAGAAGTACTTCGCGTGTATTCTGCAGACCTGGGAGAAACCACAAGGGTGTGAGAACCTGACGGGAATTCATCAAGTAGCAGGCAAAGATCGAGGTTGTCAGGTGGGAAAGGTCCTTGGTAGAAGGCCTTAGAATTGGCAAACCACATGCAAGCCTCGGTCTCTCCTCCCTCCTACTCGGGAGACCCAGAAAAGTGAAGTTCTATGGTGAGCACAGCCATTCTCCAGGGCTTGGTGGAGTCGATGCAGTAACAGGAACTTGGTGCATTAATGTGCATTATTGGTGCAGAACCAGAAGCTGCGATACTGTATCCTGCAAAACGATACAGAAATAGTCCTGCTTGATTTTATATTTTAAACAAGAGTTAAACAGGTGTCAGGCAAACTGTTTTTCTACTTTTCAACCTACGTCTGAGTCTGTCAAACTTTTTATATCATTTCTGTGAAGGGCCAGAGAGTAAATATTTTAGACTTTGCAGGACAGATGGCCTGTGTCACACGACGCAAATCTGTCATCGTAGCTCGAGAGTCACCGTGTACAGCTCAACACGGGTGGGCCTGGCTGTCCCACTTAAACTTTATTTACAAAAACAGCACAGGCTGGCCCGGGCCAGCAAGCTGTAATTTGTGGACAATTGACCTAGTTGTATTTTCGTCTTCCATTTATAAAATTTTATATACTAATGACCTTGATAAAACTGGATAGAATTTAGATATTCTGCTAAATTTGAATTATGAGCACTTATCAAGAATTCAGAAAGTCAGGAGATCATCACATTCCTGGCAGGAACCAGCACAAGAGAAATTCACCCTGGTGAGTGTTATCACTTTAGAAAGACACCCTGGAACAGCTGATGGTTCTGTGGCTTCAAAACAAAGTGTTGGCTAAATACACATGCATGTGCACACACACACAGACACCAAGTAAAGAGGGTGGGAGGGAGCTTTTGACGGCTATTTTTAGGCATAGGTTGTGGCCACGGTTTGTCACATGGTGTATGCTTATCCCCAAGCTCATCAAGTTGTCTAAGCTAAATAGAGACACCTCTTTGTATGTCAATAAGACCTCAATGAAGTGGCTTCTTAAAAAAGGCCTGAGGATTTGTTCCAGACAAGTGAAAACGAGCCAGCAACCTGCCAGCATTTGCTCTTGCCAAATAACGCATCGATGACCAGCTCTCAACACATAACGCCTCTCGTTCTTGCTCAGAATGGACCCATCAAAGGACTGGGAAGCTGTGGTAGAAGTCAGGAGGGAGATGTTTCCTCTATCCTGAGAAGGATGGACTTAGCCGATCGCAAGTTGAAGCCTAACAACGATTTTTCTTCAGTTCCTGGACCCTCCCTCCCCTTCCCTGCTTTGTCGACGCCCTTTAGCTGCAGACGCCCAGAAACTCCTGTGAGGCTGGTGCGTGGGGTTTGTTGCTGCCTGCGGCAGAGACGCCACACAACAGGGTGCTGGACCAGGGTGAGCGGAGTGCTCCCCGCCCGGCGTCGAGAGGCCTCCTCCTGACCATGCCTCACGCCGGCTTGAGCGAAGGGTACAACTTAAATGCCCGCCTTCCTGGAAACCATATAACTAGCCTGCACCTCTTCCATCAACAATGTCGTTCCTCTAAATCTCACGTTACAACAATGTGTTCGGCAACGGTGCATCGTAAGGAGGTTTCTGGATTGCTTATAACCACCCCATCCTGGAGCGGAAGGCAGGCTTCACATTCTCTGTTGTAGGAAGGCCACGTTAGGACACACTCCCGATCGATGGCCGTCGGCCCACACGCCCCAGGGAGGGCCCCGGGCCCCCGGTCCTCAAGCTTTCTTGGGACAGTCTTTTTCCTGAGAAAAAGCCTTTTTCTCAGGACATCTGGTTTGGTCTCCATCTAGACTGAAATTGGCCAGAAAATAGAAATGAGAACCACACTAACATATTCTGGGCTACAAAGCATACCTTAACAAATTTAAAGAACTAGAAATTATATAATGTTCGCTTTCAAGTCACAGAAGAATTAAACTAGAAACCAAAATTTTCAGGATAACTTGAAAGTCCCCAAAATAAATGGAAATTAGATTAAGCAACACGCTTCCAAATAATCCATGGGTCAAAGAAAAGATCCCAATTTTTTTAATATACTGAGCAAAATGAGAATGAGTACACAGTTTATCAGTCTGAAGGATTCAGTGGGTATTCCTATATGAGAAGGCCAGCCCAAAAAGGGGTCATTAGCCAACACACACAAAGAACTCTGAAACTCAACAACAGAAAATCAACCATCACTCAAAAATTGACCAACATTTGGTCCATCTGGACCAGCAGACCCTTCTCCAGAGAAGACATATGGATGGCAAGGAAGCAGCGGAGGACGTTCCGCAGCACAGACCGCTGGGGACTTGCGTGCGAGAGCAGCAGTGAGGCCCGTGGCACCCCTACCAGGCGGGTCCTGACATCACTAGAGGCCGCGGGCGGGAGCAGCCAGACGCTCACTTTGCCTGCGAGAACACAACGGTGCAGCCCCTTGGGGGGGGGGGGGTCCGATCGCTTCTGATGACGAACTGCTCTTACCCCATGACCCAGCTATTCTAATTCTTGGTGTTTGCCCAAAGTAGCTGAAAACGTAGCATTCACACAAAAACTGCACGCAGATGTTCGTGGCGGTGCTATCTACCACCGCTCAAACGTGGACACCACCAGGCTTCCTCAGGAGGTGAGTGGATAAGCACACCTCGGTGCCTTCAGACCGCGGAGCCGCCCCTGGGCCGGGGGCACGGCAGGACGTCACTCTGAGCAGTGCACCCTCTGTGTGGCTCCCACGGTAAGACGCTCTGACAAAAGGAAAAGCGGGCGACAGCTGGAAGCTCAGTGGTTGTGAGAAGTGGACATCTGGGAGACAAACAGGCCAAGCAGACCTCAAAGCGCTGAGCCGCGCTGTCTGGCGCGACGGTGTGACATGACGTGGCTGTGTCGCCGCACGCTGTCCAGACCACGGGGCCCCACCCAGAGTGAGTGCCAGTGTTAGCACAGACTTCGGGGGGCAGTAATGTGTTGACGTAGGCGCATCCTTGACCCCCCAAAAGGCACTGTTCTTGTGCGTGATGCTGGCAGGGGAGGCTCTGCATGGGTGGGTGCGGGTGGACGGCACTCCCTGCGGTCTTGTCCCTGCTATCATAAACTTGAAACCTGGCGCTGGGAGCCCAGGAAAGGCCTTCACGCTACCTGCATCTGCACAGCAGCCACAGAGACCCACCGACCCGCCGACCCAAAGCGACAGCCCTGGGAAAGTCTCAGCAGGAGCAGACCGGTGCCCGTGGCGTCTGCGGAGACGAGGGCTGGGTCCCTCTGGGGGATTAGCAGCTTGGCAGAACGTTTCGTCTGTCCGACATTTTGGCCTCTCTTCTTCCTGGCAGAGAGACCCCAGTTTTGCTGCGTGATTTAAGCTGCGGGCAGCGCCCTGCACCTGTGAAGGGACAGGCAGCGTGGCCCTGCCCGCGCCGAGACCATCACGGCGGCAGCCGCTCCCGTCTGCTCTGTGCTGAGGGCGCTGTGAGGCGGGGAAGGGCCGGAGGGAAGACAGGTGGGCTGGCCTGGGGGGTCCACCGCGGGGCGTGGGGGGAGCAGCCCTGATCGGATGAGACCCTGATGAGCTGCATGGGGAGTCGGGCCACAGCACCCCCGCACCCCAACTGGACAGGGGGAGGACAGAACGGCTCTCCTGTTTTCCCCAACCCTTCCTTGGCTCTAACCTGCCATTCCTTGAGCTTTCTTTTCTGATCCTCAAAGCTTGTTGGGGGCTCAAAACAAACCAGGCCGACCCTTTCCCAGTATTTCCACTGCCAAGAAACAAGCGCGCTCGCCCCAGCATCTCGGCTAGCAGAAGCCCTTGAGCAGGAAAGGGGACACGGAAATTCTCTTTCCACGCGTGCCGGTGGCCTCAGAAGGAGGAAGGAGGGCCAGCTCAAGCCTTTCCCGTAAAAACAGAAGCAAGTAACAAGCGTGGGTCACCGCAGACCAACCGCGGGCGCCTGCCGGCAGCGGGCAGAGGCCAGTGTGGACGGCCACGCGGGCGGAGGCTCCGGGCCAGCCCGGCCGCACGCACCAGCCTGTGACCCGCAGCGCCTCCGGCCTAGCTCTGGCCACACGTGCGGCCAGCAGCGAGGGTCTGTCTCCGACACGACACGGCAGCTGAGGCCTCCAGGGATGCTGCCGAGCAAGCCCTGGTGGCCGCTCGGGGCAGCACCCAGGAGGGATGGGGGAGAAGCAACGGCTTCCAGAGGGCCGAGGAGCCACGTGGCCACGCGCCAGGGCGTGCAGCAAGGCCCGTCACGAGCGCCCAGAGAGGGCGGGCAGCGCCGAGACGACCGCTCGACCGCTCGCAGGTGCACGGCCACCCACCGTGCGCACACCCACCTGCGGTCCGAGCCCCGCTCCGCAGGCCGTGTGCCCCCAGGGACCTGCGTGTGCTGAAATGAGCCTTTTGCTAACTGCCTCTCCCACCCTCTTAGGGTATGAGCCCCCCCCCCCAAAAAAACACACACACACACACCAGCTTTGTGTAGCCCTTGCAGCCTCTGGATGGAACCTGCCCTCTCAGGAGTCTTATCACAAAAGCCTTCAGCACTAAAGGTGTGAATTCCTCTTTTAATAATGCAAATCGGGGCCTCCCTGGGGGGTTGAGCGCTGCACTGCGAAGCATCCGCAGCAGCCCTCTCCTGCCTCACCTACTCCTCCCTCAGCACAGCGCTTCCGTGGACCCGCCTGTTCTGCTCCCCACTCTGTGCTGGGGAGTCCTCTCACCCCTGCACCTCTGGCCTGCACCCCGGCTCTTGTGTGCTTAAATAAATAAACCTTTAAAAAATAACGTGAATCAGAGACAGAGGCACCTCAAGTGGCCTCCTGAGTGTCCCGCGAGTCCTCCTTGCCTGCCCGGGGCTCCCGGGCTGCAGAGGGCGTGTGGAGGGGCCCGCTCGGGCCTGCCCCAGCACGGAGCAGCGCCCGGCGGGGCTGCAGCTCGTGGTCCGCCCTGCGGAGCCTTCGGAGGGCTGGCCCTCGCAGGATGCAGGCGGTTTTCTTGGTAGCTACGGTTTTGCCCAAATGCAGGAGGTTTTTCTTTTCTTTTCTTTTTTTTCATTTGTTTCCTGCTTTTAACACAGTCCTTTTCCCTAGCACAGTACCTTGAATTCCCTCCTGCTAAGCTACTGTTTATCTTCGTGACTGTATCTTTAGCTCAGTGTGACCTTCGAGAACCAAGCGTGTGTGTCAAAGAAAGCAGCACTGCTGCTGGCCGGTGGGGGCCTGTGGGGCCGGTGGGGGCCGGTGGGGCCGGTGGGGGCTGGTGGGGCCGGTGGGGCCGGCCCTGCAGCTGGCTGTGCCTTGCACTGGAATTAATGCCGCCCTCCGTGGGCCTCGCAAACTCCAGATCTAAATGGCCTTTTTGTTTTGTGGTTTTGCTTCTCTGATAAGCCAGTTTTTCATTCTTTAGACCCAAGAGGTTAGTGGCCTTATTTTACAGAAAAGTCAGGGATTAAAGGGAAAAGTAACAGGAGGAACATTAATAGGTCTCTGTTTTCGCTTGTCCCCAGAACCACGATGTGATGGTGGCGAGGTGCGAACAGGAAAAGCTGGTGCCGCTGGGCAAGCTCCAAAAGTGAGCAGAGACTGGAAAGTTGGAGGAAAAGAGCCGGCAAAGGGCCGCGCTAACATCAGTCACTACAGCGCAGGCGCACAGCAAGGCAGCCCGCGCCTGCTCCCCACGACCGCCCGCGCCTGCTCCCCATGACCGCCGTCCGCGCTCCGCAGACTGCAGTCGGCCTGCTCCTCGGGGAGAAGGGGGCCGCCATCTCGACGCGTACGCCGATGTCACACTGAGTCATGGGGGCACATCCAGAGCTGTTTCCATGCCTTTGTGTTCTCTCTACGTCCAGTCTGTCGATGTCAATTCAAGCCTCCCCGCAAACAGCAGAGCTGCAATTAGAGACGTAAACAGTGTGTGCGCCATTCAAATGCTGCAAACCGCAGTGTTCTCATGACAGCCCCAGACCGTGGCGTCCCTCTGCACCAGTGCGTCCGGCTCGCCACCATTTCTCACTGGGGACTGCACATGAATTGACAGTTGATTTCACAGCTGGGGGGAAGCTACTTCTTTTGACGGGGCTGAGTTATTTGCTTTTTAGCCAAGCACACTGCCACGCGAACATGGCTAGTGGCTTGAATTAGACCACCAACTAACCCGGTCCAGCTCATGTTTTTGCTTGGTTTGGGTCCTTTTCCCCTCTGGGAAATTCATTCTGAGCTGGCCAAAGAGAGCGACATTTAGAGAAAACGGCAGGACGTATCCTAGGCCTCGTGAAGACTTTCTGGTCCGGGCACGAGACGCTCTCCACGCTGCACTCAGGCGTCTCCAGCGAGCGTCCAGGTGCGTGGAGGGACGGACCCCGCAGAGCCAAGTGAGCCGCAGGCTGAGCCGTGGCAGAAGACGGCAGCGCCTGCCACAGCGGGCGCTCAGAGCCGAGCCCCGCCAGAGGGAGGCCAGGACACGGGGGCGCGACCGTCTCGCTCCGGCGACTGGGCCTCACGGAATCAAAGCTTGCAGCCGTTTACTGTGGTGTGTTCGACGCAGCAGGAATGTGGGGGGTTGAAAGTGCTTCCGGGAAAAGCAGTCTGTGCGGTGGCTGCACCCGAGACCAGCCGTGCAGAGGCCAAGCGCTTCCTCCCAGCCCCGTGCAGCGGCACCGAAACAGCAGCTTGAAATCAGCCGTGACGGACTGTCCGCGCTGCAGAGCTGCAAACAGGACAGACAGACGGGCTTTCTTCTGATCTTCTCCTCTCCCAAGAGCTCAGGCCCCGGCCCACCCACTGGCAGCCGGGCAGCTGCGACCAGTCACTGCGCGGCTCCCCGCGGGCACCGGCCCACTGGAGGACCCAGCCCGGACCGCAAAGCCTGCGCTGTGTGAGGGCCTCAACGCACCCTGCCCGGCCCGCACGTCTGCCAGCGTCCACCCCAGGCCTTCCCACACTTGTGTCCACCACACTCACTTCCCCGGACAGAGGGCGAGCGAGCGACCACCCAGGGCAGAAGGAGCCGCCCCCGTGGAGTGGCCAACGTGCCGGTCCCAGGCTTTGCAGAATGAGCGATGCAGATGAGAAAACACAAGGGGCCATGCGGAGCAAGCCGGCCTGAGGCCCACAACCTTCAGGGCAGCCTGGGCAGCAGAGCAACAAATGCACCAGCGGGCAGCAGAGCAACAAATGCACCAGCGGGGGGTGTGAGGCCTCTCGGGGCCAACCCGTAGCCCAGCCCTGTCCTCGGTCAGCAGGAACATCGCTCTCGCTGTCCTCACCACGTGAAACGGCAGCCAGTTCCCAAGCTGCGGAAACAAGCCCCGACCGAGCTCGGCTGGGCCCCAGGGGAGGGGCTCGGCCCGTCTGTCCAGAGCAGCTGACGCGGCCACTGGGAAGACCAGCGCCCAGGGCCGGCCGTGAGCGCACAAGCGAGCTGCGCGGCTCCGCACGGCCGGCCCCTCCCCGCGCGGAGTCCTGGGCCGCCTCAGCTGTCTCGCGACGAGACCCACTGTCAACTCGCTCTGCTGCCGTCTGCAGCAGCTTCCTACCCTACAGTTTGTTTCGTGCAATTTTCCTAAACAACAACAAATTGAGCCCTTAAGGGCAGGTCTGTCAGAAGTCTGCAAACTTGGAAACAAGAGCGCGAAAGCAGCGCCAGCCCTTTCAAAGCAGCCCAACCCCGGACCTGAAAACATCAACTTGAGAGGGAAAAGCACTGTTGCTAGTCCGGCTTGGGCTCCCTTAATTTCATGCACTGTGACTCCAACAATTTCTCCATTTCTCATCTTATTTCTATAAAAGTAGCTTCATTTAAAAGCAGGGAAACCACATTTCATGCTCTTCAGTTTCATTAAAGTTCTACAAAAGGCGCCTGCCCAAAGCAGCTCTCCTAATTAAACAGTTGCAGTGGGTGAAAATATTGAAACGATGGCTGAACGGAAGCTGCCTCTGTACAGCCCCAGAATTCGTTATTGTGGCTCGGAAAGGAAGGGGCAATTAAGGCCTGAAGCCAGGGCGAGGGGTCACAGAGGCAAGAGGCGGCCGGACGCGGGTGGGTGAGTCGTGCAGGAGGGCGCCACCCCTGGTCGTGGGGGTCCCCTTCCAGAGAGCACAGGTGAGGCAGCCGCTTGCGCCCCACCAGGGCCCCTCATAAGCGTGCCGAGGTGTGGCGTGTGCCGGTCACAGGCACTGAACACAAAGTGCCACCAAGAATAAGAGAAAGTAAAACGTAATGTTACCCCGCCCGACCTGCAACAGAAGCTAGATGAGCAAAGGGCGCACAGGCAGAGGGTGCACGGGCAGAGAGTGCACGGGCAGAGGGTGCACGGACAGAGGCCAGACGGGCAGAGGGTGCACGGGCAGAGGGTGCACGGGCAGAGGGTACACGGGCAGAGAGTGCACGGGCAGAGGGTGCACGGGCAGAGGGTGCACAGGCAGAGGGTGTACGGGCAGAGGGTGCACAAGCAGAGGGTGCACGGGCAGAGGCTGGACGGGAAGACTCCAAGCACAGAGAAGGACAACACCCCAGACCTCGGCCGACACTGTCCAGCCCACTCGGCTCTGGAGGCCACCGGACAGCTCAGAAGGCGAAGACCCTTCGGTTCTGACCTGACTAGGTGGATTTCACTCAAATTCTCAACCTCTTCCCAAGTCTCAGACATCTACACACTTCACAACTGATTTTCCCAAATTGACTTTCTACCCCACCACGATGCAGAATTGCTATTTCAATTAGTTTTTCTAATGCAATCTTTAGGGCTTTCTAGGCGTATTATCACGGCGTCTGCAAGTCGTGAGAGTTTCGCTTCATTCCCGAGTCGAATTCCTTTACTAGTTGTGTCTGGCCGACTGCTCCAGCCTATGCAAGGCGGGAGTGGGAAAATGGAGACCGAGTTTGTGGCTACGGGTCTCAGAGGAGAAGCTCTGAGGCTTTACGGTGGAGGATGCTGGCTGCGGTCTGCGCAGAGGGCCGTTATCACGCGGGGAGGGCTCCCTCTCTGCCCAGCTCTTCGAGGGCTTTGTCATGAACGGATGCTGAATCTGATCGCACGCTTTCTCTGCTCCTGTTGATCAAGCGTATGGTTTTTATTGCTCCTTTGTTGATGTGGTGAATTAGACTGATTGGTTTTTGGACATGGCCCTGGAATAAATCCCCCTTGGTGATAACCTGGGATCTTTTTTTTTTAAGATTTTTTTTTTTTATTATTTATGCACACAAGAGCAGGGGCACAGGCCAGAGGTGCGGGGGGTGAGAGGAGTCACCAGAGACAGCGGGGAGCAGAACAGGCGGATCCACTGAATCACACTGCTGAGGGAGCAGCGGGTGAGGCAGGAGAGGTCTGGGGATTGACCTCGCGCTGCTGTGCTGCGGATGCTTCACTGTGAGGCGCTCAACCCACTGCGCCAGCAGGGAGGCCCCCTGTGAGCTTTTTGATGTGTGGCTGAATTCATTTGCTATGATTTGGTGAGGAGTTTGCAAGTCCATCAGGGAAACTGGTCTGTAACTCCCTTTTTTATGTGATGTCTTTATCAGGTTTTAGTATCAGAGTGATGTTGGCCTCATTTGTTTGTAAGGAGTCCCTCTTCCTCGGTTTTTTGGAAGAGTTTGAGAAGAATAGGCAGTAGCTCATCTTTGAAGGTTTCATAGAAGACATTGGGGAAGCTCTTTGGGCCCCGGTTCAGTTTTGAGGAAACTTGTAATTTCTGTCTCAATCTCCTCGCTTTGACTGGTCTGTTCAGGTTTTCTATTTCCATCTCAGAGGCCTGTAGATTTCTAAGAATTTCTCCATTTCGTGTAGGTTATTCTATGTGTTGGTATATATGTTTTCATCGTAAGCTGTTACCATCCTCTGTATTTTAAGAGCTGTTGTAATCTCTCCTCTTGTGTTTCTTTTTCTATGCACACAAGAGCTGGGTACAGGCCAGAGTTGTGGGAGGTGAGAGGAGTCACCAGAGACAGAGTAGGGAGCAGAACAGGCAGATCAACTGAAACACACTGCTGAGGGGAGCAGCAAGGAGACAGGAGAGGTCTGCTGCGCCATGTGGGTCCCCTCCCTGGCCGGCAGCAGGGATCAAACTCGTGCTGCAGTGGCTGCGGTTTGCTTCACAGTGCACTGCTTAACCCGCTGAACCATCAGAGAGGCCCTCCTCTTGCGTTTCTGATCCTACTTATTAGATTTTTCTCCTTTTTTCCTTTGTGAGTCTAGCTGACTCACAATTTTTATTTTATTACTTTTTCAGAGAACCAGATATCAGTGTCATTGCTCCTCTGGACTATATTTTTAATTTCCATTTCATTTATCCCTTCTCTCTTATTTATTATTTCCTTCTTCCGACTGACTTTGGCTTTGTTTGTTCTTCTTTTTCGAACATCTTGAGATGGGAGGTGAGGTTGTTTATTTGCACACTCTCTTGTTTCTTCAGCGGGGCCTGGATTGCTACGTGTTTTCTCCTTGGTGCCACTTCCGCCACCCCGTAGGTCCTGATGGGCTGTGTCTTAGTTTCACTCATCTTCAGGTGTATTTTAATTTATTCTTTGTTTTCCTCATTTATCTAATGGTTGTTCAATAGCATTTTGTCCAATCTCCACATGCCAATTTTTCCTGCTTTTCTTTTGGGGTTGATGTCTACTTTGATAACACTGTAGTCAGAGAAGATACTTGATATGATTTCAATAGTCATGAACTTATGGACAGCTCTTTTGTGATTCAGTGTGTGCTCGAGCTTGGAGAACGTTCCTTATGCACTTGAGAAGGATGTGTACTCAGCTTTTGGCGGACAGTGTCCTACACATGTCTATTAAGTCCAATTGGTCCAGTTTTAAGGATATTGTTTTCCCGGGAACTTTCTGTCTGGCTGATGTGTTCGTTGGGAAAAGTGGGGTGCTGAAGTCCCCAACCACTACTGAGTGGCTTCCCGTGCCTGATTTCAGACCTCATAGCACTGTTTGTGATGCTCCCTTGCTCAGGGTGTGTATGTTGATGAGCGTCACGTCCTCCTGCAGTATGATCACTTCGTCATTAGATAGTGTTTGTCTCTGTCTCGTGTTACCTTTTTTAGCTGAAAGTGAAATATCTGATGTAAGGACGAGTGACGGTTCCTGTGTTTTCTGGAGTCTATTTGCTTGTGGGATTGTTTTCCAGCCTCTTACACTGACTCTTCTTTACTTTCTGAGTTCATCTCTGGCGTTCAGGTCAGCCTCCTAGAAACAACAGAAAGTTGGGTTTGTTCTGTTTTGTTTTAATCCAGTTGGACACTCTGTGCCTTTTGATTGATGAATTCAGTCCATTTACATTTAGGGTGATTAATGATGTGTAGATTTTTCATTGCTATTTTGTCTTTTGTTTTCTGGTTTTATCTAATTAATCACTTTTTAGGGAGTTTCTTCTCTTTGATTGAGATAGAAAAGCCCCTTTCAATATGTCTTGTAGGTGGGTCTGAGCCAGAACATTTATGAGTGAAAATGAGGATATTCAGGCAGTAGGCATAAGAAGGGACAGTACTGGGTAAACAAGTGTCTGTCATTTTACGCAGGGAGTGGGCAGCTGAGATTCACACCCAGAAGACCAGCAGCAGAGCGTGGACACTTAACCACCAAGCTGTCCTTGAGGTTCCTTCCTTCCCGAGTAACTAAGCATGAACATGGGCATATGTACTTCGAGAGTGTGGTGGTGGACGGCGTGCACGCAGACGGGGGTGTAAACGAGGTCGCACTGACACACGCGAACAACAGTTTATGTGAGATCAGCCTCTAATGGGTGGGGGAGGCTGCATTTAGGGTCAGCCAGTCGTGTGAAAATCGGGTACAGTCAGACCTGACAAGCTCCCCAAGGACCAAGACCATTGGAAGTACCAGGAGAACAGATTTCATCAGTGGGCACGACAGATTTCTATCCACCATCTTTATTCCTTCTCGCTCCTGACGGCCTGTAGTTCAGTTCTGGCGGGTTAAAGAGGCACAGAGTGCCATGTTACCGAATACTTTGGGTAGAAGGAAGCCGGTGTTCTGGAAGTACTGAGGAAAGTAGAAACAAAAACCGACACTGGAAAGTAGATGAGCTGGCACCTGCACAGAGGAGCGGCATTTCAAGTGAGCGTAAGAAGGACAATTATAATGGGCGGCAGATGGAGGTCAGGACATGTTCCTCTGGAGAACGATGCCAGGCCCGTGAAGATGTGGACGCCTGGATTATCAGACCAAGCAACAGACATAGTCAGGAATAAGATGATGAAGAGACTCAAGTGTCAGCATAAGGGTTTTAGGCCTCGTTCTCTAATCAGCCTCTGGGACTTTGGCTGTGAGCCAGATTTACCCAAGAAGCATTTTCTCAGGAAAGCCATTACCCAGCACTGTGAAACTCGGCATCAAGAGAACAGAAGCTGCCCAGGAGAAAGAAAGCTGCCCCCGAGACCTGGAAATGGCTTGGTCAGTGGGCCACGGGCTTCTGACTTCCACGCCCGCGCTGGGGCTGGGATCGAGCCTTCTGTGCAGACGGACTCAGTGGGAAAGCAGTCACAGGCAGACCGCAGACGTGGGCAACACGGTGGTGGTGACCGGGGAGGGGCAGGGGCAGGAGGGAGGGAGGGCACAGGGCGCGATGGGCCAGAGGCGTGCGGCCACGAGGCCTTGGGGGACACACGGTGGACACACTTACGCACTCCTAGGGCTTGTAACCCAATGGCCCCTCGATAAAAAATTAACGTTAAAATGGGCCTCCCTGGTGGCGCAGCGGGTTGAGTGCCACATGGTGAAGCATCCGCGGCACAGCAGCACGAGTTCGATCCCCGGCCAGGGAGGGACCCACAGGCGCAGCAGACCTCTCCTGCCTCCCACTGCTCCCTCAGCAGTGTGCTTCAGTCCATCTGCCTGTTCTGCTCCCCGCTCTGTCTCTCACCTCCCGTGACTCTTGCCTGCACCCCAGGTCTTGTAGCATAAATAAATAAAATCTTTTAAAAAAATTTAACATTGGGCCTCCCTGGTGGCGCAGTGGGTTAAGCAACGCACTACGAAGCAGACCGCAGCCACTGCAGCACGAGTTCGATCCCTGCTGCCGGCCAGGGGGGGGACCCACATGGTGCAGCAGACCTCTCCTGTCTCCTTGCTGCTCCCCTCAGCAGTGTGCTTCCGTTGATCTGCCTGTTCTGCTCCCGCTCTCTGTGGTGACTCCTCTCACCCCCCACCCCACACCTCTGGCCTGTACCCCAGTGCTTGTATGCATGAATAAATAAATCTTTAAAAAAAAAAAATTTAACATTAAAAAACTGAAAACCACAGACGTGTGTGGGCATGTGCCCAGCACGTAGGGCCGTCCGGTGGGACACAGCACCTTCATGTTCACCTGCCACCTGAATCTGGCGCCCAGAAGCCGGAGCCATCACCGGCTGGGCACTGCAGGCTTTTGCAATCTGATCTGTTTTAACGACATTTTTCCTGACAATTTTCTGTGAAGGAAAAAGAAGTTGAGGACGAAAGTGTTTAGAAAATGCTGCAATAGCTTGAGCGGCACCAAAGCAGCTCCTAAACATAGGCCGGCCAGCGCTTGACGCCAGTGCCCACACACGCACACGCTGGCTGGAACAGCTTCACAGTCTGAGCAGCGAACGCACCACGGAAATAAAACCTGCGCGAGCAGGGGCGGACGCGGCTCTGCATTCTCCGGTGCGTGTTCTCACTGTCGGCCAGCGGCCTCTGACTCCTGACTGCCGCGGTCCGCTGGCCGGGCTCGGGCCAGAGCTGACGGCGCTCAGCCGCGGGTCTCCCCTGGAAAGGGCAGCCGGCCGTTGACCCCCGCAGCCTCGCAGCCAAGGCACGGCCACGGCGCCGGGACTGGCGTGGGCCGTAGTCCAGCTGACACGGAAGCCCGGACACCTGACGGTCAGCGGCCCCGGCCCAAGCATGGACACACTGGCCTGGCCACGGGAGGCCTTGAGGAGCAGCCAGCAGCTCTACCTCGAGGTCCAGCATCGGCCAGACCTGGCCACGGGCTGCTCTAGTCCAGGCCAGGAGACACCTCTTCCCGGGCCGCGCCTCCCCAGCCTCGGGGCATCTTCCGCCCCCCCACCGGTTGGTGCGTGAGCCAGGCCCTCTGCTCTCCGCCTTGCCCCTTCCTCTCCGCCAAGCAAGCAACAGGGGCAGGCCCAGCCACCCCTCCCGCGGCTGGCCGCTCCCCCACTGGGCCTGCAGGTTCTGCGCCTCCACAGCCCCTCTCGGAGCCCTAGGGACAGCTTCTTACAGGCGCCTGTGTCCGGGGACAGTTTAAAGGACACGGCAGTCTTCAGGGAAAAACAAATCTGTGAGTGTTACGTATCCACACTTTGTCCCGCGGGCTTCTCTGCAGCTTTGAACGTTCACGCGGGAGCGCACGGAGGCCAGGACCTGGGGAGGCCGCGGAGTACAGCGGCCGTCCACCCCACACAGACAGCCCCCGCCCCGCCCCAGGCGCCCGCCGGCTCGCAGCCCCTGAAGACGCTGGGAGCCACACCCACCAGCCAAGCGCTGGACACACCCAGACCCGCGCCTCTGCCTGCCGCTATGCGGGCTGCAGGGGCCGCTCTCCCCAGGAGAGGCTGGTGCCGGGCAGTTGCGCCTCGCACCCCCACGGGGCGTCAGCCAGCGCCCCCCACACTCACACCAGACGGGGCGGGTCCAGCACCTGATGGGGCATCAGCCAGCGCCCCCCACACTCACACCAGACGGGGCGGGTCCAGCAACCCCCACACTCACACCAGATGGGGCAGGTCCAGCGCGAGATGGCGCATCAGCCAGTGCCTCCCCACACTCACACCAGACGGGGCAGGTCCAGCACCTGATGGGGCGTCAGCCAGCGCCCCCCACACTCACACCAGACGGGGCGGGTCCAGCGAGTGATGGGGCGTCAGCCAGCGCCTCCCCACACTCACACCAGACGGGGCGGGTCCAGCGCGAGATGGCGCATCAGCCAGTGCCTCCCCACACTCACACCAGACGGGACAGGTCCAGCACCTGATGGGGCGTCAGCCAGCGCCCCCCACACTCACACCAGACGGGGCGGGTCCAGCGCCTGATGGCGCGTCAGCCAGCGCCTCCCCACACTCACACCAGACGGGGCGGGTCCAGCACCTGATGGGGCATCAGCCAGCGCCCCCCACACTCACACCAGACGGGGCAGGACTAGCGGCTGGCAGGGAGTCTCGCTCACCCGCGCAGGCCACGGCCACCCTGTGTTCGCCGGGCCGCGCGCACGTGCACTGCACAGGGTGCCAGGGCCCTTACGGTGTCCAAGACTCGCTGCTCGTCCAGATCTGGGGAGACACTCACCGACCCCTCTCTTCTCTGACCCTCTTTCAGGATTAGCCCCGGGGTGCAGTGGCCCCGCTGTGACCCCGAGAGTGGCTGTTGACTTGGCTTCCGCCCGCCGCTCTCTCCAGCCGGCTCACCGCACTCTCAGCTGCGAGCTTCCGCAGAGGCACCGGCGGTCGGGGCCTCTCCCGAGGCAGGCGCGGCGCACGGCTGGAGCCTCGCGCCTGCGCTGACCGCTTCCTCGGTGTGGGGTG
The DNA here is from genome assembly GCA_019455555.1 of Galemys pyrenaicus. Lineage (NCBI taxonomy): Eukaryota > Metazoa > Chordata > Mammalia > Eulipotyphla > Talpidae > Galemys > Galemys pyrenaicus. The sequence continues at coordinate 273,842 of JAGFMF010012264.1, read as the reverse complement.
CGCTTTCCTGGAGCTGGGGGGCGGGGGTCACCGGCACACGGGTGCTGCCTGGGTCCCTGGACCTGCCGGCCGCGGGCAGCAGCCCAGCCGGCCAGCCGTGTTTCTGGCCGGCCCGCGGCGAGAGCGCTGTTACGTTTCAATGGTGAACGCGGACCGGAAAACAGGCCAGATCAAAGGGCGTTTTTCTTGTCAGATGAAAAAACCCTTCCGCAGCCAGGCCGGACGGGCGGCTCCGGGCGCCACAGGGCCGCCTGGCACAGCTTGAGCGCAGCGACCGCCGGAGCGCCAGGCTGCTCCGGGACGTGTCCCTGTGCTGAGTGCGCTGGGGCTGCGGGAGCCCTGATCCTCGACGCCGAGGTGGACGAGGGCCCAGCCCCTCCCTGCCCGGCCCGCCGGCCGCCCTGGCTCTGAACGCGATCTGCGCGCACAGGGGCCGCTGTCAGCACTAAGGCTGCCAGAGCGGCTGAGGCTGTCCCATCGGAAGTGACAAGACGTGGAGGTGGAAACGGGGGCTGAGCGAAGCGGACGCTGGGGGAGCGCCCCCCCAGACGCGGCGGGGTGGGGAGGGCGGCTGTCCTCTGCGCCGGGCCACCAGCTGCGCTGACGGCCCCGCGTTTTCCAGGCCAGGCTGCGCCCTGCTGCATTCGTGGAACACCGCCACGCCCGTCGCCTGTTTTCCTCGAAGAGGATTTCTGCTCTGCAAGGAGAACGACTGGCGTAGCCGGCGCTCCCTGCTCAGGGTTTGCGCCTGCGGGGCCTGCCGGGCGGCTGCGGGCCTGGGGAGCGCGGACCGACTCCAGCGCCTCTGCCTTCCGCGGAGCAGCCCTCGGCGCTCCAGGCCGCCTGGCGCCCAGGCAGGGAGCAGACGCAGGACCGAGCAGGGCCCCGGGGAGGGAGGCCGCGCACAAGCCAGGGCCCCACAAAGCCGCCGTCCCTCCAGGCGGGCAGCTGCCTCCCCGGCTGCTGATCATTATTATTTCCTTTTTTAAAAGATCCGTTCAAAAATCCCGAATAATAATCTACCCCACAGAATTTGCTCATTGTGGAGTTACTCCATCCCTCTGTGCTTTCAAAGCCTGATTTTTGTAGCGAGGCATGAAATAACCTCGGAGAGCTTCGGGCGCAGGCCTGCTCTAGTCACAGACTGCGAACAGAAACTCCCTATGCAAGGAGGAGGGGGCGGCTATCAGGCCGAGCGAAGGTCTCTCTATATTAAAATAAAAGGCAGGGAAGCGCAGTGACCGCAGCCTGGGCCGGGCCAGGGACAGTGCCCGCCGGGCCCCTGGCCGACCAGCCACGGAAGGTCCCTTTGCTAATAATCTTAGCCGCGACGTGTTCCGTTGTTTTTCACTGTCTCCGTGCTGTTTCTGGTGTCCCGGCTCGCTGGCTAAATGCAATGCAGGCACGCCGTTAGAGCCCGCTGCTGCGCTCTGAGACGCGTGTCTGGCGGAGCTCCAAGTCGTGTGGGTGTCCATCCTTATGCTGCCTCCTCACACCACCGTGACTTCGGGTCACACGGTTGGGGTGGGCTGATCATTGTGGGGGCCCCAGGCATGGGCATCTGACTGTCCCCTCCGGAGCCCCAGCCTCTGCCCCGCCCCTTTATAAGCACCTGGCCACCTGCACCCCAGCGTTTCCTGTCTCAGCAGCCCTCCCGCTACGCACACGCGGTCTCCAGGGCATCCCAGGGGCCTCTGGGACAGCAAGACACACAGAAGCGGCAGCCAGTGCCCTGAGCCCACTTGCACATCGCTAGAAAATAAAGCAGAAAAGCCGCATTAAGCCATCTTAGTGGATGTTATCAAGAAACAAAATCAACTAATTATTATTTCCCTTCTCTTCTCAATGATTTGCAATTCTTGGCTGAAACCTGAATAATACCCAGAGGTTTCAAGGCAACTCTCCAGAAAGTGACCTTTTGCTTTCCCCATTTCATTTGCCCTACATGTTAATTGACTTTGAAAAAGCAGTATATTATCTTTTTAGGAAAAAAGAAAAGGATAGACCTGATTTGTGAACACCAACATCCTCCAGCATCAAAGCCTTGCTTAAATCATCGCCCAACAGAGCAGAGAACAACTTATCTAGGAGAGCGAGCAAGAGAACACATTCTTTTTTAAATTTTTTAAGACGGAGGAGTCTCCAATGGAAGAACGGCACTGCCATCTAGAGGGCGAAGTGATCGCCGCCGGCAGCCCAGCCTGGCACTGGGAGGTGCTGCCGGGGTCACCTCCCAGAGCCAGGCCTCGTCCTGCTGGCTTGGTGAGTAGAGGTCGCCTCTACTGTCCTTCGTCCTAGCCCAGGCGTGGGCTCGGTGGTGGACACTCCCCACCTTGCTGCGGCAAGCACACAAGTGCTGGTGTGAGCCCTGTGCCCGCGAGGCGAGGCTCTGCCCACGCACCCGGGGCCATACGAGAGCTGCGTCTCAGACCCCCAGACCCAGAATGGGTGAGCCGGGAGTGCTCTCGCTCCCCTGTGGCACTTCTCCCAGACCAGTGACTTGTCTTACGGAACCAAAGAAAAGAAAATTTTCTTTCATAAAATTATTTTACCATTCACCTAAATGAAGTTGTGAAGATGTATAAGTACAACATATACTTATGTGTAAGTACAATATATACTTAATTAAAATAGTGTGGGAAATGACGAAGACACAGAGTAGTATATAGTCACAAAAGCTGCAGTTGTACAATAAGAAGCCAAACTTAGAGACGGAGCTAGATATGTAGAGTTTATAGGGGTAGGAGGCTAAGAAAATAAGGGTGTTAATATAACCACTAATATTGAGGCCAGGTACAGTGAGAAGACAGGAATATTTCCGGTATGCTATTCACTGCTTCGTACACACACTTGCTTAACTGACAGTATACACCTAATTTAGAAGTAGACGACAATGCACCTGGAACAAAGCTGCCTCTGTGTAAGTGTTCTTTACTATAGGAAGGGAAATCACCACCATTCTGTTTGAGCAGTCTTAGGGGAGTTTCTGTGCCTTGTAACAGCAGCCCCTACATTTAGTCCATTAAAATGCAACTTAGATCTGTGCCCTTGAAATGCCGAGACTCCAATTATACAGAAGTCTTACCAACACTGTTTCAAGAAAGAACATTTCACCTGTTGTGTGAGTCTTCTCAGTGTTATGCTTAACATGCCCCTTTGCCTTCATCAGAATAAAGGAGAACAGTGTCACCAGTGTTTAGTTGCCAGGAACAATTTCTTGCTTGAGATTCAAAAGACAAGAGAGCAACTATTAAGTGACTACAGCACAGGAAAGCAACACTTCAGGACTATGAATCTCTGTTTCTTCATTTCAAAAAAAAGGAAAAAGGAAGCCCTCACTATGTACAAGAGCTAAAATACAGAAACAACCTGAATGCCCAAGAACAGATGACTGGATCAAGATGTGGTCTACGTACACGATGAAATACTCAGCAACAAACAGATAAACTCAGGCCACTCACAGCCACATGGGAGGAGCTGGCAGGAATGGTGCTCAGCGAAATAGTCAGGAGCAAAAAGGAAACTATCAGATGGCTTCACTCATAGGAGGAACATATGGAAAGAGTCAACAAAACAACAAAGTTTGCAGGATAACTACAGACCTGAGACGTGCAGCGGAGGAGCGGAGGGGGTGGGGAGAGCAGGGAGGGAAGACACAGGGACTATGGTGAGGGCTCATGGGAGACGGGGCAGTGGGAGATTTATGGGGACTGCACCTGAAGGAGATAGCAGAGATTGTGCAAAAATGAACAATGATGTAAGGAATTTTTTTAAATCACACATCTAGTAAAGATTCTAGTATACTGAATTCTCTCAAACATTAAAACATTCCAAAATTGTTAATGTCCAAAGAAAATCACTGAGTAAGATCAACTTTCTGAGCTCTTTCACTCTGAGAATAAAGATCCCAGTTACATTACCACACAGTCCCTGGACAAAAATTAGGTACAATCAAAAATACATAAACCTCTCAATGTTGATGTGGGTAAAGTTTATTCTAACCTTTTTGTACTGAATTAAAATACTCATATTTAATTCTAGATTCATCATCGTAAGACCTAGACACTGGTTTTCTTTATTCACCCTTCTCGGATGGGTTCACTATGCTTCCAAGATTTGAGTGTTCACATGCCATCAATCAGCGACCCCATGTCCTGGAGTAGCTCACCTCCCTGATTCTCGGTGTTCCCTCCTCCTGGAATTTTGATGGACATCTGCTTCCTTTGCTCCTAGCCCCACTCTGTGCTTCAGGTGTCTGTCTCTAGCACCTCACGCCGCCTAGCTCCTCCAGCAGTGCCTTCCAGTTCACTGATTTTCTCTTCTGCGCTTCCCCATCTGTTCGTTGAGTTTTTTTCATTTTAAATGTTGCATTTTCCATCTCTAGAAATTGTAATTTTGCCTATATTCCTGGTCCTTTTCCTCTTGATCCACCCCCAGTTAATCAGCCAGGTCTTCCTGGTGGTTTATACTAGTTCGCTCCTTATTCACTTTAAAATGCCCTGTTTTGTTTCTGTAAACACACTACAATGGCTTCTTGCCTGTTCTCACTTTAGCACGATGGGTGACTGAGGGCTTGTGGACTGGATTCTGCACCTGCTGCTTCTGTGAGCTCTGCTGTCTGGTTCTGTTTCTCTGAGATTTGGCCCTGAGTGTATATTCCTTCAGACATCTGTGGGGAGTATTTAAGAGCTGAGTTGAAGTTGGAGTCCTTCAGCGAGGACCGGCACTCACATGTTCACATGCCTTTAATACGCCAACCTCACGCCACCTCAAACCCGGGGTGTGAGGACTCTCCGTGGTGACACACCCTAAAGAGACCTTCTTTCCCTCAAGCCAGAGTCTAGCTCTGGGAGAAATGGTTTCCTGCTTGACAAGGTGGCAGGCAGTCAGCCGTGTGTCTGCGCTTTATCTCATCCTCACCCTTGGGCACAGAGCTTCGGGCCCCCTTTTTCACCTGGGAAACTCATTTCTCCCATTGTTCACGGGACATAAAACCTAAAGATTGAGTCACACAGACTTGGCCAATTCTCTCTAGGTGAAAGCTGGCCCCAGAGCTGTTCTCTTCCTAATCTCACTTTCCTGAGATTTTGCCTCTGAATTCCTTGCCAAAATATTGATACAATAATGTGGGAATCTTGTAGTTGTTGTGAGATCTGTCAAAGAGTCTAGACTACTTACTGCTGAAAACAAAAACTCATTTATACTGAACCTAAACAGAAATCTACACGTGCACTGCGATCCCTCCAACTCGATATGCTGAAAACTCAGCTTCTTGTTACGTGACTTAATGATTTCCTCATCTGCCTAAAATAAATTGTGCCACTGTCCTCCTTCAACCTTTCCACATCAGTCCCTCGCATTAGGATCAACGCAGTCCTCCTACAATGTGTATGGACTTGTTCCCTCTCCAGCCTCCCTTTGCTCGCCACAGCACTGTCGCATCACACCCACACACAGGACCCAGCGAGTGCTCCTCTTCCCGCCCCTGCTCCCCATGCTCCCGCCGGGCCAGCTCGTGGCTGGCTGCTACCACACGCTTCTCCGCCCAAGCTCCCCTCACGCTTTCAGCTTACCCGTCACCTCCTTCAGGAGGTCTGCCCTGTGTCCAGACCCAGGCTGAGGTGTGTCCTTCCTGGTTCTCTGTAGAGCCTTGTGGCTATGCCCCCTCACTGCTGGTGTCCAGAATTGCTGGGTTATCCTCCCAGCCCCCACGTTAACACGGGCCTTTAAAGCAGGTACAGCCGTCCCGCCAATTACATGCTTGGTAGTTACCACAGCCCCTGCCGTAGACAGGCACTCAAGGAGTATTTTCATATAAGAACAAAGTCTCTTTCGGCGTTTCCTTAATGGTGGACAAAGACATCACCACGCCTGGGCGCTCCTGTAAAACTGAGCAGCCGTTTGAGGGACACAAAGGCGCCGGGTTTGTGATCGCTTGAAGGCCATCATTATTATGGAACTTTGTTGCTGTCCTGGAAAAAAGTCTCCCAAAATATTAAATACGAATCTGAAACTCAGTTAACGCTGTTGCCAAGAAGACATCACCTCGTAAAGCTTAGGGGACTGTATCCCCATTGTCTGGGAAGAGTGATTTAATTTCTTCATCATAATTCCTGCTGCATGAAAGGAAACAAGGTAAAAGGCCCAGCAGAAAGTCCTCCGAGCTGAAGTCTTAGGAGATGCGCGCGGTAATCTGACACTCATTAAAGCAACAGCTAAAATGATTAGCGGCAGACAGACCCTAATTGAGCCGGTCCGGCCGTGGGGAGGCCGCGCGTGAAGCGCTCCGGGTCACCCCAGCGGCACCTGCCTCTCCCCTCTGCTCTGTTCCTGGCGCGTTCGCGTCTGAATTTCTCATTCGTGCGATGTGCTCCCACCACTGCGAGCTGTCCCGGGCGCAGGGAAGGCCCGGCGGGTCCCACAGCGCAGCCGCCCCTGGGCCCTGGGCCCCGTCTGAGCAGAGCCGGTCCAAAGCCAGGCCGCCCCGGCGGGCGCTGGGAGCTGGCACAGTGGCACCGCTCTCACGGCCAAGGACGTGTGTCCCTCGCGCACACCGGCACCGGCTCGGGAGCTGCGGAGCACAGACCGAGCCGAAGCTCCGTGCACGTGGCAGCGGCAGCTCAGTCCTGTAAACCCAGGCCACGGGGCGGGGCGGCCCTGAGGACCCTGGCTTCTCCGATTCTTGCTCCTCTAGGGAAAAGGCAACTGAACCGACGTCCTTAAAGTTCCTGTTCATTCACTGTGACCCCAGAGAAAATTAACTGACCTCCGGAGTCGCTTCAGAATGCTGAGACTTCTGGGTCCGCATTAGATGGTCAGGCTTGGAGCGCTCTCTGGCCGTGACAGTTTAGGGTGCGGGTCTGCGAACGCCTTTCCAGGGCCCCCTGAGCTTCTCACGGGGCCGCGGAGCGCTGAACCGCAGACGACCAGCTGGGCGGGTGGTGCAGAACCCCGACTGGACGGGTGTGGACGAGCCCGCGGGGCGGCGGCAACCAGCGTGTCCCCCACAGACAGCGGTCCAGGGCCTCCCGGGCCCACAGCGCCGCCTCCAGCTGCCGGTGTCACTTCGGGCCGCGACTCTCGGCATTCGGAGAAGGGTCCTCACGGCGGCCCTCCTCGCATCTGTGTCCTGTCCCCGTGGCAGCTGGGAGCCGGGCTTCCCGCCCCCCCGGCCCTGCGCGGGCGCTTCCGCGGGGGTCTGCCTGGGGCTCCCGCACGCGGGCCACGGCCACAGAGCTCTGCGGAGCTCCGGCAGGCCCTGGGGGCCCTGGGGCATCTTCGCTCTCAGTGGTCACTGGGCGTGAGCTGCACATGTGCCGCCCTGCCCGTCCGCTCCCACACCCCTCCACGCCGCACTCACCGGCTTCCCCTGCTCCCCAGGCGCGTCCAGGCCTCCGGCCACCCCTACAGCAGGGGCCACCGGTGCCCGCAGGCACCCGGGAGCACGGAGCCCCTTGGCCGGGCTCAGCGCTGGGGACAGGCGCCTGGAGAGCAAGCAGCACGCCACGTCACGGCCTCTCCACCGGGAGGGCTCGGGAGGAGAGTGCCTGGGGCCGCCCACACAGCCTGGGAGGGGCCTGGGCCAGCCGCTGTGGCCCTGGCTTATCCCCTGTGGGGCACAGGGGTGGCGGACACGCGCCTCAGGGCAGAGCCAGGAGCTGCTGCTCAGACACCAGCCAGCCCACAGCCTGGCCCCTGCCTGAGGGTGCGGGCAGCCCATGGACGCAAGTGCTCAGGGTCTCCGCGTTTCTTCTTCCACGCGTCACTGGGTTCTCAGCTCAGAGAGTGTCCTCATGTCCTTGGCGTCTTCGCCCCAGCCAGGCTCCGCGAGGGTCATGCTGGGCCGGCCTTAGCCGCCAACAGGCCACAGGACACAGGAGCTCTGGCCGGGCCTCCTCAGTGGGTCAAGCTAAGGGGGCGTCCAGGCAAGACCCGAAGGCCAGACCCCGGGGCGGGAGCGCGTGCGTGGGAGCAGAGTGGAAGGCCAAATACCAGGCGGGCCTCGCTGCAGGGCGGGCCACAGAGCCCAACCTAAGGGCCAGACAACTGGACCAAGACCAACCTTGACCGCGGCCTCGGAACCAGGCTCGGGAGGTGGAGGGTGAGTGCACAGAGGCCTCGGTGGAGACTGGTGCTCCCAGGGGACAGCTAGCGCAGGGGCGGAAACGCCAGGCTGTCCAAGAAAAGTCCCATGTAAGACCACGCCCCTCACCGCATGAGTGTGGGGGGTAAGAGCACGCATGTGGGTGTGCACCTGTGGGCACTGCTCTTGGGTGTGCGCTGTGTGTGCACAGGTGTGTGCACAGGTGTGCGTGCTGTGTGTGCACAGGTGTGTGTAGGTGAGAACCAGCACCTGGGAGCCCCCGAGTCACCGCCCAGGCCCCAGTGTCACTGTCACAGGAGGGCCACTGCAGGCCCACCCCATGCCAGCGCTGCCTCCTGGGCACCGACTGGCCGGGCAGCACCAGGAAGCAGACGGCTGGAGAGACGCCCTCCCGCGGGAAGCCCCAGGGGCGCTGAGAGGCTTCCTGTTAGTCACAGTTTCTAGAGGAGCCCTGGGGAGACCCTGACGCCTTAGCACGATAAAGAAGGTCTGGCATTAACAGTGATGTAACTGCAGGATAGGCAGGCGGCCGGCCGGCAGGCTAAGTGATCATTTCATTTCTCGGCATCCAGAATTTTGAAATGAAATGTAGTCCTGTGCGTCTCCTGCTACAAATCATTTACTAAAAGTAAGTGCTTTGACAAATAAACGCATGTGTCAATGGCTACTCTCCTAAAGTCGATAATACATTTATCGCTAACTCTGCATTTAAAGGTTCATTTCACCTTCGCATTGACATCCTGTCTCCGTGGCCATTTCAGTAGACTTAACACTTGTCACTCGTGCCAGTGCTCCGGGGGGGCAGGGGCAGGAGGCCGGGCTCTGGGGCCCCCTGGCCAGTGCACAGACCAGGAGAAACCCCACTGCTCTCCCCGCAAAGGCACTAAGCCCTCGGGGGTGCGCCCCCGTGACCCTGCCTGGACGGTGGCTCGGAAGGCCGCCCCGCAGCGCCACTGCACCAGAGCGGCGACGCGACGTGGGGGACGCTCGGTGGCCGCCAGGGGCGTGTCCACCTCCGCAAGTCTCCGCAGTTGACAGAAACCGTGCCCACAGGGACGTGCCGTGACAGAGCTGCGCGGGCCCTCCCCAGGGGTGCAGCCTGGACCGAGGGACTCGCTGCCATGAGCTGGCCGCACCCGGGTAACTCCCGAGAGGCGTCACCACCCGGCGCACCCGGCCCAGCCGCCACCCCCACCGGGCAGGTAGCGGGCGCTAGTCACCACTGGCTACTTATTAGCGAGCACAGGTTTCAAACTCACTCCGATAAATGAGTTTTCTGAAACTCGCTGTCACTGTATTCTAATCAGATCAGGAAATGTTAATGATATTGTCTTAGTAAGTTTTAAAATAGTAACCTCGGAACTAAACACATTTTTTTATTCGCATCTCTTGAATTTTTTATGAACACCTTGTTATTTCCAGGGCAACGGGAAGATTCACTGCAGGGAAAAGGCTACATTTGCTATCAGATCTTCAGTTAGCCAAAACGAGGTGTCACTGACACCACCATATAAGCCACATGTCCACAAAATACTTCAATGCCTTTTCTAGGTCTTGCTGGAAAGTAGATATGATTACACCGCATCCATGCACTGCCCGCGGTTCTCTATCTGTCCTCCCTGAGGCGCCCCTCCCTGGAAACCATTTGTGGCACAAAATAAATAAATAAAAAGTAGAAGAAATTAAGCAAACCAATTGTTCCATTACTTGCTAGTTTTCATTCTATACGGAAACATCCATTCAGCATTTTTATCTGCTAATGTAACAGAAACTCATCTGCCCAATGAGATTTATAACTTGTTTTTTTCTTCACATGTTACAAGATATTGTACATTTTGCAATGGGTCTTTATTATCTGGTAATGATGGCTTGCAAATTAAATTAGTTTTTAATGGCATAGTTAAATTCTAATTTATGTTTTGGAGCTTTGTTTAATTCAGTTATAATGTAATCGTTTTCTTGCTATTTTCTGACTTTATGCAGAAAGAATAAAAGGGGGTCTCATCTCAGCACATTCTGTGGTTTTTGGCTTTATTAAACCTTGTCACTAACTGCATTTCCCCCAAGAAACTTCCCAAACAACTGCAATCTGATCCTCTGGGCAGGTGACGTAGCCGCTTGGCATCCCGGGCCTGACGCGGCCGAGGATGGCTGCACCGAGGGGCCCTCGCGCTCATTATAACCCCGCCGCGCTGTGTAATGTGCTGGGCAATTATTCTTTTGCAACAAATTCCTTTCCTGCGAGCTCTCTTTCTTTTCTGAACACGCAGAAAACCAAAACCAAAAGTGCTCATTAGCAGCCCAGAAAGCAATCTTTTATAATGTCTACTTGCATTTTCCTCCCTCTCAGTCCTCGCCGCTTCCAGGGCCCGTGCTGAGTGATCTCTGCTCATATCTTTTCTTTGGGGTTCAGGCTCAAGAGCAAAAGCAGCCCGGAGCAAGCTCCCGTGATGAGAACAGGCGCTGATTGGGGGTGACGGCGGCCCTGCCCCGCCCGGCCTGGGGAGACCCGCCACCTGGTGCGGGGGTTCTGCAGGCGGTGCAAGGGGCGGCAGGTGGGCCAGCACAGGCTGCGCACTGGCTTCTCGGGGTCCCGTCCAGTGAAGACCTCTCGGCCCATTCTTAATTTTTTTAACGAAAAAGATAAGTCCCATCTCCCGGTAATTCTCCAAATCTGACTGAAACGGGTGTTTCCTGCACCCGGGCCCCTGGGTTTGCAGGTGACTGGGGCAGGTGCTGGAGGGGACCGTCCGGGTTCCACAACACACCACGCCTGCGGTCTCTTCCTGGTCAGCCCCAAGGCAAAGCCTGTCGTCTGCAAACCAGGCTGTGTCTGGGGGAAGCTGGGCACACCACACCCCGTCCACGCGGCAGCCCGTCCATGCAGCAGCCCGGCCGCACACACGCGGGCAGGCGGCTGGCAGCTGCAGGCGGAGCCGGTGACCCCGCGCCACTCGGGGGGCGGGAAGGCCGCTTGGAAGGGCCCTGTCCCGTGGGGTCGGTGACTTCTTCAGGCTTTTCCCGCGCCCTGCGCTGGCGCGGACGCCGGCAAGAGCCGGGGCCTGGGCGCGCGCCTAAGCCGACACGCCCGGGCCAGCCACGCGCTGCGCGTGCAGATGCGCCCCCTGAGCGGGCGGCGGCTCAGGATCACGTCACCGGAGACGCCCCTGCAGCGCAGGAGCCCGCGGGCCGGCAGACGGAGGCCTCCAGAGGGGCCCGAGAACAGCGAAAGGGCTTGCGGGGTCTGTGGCCAGCCGGCCCCAGCCCCCTCGCCCCCTGCCGGCTGCACCTGTCCTCCCGTGACCGGTGACCGGTGACCGTGCGCGGGAGGAGTCCGCCAGGCGCTTTGGAAAGGGGCACAGGCGGCCACCCCACTCGGGCCGCTGGCCAGGGGCGCCTGCTGCCCATGCGGGTGACCCTCCGCCCCCGCCAGGGGGGGGCGGGCCTCCAGGACTGAACTGCGCAGGGGGGTCTGAACGCCGAGGGGAGGCAGCCGGAGGGGAAGGGGCGGAGCCGAAGGGCAGAGGCCACCTCCTCCCTGCAGGACCCCGCGACGCTCCACGGTGAGGAGACCGCCCGGCCCGGGTCTGCGAGACCCCCTCTTCTCCAGCGTCTCACCGCTCGCCCACCGAAGCTGGCCTCCCCACTCCTCCTGCCGTCCATAATGTCACTAATGGGCGGGCGCTGAGACCAGCCCCCTCGTGTCGGCAGGATGCCGGAGGCGGGAAGAAAGGCACTTTCTACTGCTGTGCCCGGATAAAGCCCCATCTCGCTTCCCTGGAGCCCACATTCAGAAAATCAATCACTCAGTGACCCTCCAAACCGCCCGGGCTTCGGGGGTTTGAGAACAGAGCAGCTCGCTCGAGAGAACGAGGGACTTAAGTCCCAGCTACAAAGCGGCCAGCGGGGAGCCCCGGCCCCCTTCCCACGCCCGCCCTGCTTTCTTCTCCGAGCTGAACTGTGTTTCGCAGCCACTGTGGCCGATGTTTCGGCCACCAGAAGCCGAGCATCCCGCTGCGCACAGCCGGGGAGCAGATGTGGGGCCGGCGCGGCCCCAGCTCAGGCGCCCGCTGACCCCAGGCTGGCGGGAAGGGGCTGGCGGCGCGGCCCAAGCGGCTGGGCTGGGCTGTGATTAAACCTTGGCTGAACTCGCTCCCACGAAACAAGGTATCCCAGAAGGTACCGAAAAGCAGGAGAATTGGGCAAAACAATCCCTCACTTGTGCAGCCGCAGAGAGGCTTCAAGATCTAATTGCTGCCTGCAGAGCGCCCCACAAAGGTCGCTGGCTCCAAGACAGCTGTATAAATAGCATGACAAGCAGCCGCGGATTTCAATTACCCCGTGATCATCAGTGTATGGAATAAAGAGGCAATTTTGCAGAGGAGAAACCACAGGGAATACATTGGACTGACAACTGCCTGGAATTCAATTTGCCGAAGTGATATTGAAATATGGGGGAGAAGTCGTGGCGCTGATTAAGTCTCAAGCTGCTGCATTGCTAATACGGCCCGGACCTGCGCTCCCGAGTCGCCATGGCAACGCAAGCACCCGCATCCTGCAGGCGCGTGGGTGCGCACTGCGGGTCTCCGTCGGCGACCACGTGGAGGCTCCCGCTCGGGGCCTGCCGCCTGGACCTCGGCCCTGAAACACTGCACAGGGCGGAAGGCCGGTTCCTCCAGTTCAGGTCATTTGACACACAGACAAGCAGGCAAAGACGGGAGATGAATGAACAGGATAAAGTGTCACTGAGGAAAACAGGCGGGAGGTCTGCTCCAGTGCCGCTCTGGGAAGACTCGGGTTTGGCCACTGCCTGAGGAGACACCCCTCCGGAGGTATGTGGGGCAGGGCCGCCCCAGCTGGTCGCCGCGGATGCGCTGTCCCGCCTCGCAGGGTGAAGACCAGGGACCCGCTCACGCTCACGGTTTTGCGGCAACTTTTTAAGCGCTGGCCACAAAGGAAAAGCGAAATCTAGAAGCTGTACCATCTGCAACCTTGTGCTCTAAGTCAGGAGACTTGCCTCCCTGCTAGAGCAGGGCACAGAAAGTCAGCCCTGACACAGAAGACACGCTGTTCTCTGAACAATAAATCAGCGCGGGAGAAGTCCCAACCTTAGTTTTCAAACGTTTCCCTTCGGAAACAGCAAGCGCGTTGGGAGGCACAGAGGCCAGCAGTTCTCAAGCCCGCCCCGCACTGGGCGCTGCAGCGCCCCCCCCCCCCCCCCCCCCCCCCCCCCCCCCCCCCCCCCGGNTCACTCCCCCCCCCCCCGCCGTCCAGAGGGAGGGCCAGCACCCCCACACACACCGTCCAGAGGGAGGACCAGCACCCTCCCACCTCTCTGGGCAGGCCGCGTCCCAGCCCGCACCCACCGGCCGCCGGCTCCCTTCCCCAGACGCGCCTGCTCCTTGGAAGGTGCCGCAGCAGACGAAGCCGGGGCTGCAGCAGGCTAAGCTTCAGTAGGAGCCCCAGTCCCAGCTCTGGGGCACCAGGCAAGTCCGCCGTCCGCTCCACGCGGCTTGCCTTCATCAGTGTCGCCGGGGCTCAAGGCGGGTGAGGAGGCAGCGTGTCCAGTATCCACAGCTCCACCGCGGGGCCTCATCCTGCCTCCTGGCCCTGCAGCACCGAGCCCTCACCGTGCTCGCCTGCCCACCGAGGGGCTCCTCAGGGTACCCTCCCCACCTGCCCCGAGGAGAGCAGCGCCACTGTGGGCGGGAGTGCAGGCGGCCCCACCTCCCTGAGACAGCATGACGGCCCTCAGGCTAGCAAACCTGGGTGTGCCGCGTGACCAGCACTCCACTCCTGGGCATCTACCTGAGGAAAGCAAAATCACAGCGGGAAGGGGAGTCTGCACTCCCCAGCTCGCCACAGCACAGTGGTCAAGTGGTGAAAACAACCGAAGTGCAAAGGACAGACGAATGGATCAGGAAGACGTGGCCTATCCACGGGGTGGAATACTACTCGGGCGTGAAAAAGGTGACTACATGGAGGGGACGGTGCTAAGTGGAAAAGACAGAATGCATGACTTCATGCCCACGTGGAACAGGAAAAACAAAGGGACTTGAAGTGGACAAACCCAAAGGAGCCGAGTCGGGCGGGCGGCCCTCACCTACGGGATCACAGTGCAGGACTCACTCAAAGGCAGATAGGGCCTGGAGCAACAGTAACATGTGCTTACAGGGAGTGAGAAAAGGGAGAGCAGCGAGAGAGCGTTCGCCCCATCCCAGCGGCCCGCGCTGCAGAGACCTGGTCAAAGGCCACGCGTGGAAGTGGCCGCCCGCCCCGCAGCAGAGGCGGCAGGAGCTGGACGTGACAAGGGGCAGGGCGCGTGGACGCAAACCTCACTAAATAAACTGGCACTCCAGCTGGTCTACTGACGACTGTAATTTAAGGTAGAGATGATTAGAAACGCACTTCAGAACGTCTGCCACAATAAGAAATGTCTGGAAATACCTATGATTTCCGTAGATGACAAAACTGCCTGTAGGACCAGCCTCCTGCGAGTGTGGCCGACCGTCTTAACTCAAGGAGACCAGAGCTCAGCCAGGCGCTGGTCAGCACACCCGCGAGCCAGGGGCCTGGGAACCGTCACTGAGCTCTGCTCCGTCACCCTCCACCCCGGGCCCTGGCGCTGGTCTCGGCTCCGGCAGCAACTCTGTCGCGGCGACACTGGACCCAGAGCCAAGCGGCATCTCCCGGGAAGCCTTTGTACGTCTGCACACCATGCTGGCGCTCCCACCGCCTGGTGTTGCTGCTCCGCCCCCACCACCTTCTCTGACGCATCCTGTATTCCTTGCCTGGACTACCTCCCTGCATTTCCCACCTGGACCACCTCCCTGCATTCCCCACCTGGACCACCTCCCTGCATTCCCCACCTGGACCACCTTCCTGCATTCCCCCACCTGGACCACCTTCCCGTATCTCTTGCCTGGACTATTGTAGCGGCAGGAAGGTGGCACTGGAGGCAGGTTCGGGATGGTTCTGGGCAGATGGGTCAGGGAAGAAGAGTCTTGGAGCCCTCGGTGGCTTTTCATGCTTTATTTAGTAGAGGTGGCTGGTACATGGCAGGCCTCCCAGCCCCCGGCGCATCTCACCCTCTCGGCTGCTGCTGCTGCTCATCAGTTCTGTTGGTCCTGTCAGTTCTGTCTGTCGGTCCTCGCAGTTCTGGCGTCCTCATGACACCGCCCATTTAAGCCCGTGTCCCAACTCAGGTGCGCCCACTTGCACATGCCCACCCTGGAATGCTCACAGCACCGCAGGTGTCCATCATCACAGTGGTGGGCGGGAGGAAAGACCTGATCGTTCTCTGACCCTACAACTACCTCCCTACCACAGACCAACCTGCAACACGGAGGAGGCAGAGCTCACCCATGGCCACCCACTGGCCAGCACGCCAGCAGATTCCAGCTTCAAGCTCAGATCTTTTTTTTTTTCCACTGTTTGTCTTGCAGTCGGACAAGTGTGTTAAAATAGTTCAATCAATTGACCTAATTCCTCCACTCCAGCATCCACACAGCGGCTCCTGACTCAACAGATCAAAAGGGCCCGCAGCAGCTGGCCGCCCTGTTTGAAGCCAAGTCTCTTCCACGTTCTGGTCTGTGCGGCTTCGCCTGGATTCCAGGGCGGCCTCACGGCCCTTGTTGCTGTAAACATTTTAGGAGCGAGCTTCCGCAGAGCCGCGGCCAGGAGACCCGAGCCCGCAGCTCCAATGCTGCTCCCGCTTTCCCCGCTTATTAATGGTAACTAATTGCCTCAATTTGTGCTAATTAAAAAGGCATGACCTCTAATGTTAGTACACTCTGATGCAAACTAATTTGGAGTTTCTGATGATACCGAACAAATACACTATATTAAACTAATTGGGGGAGAGACCCTTTGAATGGAGAGACCCTAAGACCTAGTGTAGGGTTAGAGAAATCAGGTCTTTCCACCCACCCACCACTGATGATGGACACCTGCGGTGCTGCGAGCATTCCAGGGCGGGCACGCGCAAGTGGGCGCACCTGAGTCAGAGGCGGGCTTAAATGGGCAGCGTCAGGGGCACCCGACTGTGCCTCGGGGCAGGTACCCAGAGCTGGTCAGTGGCCTCCTCCCTGAGAGCAGAGGCTGCAAACAGAAGCCACTTAGCAAATGCTTGTTACTGGGTTTTTAAACAAGTGTTATCTAGGTGTAGTGGCAGGGAAGGCCGCACAGAGCAAGTTCCGGATGGTTCTGGGCAGACGGGTCAGGGAAGGGAGGTCCTGAGCCCTCGGTAGCTTTTCATTCTTTCATTAGTAGGTGGCCAGGTCCATGGCAGGCATGGGCGCATCTCACCCTCTCAGCTGTGCTGCTGCTGCTCGTCAGTACTGTCGGTCCTGGCGTCCTCATGACACCACCCATTTAAGCCCGCGTCTGACTCAGGTGTGACCTCTTGCGCATGCCCACCCTGGAATGCTCGCAGCATTGTGCCCTGCGAGGCCGGGCCAGGGCCAGGGCCAGGCTCACACCGGGCCCTGGCTGGCCCCTGGAGACCCACAAGCCCAGGCCGGGCAGGATACAGGCGCCACCGTGGCACCCAGACAGCACAGAGCGGGCTGCGAGCCTCCGCGAAGATGGTTTTCAGCTTCTTCCTACCGTCACTTCCCAACGAAAGTTTAGCTGTTCCCACGAGGATACTTTGCTTCCCTAATCAAATTAACTGTTTCTCATCCCAACGGCCTCCGGTAGAACGTAGCAATGAGCACGCCCACTCACCGCAGGTCGGCGAAACCGCGGCTCTCTCTGCCCCGCGAGGCTCCAGCTGCCCGTCCTGGGCCAGAGCTGGCACCGCGTCCGAGGCCTGCGGCCAGGGCCTCCAGAAGGGGCACGCGTGCCCTGGCCGGGCAGCTCACCTGCCGGGCAGGGGAAGTGACAGCCAGGGAAGAAAACCACCATGTACTAGCAGAGCTATTTGGAGGGCCAACGCGTGAGTCAAAACGAAAATTATTCTATTACATAAGGTTAAACCAATCATTTGGCAAACATTTATTACTCAGCCCTTAGTCTGCCCGTTTCATCTACTAATCACTTTTAAATGAATTCTGCCTTTTTAAAGTGTGAAGGTATATTTTTCTAGTTAAATGATACATGAAAATAATGGCCTTCAAGAAATCAGGCGTCGCTACTTCAAGCACACCACAGGCAACACATTTTAAGGCTCCTTGCCCTGCACTCGTTAGTCCTGGGTAAACAGCGCATTTTTCAAGGGACGGACAGTTCAGATAAAGTCAGTGTGCATGGCTGTGTGTGTGTGCACACCTGTGCATGTGCATGGCGGTGTGCGCAAGGCCGTGTGCATGTACATGGCAGTATGTGTGCATGGCCACGTGTGTGTACATGGCAGTGTGTGTGCATGGCCGTGTGCATGTGTGTAGCGGCAGGAAGGGGGCGGCACAGGAGGCAGGTTTCAGGATCAGATGGGTGAAGGAAGGAGTCTCTTGGAGCCCTAGGTGGCTTTTCATACTTTATTTAGTAGAGGTGGCCAGGTACATGGCAGGCAGGGGTGCCAGGGGGCCGGGAGGCTGGCAGGCCTCCCAGCCCCCAGCGCATCTCACCCTCTCGGCTGCTTCTTCTCTCTCTGCTGCTGCTGCTCTCATCAGTTCTGTCTGTTGGTCCTCGCAGTTCGTCCTCACAGTCCTGGCATCCTCATGACACCGCCCACTTAAGCCCGTGTCCAACACAGGTGCGCCCACTTGCGCATGCCCACCCTGGAATGCTCGCAGCACCTCAGGGGTCCATCATCAGTGGTGAGAGGGTGGAAATACCTGATCAACTTTTACCCTACAATGTGCATGGCTGCTCATGTGTGTGTGCATGTGCATGTACATGATTGTGCACGTGTGTGGTATGCATGTGTGCCTACGTGCATGGCTGCTCACATGTGCATGGCAGTGTGCATGCATGCCTGTGTGCGCATGGCTGCTCACATGTGCATGGCAGCATGTGTGCATGCCTTGTGCATGACTGCACATGTGCAGTGTGCGTTCATGACTGTGTGCATGGACTCAGCAGGGCCCGCGGGGTCTGACGTCTCCTTTGGGACACGGCTCCGGCTGCACCTGCCGCGTTCACCCTGGATGGTGGGAAGCAGTCCCCACCGGCGTGACAGGGAAGCAGGTGCTCCTCAGCCCCAACGCACAGCGTCCTCAGCAGAACAGGCGCCAGGAACAGACTTGTCAGGTTTTCCTTCCAAACGCCGTGTTTGCATTTAGCGCCCCACACACCTGAGCGCTATCTTTCTATATTAAAAATTAATTTTATTCAATATGATTTAATGAATTCAAAAAGGATTTGGTTAATGCTTACTATGTGCCAAGTATTATGCAAGAAACTTAATAAATATTTGATACTGCTAATATGTATGGTAATATTCAAGGAGATAAGCCACTTTACAGGTATAATACAAACACTTTATTACAAGCTAACCAACAAAGACCTTGTTAAATCAACATCTAGAACAAATCAGCTGCAGCCTATCTTTTTCTCAAAATTGAAATGAGACTTTATTTCTTTTTGTTCATCTCCATGGAAGCGGACAGCCTCTTCGCTAAGTCCTTGTTCCCTTGTTTGTTTATAGTCAACTTCTTAAGTATTTGCTCACCTTTTTTATCCAATGGCCAAAATATTCATCAAAATAGAATCTACAGAACCTGAGTCACGGCCGCCCGGCAGCCCCGGGCCCTGGACCGAGGCGACGGGCAGCCCGGCCCACACGGCCCGCTCCGGCAGCGAGGCCTGGCGTGGAGCCGGGGACAAACGTGGCGGGCTGGGCGGTGTGGGCAAGCAGCCTCACCCGGAGCTGCGTTGTGAACCCACACCACCGCCGTCGAAGGGATGTGAAAATGGTAAAGCATCAAGTCATGGGGGAAGTGACACTCCTTATTTCTGGGAAAATAAGGTTTCCAAAATCAATGCTTTAAAATTTGAATGAGAAAAAGGCCACTGTATGGTAAAGGTTGATCAGGTATTTCCACCCTCCCACTGTGATGATGGACACCTGCGGTGCTGTGAGCATTCCAGGGTGGGCATGTGCAAGTGGGCGCACATGTGTTGGACACGGGCTTAAATGGGCGGTGTCATGAGGACGCCAGAACTGCGAGGACCGACAGACAGAACTGACAGGACCAACAGAACTGATGAGCAGCAGCAGCAGCCGAGAGGGTGAGATGCGCCGGGGGCTGGGAGGCCTGCCATGTACCAGCCACCTCTACTAAATAAAGCATGAAAAGCCACCGAGGGCTCCAAGACTCTCCTTCCCTGACCCGTCTGCCCAGAACCATCCTGAACCTTGCTCCAGTGCCACCCACTTTCCTGCCACTACAGCCACCAATTAAGATTTGCCATAACAAATTCTGGAAACACGCCAGCGTGTGAGGCGCTCACGTCCAGGGTGTCGTTCGCCTCGACCTCACACAGCGGGCAAGCCGGTGGCCCTGCAGACTGCTGCGCTGTGTCCTGGACACCTGGGTGGACCCTCCCGCGGGCAGGGCCGCACGGGTCAGGTGTGTCGCGGGCCAAGGGCCCCAGGAGCCCAGGTCTTCCGGCCCAGCCACACATCACAGGCCGCACCTACGGCACAGACCTGCACCCGCCCCACGGCCGTTTGACTGGCAGGCCCCGCCAAGGCGCCCAGGTCGAGACAGCAGAGCCAGCCGTTCTGCTCGCAGCAGCCGCGCGTGTCCAGTGGACACTGGGGGTCGCGCTCATCGCGAGAACTCACACCGCCTCGTCGCGCAGCCGCTCCCGCCTGGGGGTCCGCACCGCCCTGTGCGGTGCTGAGCTGTGCTGCGGCGCCCGCGGGGTCGCCCTGTGTGCGGGTAGGTGCTGCCGCGCCGTGCCGCGTTGCACGGTGTTGCGTTACGGTGCAGCGCACTGTGCCGCGTTTTACACTTTGATTTGCAGTTGGGGCGAGCAGTGGATGTTCTCCCAGAGAGGGAAGCTGGCTGGGGGCACCGCGGCCCCCCTCGCCCAGCTGGAGGAGCCCGCCGCTGTGCCCTCAGCGCAAGCCCTGGGCTCTGGCCCAGGCCCCCCGGGGGGTGGATGACCCACCGGGCACCCACCAACTGCCCCGTGTGCGGATGGCGTTCTAATGTTCACAACGTCCTGACAAAGCCTGCCTGGCTCCGGGGATTTACTGCATTGATTATGTAACTGTC
This sequence comes from Galemys pyrenaicus, assembly GCA_019455555.1. Taxonomy (NCBI): domain Eukaryota; kingdom Metazoa; phylum Chordata; class Mammalia; order Eulipotyphla; family Talpidae; genus Galemys; species Galemys pyrenaicus. The sequence goes on along the minus strand of JAGFMF010012264.1, from coordinate 253,571 downwards.
GCACATGAAACGAACTGTGACGATCTGGTCTGCACAGCCGTGAATAGCCTTTGCCAAAGGCAACTGATGCTGACCGCTGAGGCCCGTCGCGCGGGGTCAGCGCCCCGTGACGTCACTGGGCCCCAGGAATCACCGTGAATGACGCCAGACCGTGGGTCTCAGACTCGGAGTTCTCGCAGGTCACGCCAGCCCCTTGCGCCTTTTCCTGGGGAGCGGAAGGCGCACTCCCCGCGCCTGCCCCAGCGGCCTGGGGCGAGCACTCAGGCCCGCTCTGCAGGCGCAGGCCGCACCCGCCAGCCCCATGCTCTGCGCGCAGAAAACCAGCACCGCCTCTCCCAGGTGGAGACCCCGCCCCGGGCCTTTCCCCCTCCCCTCTGTGTGCTCCGCAACACACCTGTCGCAGTGGCAGCCTCAGAACTGTGGGCGATTAACTGGCAGGCGCCAGACACGGATCCCCGCGAGTCAACAACGCGCGCGCCGAGGCGGAAAGCGTGAGAACAAGCACCTCCTGCCACCCACGCCGCGCACAGGCGCGCGGGCGGGGCCGGCACGGGGCCTCCCGCGCAGGCGCGGCTCCAGCGCGCAGCAGAGGCCCCGGCACGCGCCGGGCTTACCTGGACGCCTGGACACGCACAGCACGAGGAACGGGAGTGGCCGGGGCCCCGCGGGGGGCGCGAAGCCCCGCAGCCGCCGCCCGGCAGGCCCGGGAGCAAGCCTGGCGCACGCGCACACCCGGCGGGACGTCGGGACAACGCTTAGGCCCAGAAGGCCGCGAGGCCCGAGCGCAGCGAACGAGCCCCGCCGGTGTCAGCTGGTGCCCGCAGGCCCGGTCCACCGAGGCCGTGCCCCCCACCCCAGAAAGGAAAGAGCGAACCCGCCAGCAGCTCCGGCCACCGCTCTCCGCCGCTCGGTCAGTGGCGCGATTGGGTCTTGAGCGGAGGCTTCTCCTGGTGTCCCACGGTCTTCCTCTGCCCCGGCAAGTCTGCTATCGGGGTACAGCTGTGCCGCTTCAGGGGAGCAGCCTCACCTCGGTCGCCTCACCTCCGCAGCTGCACCGATCACAGGCGCCCACCCCCCACCCCAACCCGTCCCCGCCCACTTCGTGCCTGAAAACCGTCACTGCCCTGCTGGGTCTACTGCTTGTCCAGCTGCTTCTCCCTTTACGGCCTGCAAGTGAGAGGTGGCCCCAAGCACCCGCTCCACCACTGCAATGACGTCACTCTGCGAAACCCCGCGCGCCCATCCCCCTGGCCAAGCGGCGGCAGTGCACCTCCTGACCGCCGCAGCCGCGTGCGCCGCCAGGCCCTCCTCGTCCACCCCTGGCTGTCCCAGTGGCCCACACTGGGTGCTGTGCCCAGCGCGTCTCTGGGCCCGAATACGCATGTGCTCCAGGAGACGCCCAGAAGCGGTGCCGGTCACTGCCGGTCACTAGCGTGGCAGGCCGCTGGCACACCAACAACAGTGTAGCGGCAGGAAGGGCGGCACAGGAGCAAGGTTCAGGATGGTTCTGGGCAGACGGGTCAAGGAAGGAGTCTTGGAGCCCTCGGTGGCTTTTATGCTTTATTTAGTAGAGGTGGCCAGGTACATGGCAGGCAGGGGTGCCGGGAGGCTGGCAGGCCTCCCAGCCCCCAGTGCATCTCACCCTCTCTGCTGCTTTCTTCTCTCTCTCTCTGCTGCTGCTGCTGCTACTGCTGCTTGTCCTGTCAGTTCTGTCGGTCGGTCGGTCAGCCCTGGCATCCTCATGATGCTGCCCATTTAAGCCGTGTCCCAACTCAGGTGCGCCCACTTGCGCATGCCCACCCTGGAATGCTCGCAGCACCGCAGGTGTCCATCATCAGTGGTGGGCAGGTGGAAATACCTGATCAACCTTTACCCTACAAACAGACATCCCCTGAGACCCCTCCCGGCCGAGAGGGAACAGCCGGGCTGCGGGCCACAGAGGGTCACGCCCAGCTGGAAGCGCCCACCCACCTTTGCTCTTACTGCTCCTCTGCCCGTCCCAAGCTACAGACAGAGGGACAGTAGGAAATGACCGCAGGAGCCCCCGCCTGGAGGCAATGAGCACTTCAGGGCTGGGTGAGCTTAACAAAGTAGCCTCCTGGGCGCCCGGTCTAGCGGTTCTGTTTGCCAACGTGTTGCGCTGTCCTCCGGGAAGGCGACAATTTAAGCAGCTCATCTTCTGTACCTGTTGTGGAGAAGGGAAGCACCCCCCAGCCCCCCCCACCCCACTCTGTCAGATCTGATGCAGAAACCTCCGCTCAGCAACACAGTTGCCTTTTCTTTCTTTCATCCTAAAAGTGAAATGTGCCTCAGCTACACCCTCGAAGACCTGTTTCTCCAGCTGGCAAAGCTGGCTCCCGGCCGCACTGACTCTCGCCTGCCCTCCAGAGCACAGTCTGGGCAGCGCTGGACCAGCCCCAGGCACCCCACCCTGCAGAGCGGCGGCCGCCAGGGCGTCCCTGGGAGGTGAGCCGGACACCAGCGGTCTCTGGTTTTCATTCTAGTAACATTTCTGCACAAGTCCCTGCCGGGCTCCTTTTACTCTGGGTCCATGCTCCTGACTCACACCTGCTACAGTGCGCTGGGGGAGAGGCTTCCGGGTACTGGGTATGAGGCCTCTGCAACCACCAGCCTTTGCTGCCTGGGGTGCGCCCGGCCCTGCCAGGGGCACGTGCGCCCGGCCCTGCCGCGGCCGCAGCAGCCCAGAAGCTGCAGGCGCTTGTGCACGCAGAGGTCCCCAATCGATTTCCTACTGGAATAGATTCCTCACAAACAAGGATAATCCTTTATTTGAGGTTTAGTCACTTGAATTCCCCTCTGTATTCTTCACTGTCAGGCGCTGCGGCTTTATTTATCCTCGGCCGAATGCGCTCACTGCCGCGCCTACCGCACTTTTCACTCTAAGCCCTTCTCAAGGCCTCCGAGAAAGGAAGGTCTTTAGCTAGAAATTTCTCATGCTTGTTGACAGTCTGGAGATGATCCATTCTGCACGAGGACAGAGGTGGAAGGAGAGATCATTCTTTCCCACACCTTGGGGAGCCTGATTATCAGTTAATCACGGGTTTATTGTTAAGTGAAATAGAATGACTTTCAACACGTAACTTTATTGCTTTTGTCTTTGCTGAAGAGGGAACACTGAGATGCTTTTCAGAGTCAAGAACAGGCTAAACCCAATAGGTTGAAAAAAATTCCCCATGGCTATACTAAATTCAGTTTGTAAATCGATTACTGTAACACTAGACATTGAAAACGTACTTTTATATACATTTATAAAAACTTCTATTCGTATGTGGATATACAGATTCACCAATATCTACTTTGCCTGTAAATAAGAACCAGTCCACGATGATCAGCTGCATCACTCCCTGAACTCTACAGAACGTCCTGCATTTAATCCGTTGCTTTGTTTTCTCAATGAGAACGGCTGCATCTGCACTCAGTTACTGAAGCTGCTGTTCAATAGTATTTCAGAAGGTTTCACACTCACTCTGGACCCTCTGCTCTGACTACACAGAATAAAATAAGCTAACTTCTTTAGAGAGTAGAGCGAATGAGAGCAATCTGTTGCTCTGCTTCTGATGAAAGAAGTTCTCCGAGCCAGTCATCACCAGTCACTTACAAGTTTATCCGGGGACAAGAGAAAGCAAGAACGTGCTTGTTTAAGTCGGCCCCGACTTCTCGCGTGTGAAGTCGCCAGTGCGGGCCATTGAAAGGACCGGAGCGCAGAGCGAAGACGCCGACACCACAACTAGGTGTGTCAGGAGTGCACAGGGAAGTTGGCGCGGCCTTCGTCACTCACGCGCAGGCGGGCTGTGAAAGTGGGCCCTCCCCGCTCTACCCTCAGTGCGAAGCCCGCAGACGCTGCCTGCGGAAACGAGCCTCAGACGCACGTCTGCACGCCAGAGTCAGAGTCCGGGCAGGGGACGCGCGTGCACAGAAGCATAAACCACATCGGTGTTATTGTCGCGTCTGTTCCGTGAGCCTGAGGACCTGATGTTGCCTCGTTTTGCAGTTCCAAGTGGAAAGCTGAAATAAACAGCCTGCATCTTCCCCGAGAACATGGACTAGGAGTACGTGGGCCACACCTGAGGTGGGGTCAGAGCTGGGGAGAGGTAGCTGCGGGTGGAAGCTGCAGGCCAGGGTCCCCAAGGAGATGCTGTAGGCAGGGGGCGGCCTCTCTGAGGAGGCAGGCACACAGGAGGTTCTGCCCTGCCGCCCGGGCAGAGGGCATGTGAGCGGCTCTTCCCTGGTCCAAGGGCACAAACATGAGTGGCTGCTGCCTAATTTCAAAATATTAAAATCTATTCATCTCACTGGAAAAACCTTTTTTTAGCACAAAAGCATTACTTTGCACAAATTCTTAAATGGTATATAATTTTATGTCCAATCACACATTATTATTGCTGTGTGGGACCATCTGGCAGGCGTATTATTTGGGGCACAAATCGCAACTTGTGTTTAAAAAATAAAAAGCAAAATGCTCACTTAGACGTTCGTCAGGATTCCAAATGCAAACACAGGCAGCAGCCATTCAGAACGGACGAGGAAATAAAAACGGAACGGTCAGCAGCGGTCTTTCTTCTCCACTGCCGCGCTGCCTTTGAAACAGGCCAGGAAATGCGTGCAGGTGGTTTTCTGATTGATTTGATAGAGGTACATCCATGGAACCAATTTACAAGTGATTTGCAGGCGGGCTGGCATTACCGAAATAAACGGCGCTATTACTATGATTTATGCTACTATTCCTAACACAAATGATAAAGTGAAATTTACAGTCCTTAATTACCACCATGAAAAATTGGGAGGGAGAGAAAAGAGCAAAGATTGGCAATTCGCAAACTTGTCAGTAAGGCAAGATGCAAAAATCTATTCGCTTTATTTACTTTTTAAAAAAAAAGATGCTGCGTGAATGGGCCCCACTGTGCTGTTCTCAACCCCTGCAGGAGGGAGAGAGTTTAAAAAGGGGGAAAAAAAAGACCAGACCTTGACCTTGAGAGGCCAAACCAGGCCTAGGAAGCAGCTGACAAAGGCAGCCTCTGTGTAAGCCCGGGAGATGGAAACGCCCTTCGCCGCGCCAAGGCTGCTCTGGGCCTCTCACGGCCTGCCTGCGCCCAGTCGCCCCTTCCCACCGCAGTCTCAAGCGCGCTAAAGCGGGGAAAGCAAAGGCAGAAAGGTCACCTGCCGTCCCCGCCCAGCCAGCCAGCACCGGCGCCTGTCAGGGCACCTGCACACAGGGCCCACGAAGCCCCGCAGGCCGGAGAGGCACGCCCTGCAGGCCCAGGCTCCGCGGGTGCCCCGTGCCGGGAGAGCACGCAGGGCCCCGCACTCGGCCCTGGCCCTTCCCCTTCTCCACGCCCACCAGCCTCTCTCACAGCCCTCACTCTCCCCACGACTGGCCGCCCTCCGCACTGAGCTGGCTTCGGCGCACGGCGCTTCCTCCCAGCGGCGGGTCACGCTGCTTCAAAGCAAACAGCTAAGCCACGGCCACGGCGGCTGGTGGCGCGTGAGGGCCGGCGAGCGCCACGCCAAGACCTCGATGATTCAAACAGCCAAACGTAAAGAGAATTCGAAAGCAGTAAGAGAAACAACCGTCAGTCACCGGGGAGACCCACGGCTGTGAGCAGGCTTCTTGGCAGAAACTCGAGGCCAGAAGAGAGGATGAGTACGGGGAGTGCTGAGAGGAACATACGCCGACCAGGGCCCTACACACAGCAAGTAAGTGTCCTAAGAAGCGGACGCTAGCGGAATGCATCGCCAGCAAACTGCCTTGCAAGAAACGTCGAAGGGCCTTCCCAGACTGAAAAGCGACAGTCACAGCAAGCAAAAAAAGACTTAAGAAAAAGTGCCATTGGGAAAGGTGAACATACAGTAAACACAGCGCATCAAGTGCTTACAAAGGAAGCAGAAAGATTAAAAGACAAAAGGAGCAAACTAAACAAAAGCCAAAAGAATTAGCTAACAGGATACATGCCAGATAAAGACATAATGAGACAGGGCCTCCCTGGTGGCGCAGTGGGTTAAGCAACGCACTGTGAAGCAGACCGCAGCCACTGCAGCACGAGTTCGATCCCTGCTGCCGGCCAGGGAGG
>JAGFMF010012264.1:211693-247162 GCA_019455555.1 Galemys pyrenaicus | reverse complement strand
AGTGTACTTCAGTTAATCTGCCTGTTCTGCTCCCTGCTCTCTGTGGTGAATCCTCTCACCCCCCACACCTCTGGCCTGTACCCCAGTGCTTGTATGCATAAATAAAAAAAAAAAATAAATCTTAAAAAAAAATAAAGACATAATGAGACAACAGAAATAGAGGGGCAAGGGGGAACAAAAACGTCAAGTTTTGGGACGTGTTCGGGTGAAAGTAGCCGTCACCCCCAAGCAGAGCCTCGCCCATGCCGGAGTCACACCGGGACAGCATGGTACCCGCAAAGCAAGAACGTGAGCACGGGAGGGCAGTCAGCCCACGAAGGAAAACAGGACAAGCACCAGGCCTGAGACTGGCAACAGAGCAGCGGGTGCCGGGCACCAGGGGAAGGGCAGGGGCTGGGCAGCGGGGTCGGCTGCACCGGCGGCGGGCGGGCGGGAGCCCCCGTGCCAGGCGTCCACGCAGCTCAGAAGTGCTGGAGGAACCACAGGCACGCGCCGCGCCACAAAACACAACACAGAAGGCAGCCGCAGCACAGAGCTGCCCACTGGAACGCAAATCGGGAGACCAGACGCTTAGGAGAGGGTCCGAGGGCGCCTGCGGGGCACAGCAGTGCCTCACCGAGCGGGGGCTTCCTGCCACGTCTCGGAAACGTCTTGTGCGTGGCTGGTGTCTGCACGCAGCGGGTGCTCAGGGAGGTCGCTCATGAGGCCTCCTCTGGATGCGCCACGTCCACCCTGGCGGAGGCCCGTCCGCCCCCGTCCCCAGAACGTCTGCGGCACTTGGGACGTGGCGCCCGGCACACGCCCACTTCTGCACCCGCCCCCCCCCCCCCGCCCCCCCCCCCCCCCCCGCTCCGTAAACCTTCGCTTTTTCAGCTGCATTTTCCCCCTTTCCATCGCCTTCCCTCAGGGACTTGCAAACATCATAGAAATCTCACATCTTCCTTAACAATCTCATTTCAAATTCACAAACGTCGCCCTTGGCCCTTGGGAACTCTCCACACCCCCGTTATGTGTGTGTTTGGCAGCTGCTTTTTCAAAGCATTTTCACTTCCATCGCCGTCCCTTGAAAGGCACCAAGCGAATCATGAAGGTTCGGTCCTTCCCACCCGGAGCGTTTCTCAACAGCTGACGCTGAGGACCGGAGAGGCCTACACATCACACCTCCGGCTGGCATGGTGCCGGCGCCCGCCTCTCCTTTCATGTCTCCAGAGCCCGTGGGGGTGCTCCTACTCCCACAAGTCCAGGCCAGGCCAGGCCTCGCACTCGGGCGCTGGCCCCAGCCGCCAGGGGTGGGGACCGAGCCCGCACGCCGCCCACGCGCCGCGGCCTGCCAGCCCTCCAGAAGCGCAGTCTCGGCCCCTCCCTTAGCGCAGTCTCGGCCCCTCCCGTCTCACTTCAGCCGCCATCGACTGTCGCTAACAGACCTTCACCACTGGAGCCTGCGCACTGTTAGACGCTCGTCAGCAAGGGCGGGCTGCTGCAGTGCAGCTCCTCTGGGAGAGTCAGAAGCCCCGCTGCAGCACCGTCCTGCCCGCCTGCCACCACACCCGGCGAGCAGTCTACTCCCCAGCACCAAGACAGAGGCGGCACTTTTGGGCGGCAGACGCCGACTCGGACGTCCCCCAGCTCCGCAGCCCACCAGACCCTCGCGGGGCTGCCAGGGGCAGAGGTGGGCAGGGAAAGAGGCACCTTTGCAGCTCAGCGGCTCGCAGTGCAGGACGAGCTCGAGGGGCCACGGCCCAGCACCCCAAAAAGCCTCTTCGCCATCCTCCTCGGGGCTGCTCCCGCCCCCCTCAGAAGTCAGGACGCCCGGCCCCGCTGCACCTCCGGAGCAAGGCGGGGAGAGGGCGGCTCCGTGCAGAGAGCCACGTGGGCTCTGGGTCAGCCTGTCGGCCGAGCCCCCCTCCTACTCACAGGACAGGCTGCCGGCGCCCGAAGCGCGGTCAGGTCGGTCTCGGTTAGGAAGCGCTGTGGCTGCAGCAGCACGCCGGCACTGCACTCGCCGGCCGCGTGCGGGGCAGGGGCGCGGGCGCACGGATGGCCTGGTGGCCGCAGCGCCGCACAGCGCTGCTTCCGGCTGTCGGGGGCGGAAACGCTCCTTGGGGCGCGGGTGGCGGGAAACGGGCCTCGTGGGGCCTTTGGGCGGTGGGGGGCGAGCTTCGCAATGGGGCGCCACCGCCATGGGCAGGGCAAGGCCCAGGGCCCGCGGGGCATCTGCTGGGGCGCGGGCCAGGCGAGGGGGCGTCGGCCGCAGAAGCCCGAGGCAGAGGCAGGTCAGGGCGGGTCAGGGCTGGTCAGCCGCGGTCCAGCTCGGTCCCGCCTTGGCCACACAGCGCTGAGCCGCACCTCGCGGCCGCTGGCTGGGGAGAACTAGCCGGCGGCGTCTCCCTGCCCCGCTTTCTTCCAGCGACGGCCTTTGAGGCGCCCGGAGGCGGCCTGGGACGCGGCGGGCGGGCGTCGCGGGCACGGCGCGAGCTCAGCACACGGGCTGTCTGCTGTCCACGAGCGCGCCCGCCTGGTGCCGCAGACCCACGCCATCCTCTCAGGAGCAGGGAAAACTCCCCAGACTCCGAACGAGGGGGCCAAACGCAGCGCGGGCGCCGAAGCTCTGAGTGATGGCGGCTGGAGCAGCCTCTCAGAAAACGCCTCACCGTAAGAGCAAGAGAACTCCACGGTCGATGGCGTCGATGGTCTGGGCACCCGGGCACCTGCCGTGCCTGCTCCGGGCCACTTGCGCTCAGAAACAGAAACAACTTGTAGAGCGTGTTCGGTGGCGGGCCCCCTTCCAAGCGGGCGTGTCTCCCATGTGTGTCTCTGAGGCGATGGCGAAGGCATTCTTCTGGCAACGTCCAAGGGCCAACAACATAGCAGCTTTAATAATCACTGAAAGTAAGTTAAATTCTGGAGGAGACCGCAGCTGTTTGGTTCACGGTTCACAGCAGCCAAACCCAGCAGGAAGCGCATGGAGTGAACAGTTCCAGCGGGGCAGGAAGTGCGACCCCCGCTCCCGCCCAGATGCCCTCGGACCCCGCGGACAGGAAGCTTCCCCGCCGCCCGCCACGCCTCTGAGCCCCGCAGCCCCCGCCACCCTGCGGCCGCGCCCGCTTCTCTCAGCTCCCAGCCTCGCCCCCCCCACCCACGACGTTTCAGGGGCGTCGGCCCAGCACGCGGCGTCCGAGTCCCGCTCTGTGCCACACAGACCCGCACCCCGGCAATGGGAGACGCCTGGTGGCGCCTGAAGGGCAAAGCTGCACTTTTCTACGCTGGGAGAAGGTAGCTTCCAGACGCCAGCAAAAGAGCAGGCCACGCTCCTGGCACACATGCTCTGTCTGCTCCGTCAGCTTCCCGGCACGTCTCCCTTTGAAGCACCCACAGGAAAGTCGCCTCTGGCTGGCCCACGGCAGCGGGCCGGCAGCACCAAAGCCGGCGGGGCGAGGGCCGGCGGGGCAAGGGCCGGCCGGCGTGTCTCCCGCCCTCCCCCATCAGGGCCGAGTCCGCCGAGCTGGCAGATGCGCGTGGACTCGAGCCAAGACCTTCAGCATCATCTTCATTTGTGGGCCTCAGACTTTCTGGCCAGCTGTTTTCAAATGGGTGCCTGCGTCTCTGCCAGTCTCTGCAGAAAACAAGCCAGCGGGGCACAGCTCGGGCCCACCCTGTGCCCCCAGCCGCCGGCAGCACGGGCCGGCGTCCTGCACCAAGCGCACAGCGTTCGTGCGGCAAGCGCAGACCCTGCGTCCTGTCCGGCCGCCGAGGAGGGGCCGGCTCTGGGGTGGAAGCAGGAGTCCCGGCCGCTGCCAGCCCAGCTCCTCCTCCCAGCAGCCGGGCACAGGCGACAGCGGGCGACGGGGGTCTCGGCGGCGTCTCAGCAGCCGTGCCCCCTCCAGAGGCAGGGCGCGTGTCCTGCGCATTTCAAGAGACAGAAGACGCCACACGGATCTACGGTGTGGAGTTCGAAACGTGCGAGCAAGACGCTCAGTAAGTGAGTGAGGTCGCTCCGTCACGGCGGCCTTCGGACGGCAGAGCCGGGGCGGACGTCGGGGTGGGGACACGGGACAGAGGGGCGCCCCCGCCGGGCCGTCCGGGCCGGGCGCCAAGGACCCACGCAGCACAGGGCGGCTCAGCAGCCCACGGCGCCAGGGAGGGCACAGGCGCAGCGACTCAGCCTCGGCGCGGGGCTGTCCGCTCGGGAAAGGGCCACGTTCGCTGTTACCGGCTTACCTCCGGGGCCGGGAGGGGGAACACCGCAGCCGTCACGCCCGCCGGGCCCCGGGCTCCTCCGGCGGCCACAGGTCCGACGCCGGCTGCCTCCGCTCCTGTCCGAGCAGCGCGCTCAAGCTCAGAGGCCCGAAGTACTCCAGCCGGTGGCTGCGGGGGAGGCGGCTGAAGCGAGCGGTCTGCACAGCTCCGCGGGCGGGCCGCCTCTGGACTCTGCTCCCGGGCGGCCGGGTTGGGCGGCCAGGCCAGTCCAGGGCGGTGCGGCGGCGAGAGTCCACCACTCCCTGCCCCCACGGCGCGCGCGCCCCTCCCCGGCCACAAGCTGGGCCTGGCTGGCCGGCACGCCCGCGGAGCACGCCCTGCCCGCGCCGGCCACTTACAAGTCGGGCTGCTGCCCGGGCCGCAGCTCGGCCGCAGGGATGGGGCACAAGGCCTCGTAGCGCCTCTGGTCTGCGGATCCGTGGATGGCGTAGGCATTGAACCTGCTCACGCCGGGCGGGAAGTAGCTCCAGGGAAGGAAAGCTCTGCCCTCCCACGTCCTCTCGCCTCTGGACACGCCGAACGACAGAGCCAGTCCTTGCTGCGGATGCAGACGGGCAGTCGGAGTCAGCCCGACGCCGCACGGCAGACACTCAGGCCGCGGGTCCTGCGCTGGGCACTTACTTTCCAGGCGGCTCTTCTCCCGGAGAGTAAGAGCACCAGATGCTGGCCGTGGCTGTCGATGCAGAAGGTCCTCGTCAGGCCAGCAGGGACAGCGCGGCCCGTCTGCCCCGCACACCCCGGGCGCCCGGCCGCGGCCCCTACCGAGAGCTGGCCGGGCGCCGGGAGCCGCCTGCAGGCCCTGCCACCCAGACCCTGCGGGCAGACGCCAAGCCGCGCGGCCGGCACTTTCACGGCCCTTCCACGCGAGACGGCAACGGCCGAGGCGCCAGCAGTAGGCGTGGGCGCGTGGTGGGCGCGGCACCCAGTCGGCCGGGGCTGAGGTGCCCGAGGGCAGCCAGCGCCATGGTCAAGCCGGAACCCGTCACCAGCGCTCACTCCACAAGGACCGGCTCAAGGCTCCTGGACAGGCAGAAACTGCGACCCAGAGACTGTCCACAGCCGGGCAGGGGCCTCGCCGGCGCCCGGCCCTCGCGCCACCCCCGCTGCCCGCCGCCCAGTCCCCTGCGTCTGCCCTGAGTGGGGCCCTGCGGCCATGAGCGCGGGAGCCAGGGGGCGCCGAGGCAGCTGTTGGCCGGAGCCGCCCTGGCCACGCCCGGCCAGCGGGGCCTTGTGGAGTGGCTCCCATCTTCAGGGGCCCTCCAAAGTGGGCCTCTTCCCTGTCACCGAGCCCCTGCTCAGCCCCCTGCTCCGTGCAACCCCCGGACGGCCGGAAGGGCCGCCCGCAAGCTGGCAGCACTGCAGGCGCTGCCCGACCCGCCGCCTCAGCCGCGAGTGGAGCCGGACCCGTGCCAGTGCCTGACGCGCGGCTAAGCGGGCAGCGCTGGGTCCTCCGAGACCCAGGGCGCCCGCACTCATGCCCGAGAGCGTCTGCTCGTCCTGTCCACCAGCATCGTCGCCGAAGGAAAACAAAGCGACGTCTGCACCAAATAAAACGGGGACGTGACGAGACTGCAGCGTGCCAGTGCCTCCGGGCCGGCCGCCCCCAGGGCCCGGGACAGCACGACCCCGCCCCTCAGGACACGAAACAGCCCGGCCACACTGGACGTTCACGATGTAGACGCACTCCAGATTACTTGAAAATGAAATGCATATACCACCCGAATATGTTTAGAACGCCGTTCTCCTAGCCAGCTGGGAGTGGCGCGTGTCCACCACACCGTGTGACTTATAACTTGAAAATGTCTTCAGATTACGTGCTCATGAATTAAAAAAATACGTTATACTTACGGACAAAGTTCGACTTCTAAATACTGCTCAGTTCTGTCATTCAGGAAAAATGCTTCCACGACTTGGAAAAAGAGATAAGACATGCTGAGGGAGTTGACTCTGCCTTGACAACAAGCACCCTGCTTGTTCCCTCAGGCTGTGGCCCAAGCCGAGGACGCTGGCCGGGGAGAAGCAAGCGGAGTCCCGGCCGGAAGAGCAGCCTGGACAGGCCGGGGGCCCGGGGGCCCGGCCGCTCCCCAGGTGGTCTCGCGGGCAGGGGGCAGCAGCCGCACACAGGCCGCCATCAACAAGGCCGCGCGTCGCACTGTGACGGGCACCGGCAGCGCACACGCACAGGGACCGCAGGACTGGCGGCTCCACGGAGGAGCCTGGGGCACACTCTGGACGACGTGCATCCGGGCAGGGGCAAGAGCAAGACGCAGCCACGGCAGACGGCGGGCGCGGCGCGAGGGTCTGTCGGAGGCCAGGGGCTCTGGCCGGGCCCTCAGCAGCCTGCAGCGGCCGCAAGGGCCCCGGCTTCAGCCCAGGGGAGCGCTGGCTCGAGACAGCGGCACCGTCAGAGCACAGGAAGGGCCAGAGCACAGGAAGGGCCAGAGCACAGAAAGGGCCAGAGCACAGAAAGGGCGCGGCAGCTCGTGGGGGCAGAGTGGGGACGTGCGGGGCAGCGCAGCGGCTCGATCTGGTGCTGAGGCCACTCGCCAGGAGGAAGGGCCAACCCATTTCACAGTGAAACCGGTGGTGTCCTCTCGTCAGACGCCCAGAACCCGCACGGAAAGGCCAAAGCAGCACCTGCAGGCACTCAGACACAAAGCAGTCGCCCAACGGCCCTAAAAACAGGTAACAGACATCCAGGAAGGAAAAGGCAGCGCCTGCACCCTGGCTGCTGCTGCGGGACGAGTGGGGCTCGGGACGGAAGCCAGCACGCGCCACCGCGGAGAACCCGGCTCGGCACTGCCGTCCAGCAGGTGAGCGCCAGCTCAGGAGCTGCCTCCGTGCCCTCAGGTCCGCGCCGATGCAGCGCCCGCCCTCACCTTCGTAATCCCACAGGCCGTTGAAAGGCTGTCCCGGCTCTCCCGCGGGGGCAGGAGGGTCGTTGAAAAACGGGGCGCAGACCTCCAGCGCCACTCCCCCGTCCTGGGCACTCAGCCGCATGCGCACGGGCTCGTGTGTCACCGGAAAGCCGTCCCAGGTGTGCTGGATTCTGAACTCCATCTGGAGATGAGGAGCAAACGCAGACAGACCCCTGAGCACGGCGCATGGGTGCCCGGCGGTCCGCGGGGGAAGCCAGGACACAGAGGCGGAGCAGGCCAGGCAGCGGGAGCCGGGAGAAGCCCGTCTGGGCGACGCCGCAGCCCGTCCTGCCCCCAAACAGAATGTGGAGGCTGGAAGTTTCAAGGCCAGTCTAGGAGCTACGTGCAAGGACGGCACCATCACCTCCACCAACGTCAGCTAAGGCGCCGCAGAACCGCTCGGGGGCCAAGCTCCGAGCCCCCGTCCGTCCAGTCTGCTACTGCACAGCTGCACAGGGGGCCCCCACCTGGACAACCGCGAGCCCAGTGCAGGCTGCGGGACAGAAAGCCCGCCAGAGGGGGGCAGTGCGGGCTATGGCGCTCGAAGCCTCCTGCTCTGGGGCAGACGCGGCCTCGGGCTTCCCCTTCCGGCATCCCCTCTGCCCGAGGACCCCGCAGCCGGAGCACAGCCCAGCCGTGCGAGGAGAGGGGAGAGGGAGAGGGAGGCCGCAGGCCCCTCGCAGGCGACCAGCTTGCCTCCCGCTGGTTTCCGTGCTGAGCGCCACGCGGACGATTCGAAAAGTAAGTGGCTAACGCAGAAACGGCTTAAGGCCGGTTCAAAGCTGGTCTCGCTGACCGCGCTGACCACCCCCTCGCTCACCTTACACAGTGAGCATTTCCAGGAATGCAGGGGAATCCTAGGACACTGACCGAGTCCTGCCAGGGGACTCGCCCCGGCCCGCTGGCCCCAGCTGTGCGCAGGGAAGCTCCTGACCAGCGAGGGTGGGGGTCTGCGCTGTGATTTGAAATTTCATGATTTTTTAAATTTCATTTAAAATTGGCAATGACACGCAGACGCGCTCATTAAAAAGTCAAAGATCACGATTTAGCTCATTTCCACGCCTCTCCTTCCGAAGGGATCTGAGAGCCAGGCAAACCCGCCGGGAGGCGCTGCCGGCAGCCGGAAGGCCAGGCGGGGAAGTGCCGGGCTGTCTGCACAGAAGGCTCCGCGAGGGGGCCGCCAGCTCCTCCACGCAGCACGGGCCTCGTCCTCGCAACAGCTGCCTCCTTCGTGAGCTGCTCCTGCCCCCCACCGCCCCCACTTACGAGAACCTGGGACCGGGGACGCGGCTGCCAGGTGCAGGCGCAGAGGCGGCCGCGAGGAAGGCACCGGCGCGGAGAGCGCAGCCCAGGAGACGCGGCTCCTGCGGCCGATCGCAGCTCCTCCGGCCGGCCCGGGCCGCAGCTCCAGCGGTCGCGGTGCCCCCGCGCACCAGGTGCCGCTCAGGTGACCCGAGGCGCGCCCGAGACCAGGCCCCGCCCCCGCGCACCAGGTGCCGCTCAGGTGACCCGAGGCGCGCCCGAGACCTGGCCCCGCCCCCGCGCACCAGGTGCCGCTCAGGTGACCCGAGGCGCGCCCGAGACCTGGCCCCGCCCCCGCGCACCAGGTGCCGCTCAGGTGACCCGAGAGCAGGCCCCGCCCCCGCGCACCGCGGGGCGGCGCAGGCGGGGAGCCACAGTGCGCCGGTCCCGGGGGCCGCGGTGACGAGGACCGGCTCCTTTTCCCGGCTGTTCCCGAGTAAAGTACCGGGCTGAGCCACAGGCCAGCCACGCGGCTCAGCCTAAGCATGCTGTTTATAGCACACTTGAAAATCTTCCTGGGGGAAGCAGCTTTTGTGTTGGATTGTCTTTTTATGAAAATCTCCTTTGGGGGCGCAGGGGGTTAAGCAGCGCGCTATGAAGCAAACCGCAGCCACTGCAGCACGAGTTCCATCCCTGCCGGCCGGGGAGGGGATCCATAGGGCGCAGGAGACCTCTCCTGCTGTGCCCGCTGCTCCCCTCAGCAGTGTGTTTCAGTGGATCTGCCTGTTCTGCTCCCCACTCCCAGGTGGGTCCTCTCACCCCCTCCCCCGCACCTCTGGCCTGTACCCCAACTCTTGTATGCATAAATATCTTTTAAAAAAAGAAAAGAAAATCGGTTTTGGTGGGAGAGGAGGGAGGGGAGTGGCTGTTCAACGGGTACAGAGGTTCCGCCATGCGGATGAAACCGTCCTGACCTGTGACTGTGATCTAGCGAACCATACTGTAATGGATGCTTAAGATGGGGGCGGACTCTAAGTCATGAGTCGTTTGTCCAGTGATTTTAAGCATAAAAGGACAAGCTTAAAATGAGAGTTCCAATTTCAAGACCACTTCGCCTAGCCAGTCAAACTAACACTACGAATTTTTCAAAAATCACTTTTTGCAGCATTAAATCTCTCTCACACACACACACACACAAACCCTCCAAGTCCCAAAACCATATTGTAAATAATTCAAGTAAAGATTTAAAAATTCCTTTTCCTGTATTTAACGCATACACTGCAACGACCACTATCGTGTTTATCCAGGAGGTAGTTTGCTTTCGTCCATGCCAATTTATCTTACCAGTTTTTAGAGTGACCGCAGAGTTAAGTTTACAGCTCTTTGTTTGATGCCAAGTTAAATCACGCTGTGACAGTGAACAGGGTGGGGGAGGCCAGGCAGGCCGGGGGCAGGTGAGGCGCTCCCGAAGTCGCAGACTGCCCTCCCTTCCAGAAAGAGCGGAGGCGTGCACCTTAACCTCACCTTCCAATAAGCCTCTGGGTAACGTCATGGCTACAAAACGCAGGTCAAGCGCAAGCTTCACTGACTCAGAGGCAAACGTTTCAGCGCAGCGCGCGCCCACACTGCAGAGCCAGCGCTCGGGGTCCGCGCCTCCCAGCTCCGACTGCGAGGGCCCGGGCCCGGCCCCAGCACCTCGCCGGGCGCTCACCGCGTTCCTCAGCACACTCCGCTCACAGCATTACCTGCTCGCCCCAGCTTCGCAAGCAACAGGGCAGCGGAGCGTCGTAAGCTGTTTTTCAAACGCCTCTAAGAGCGTCTGCGAGGGAAACGGCCCGCCACCTGCGGCCGGCTGCCGGCGCACGGGTCCCTGCGCGCGGTGCCTTCCTGCGGCCTGACTCGGAAACCACAGCCGAGTGGGACCTGGAACCCACCCACACGTGCAAGCCCGCCAACTTTCACACTGAAAACTCTTCCTCGCCCCCCTGGTCTGGGGACGCGCGCGCCCCGCGCGGGACCGCGCCGCGCCTGGGGGTTCCCGGGCTCCACCCACCCGCCGGCCGCGGAACCCTCCGCGCGCGGGGCACGCGGGCGCCCGGGCCGAGCAGGGAGCACCGGTCCGTCCCGAAAACCCTCCGGCCGGCCTGGCGCGCCTGGCGCCCGCGCCCTACCCGAAAGCGCCGTCCGTCCGCCCACCCCCCTGGGCCAGCGGGTTCTCCCAGTCGGAAGGCCGCGTCCGGGACAGCGGGCCCTTGGAGGGGTCTGCCTGGGACTCGCGGGCTCCAGCCACGCCACCCACGCCGCGGGGTCATCCGGCCGTAGCCCCGCCCACCGCGGGCCGCCAGCCAATGGTGCGCCGGCGCGTGCGGAAGCGCGCTGACGTGCGCCGTGACGCGAGGCGTCTCCGTCTCCAAGGAGCAGCCCCGGGCACCGGTTTCAAAGTCGCAGGGCGGGCCGCGCGGGCTCGCGCCGCCCCGGAGCGGCACCCGACGGGCGCCCGGGGCCCCAGGGCGCCAGGGCTCGGCCGTCCGCCCGCGGGCCGCGGAGCTGTGAGAGACCAGAGTAAGTGGCCCCGCGAGCCCCTGGCCCCAGAGCCCGGCCGCGGCCCTGGGTCTAAGGATCTTCCCGAGCCCCCAGTCCCCAGAGCCCGGCCGAGACCCCAGTCTCCCGCCCGCCAGAGCCCCCGGTCCCCAGAGCCCGGCCGCGGCCCCCGAGCCCCCCGAGCCCCGCCGGCCTTCCCGGGCGAGGTTGCTGTTTCGAAGGTCCGCGCGCTGCGCGGAGGCTGACGGCCCTGGTTACCTGGGTCCTGCATCGTGGGGACTGTCCGTCTCGCATTGGGTAAATGAAATAGCAGCTTGTTTCCTGTCTTTAAAGCCGAGCGTCCCCCAGCGAGTTACAAATGGGCTTTTCTCTTCGTCCTAGATCAGACTTGAAGGGCGTTCTCAGACGGCACCAAATGGACCATTTCACCAGACACCCCTCGGTGCAGGTATGTGTGTAAGTTCTCTCCGACTGGTGGGCTCATATCTGCTTGTAAATGCAGCTGCGTCGGTTCGAAGGCGCATTCCGTTTGGGGTTATTCTCATGTGACGTTGCCTGTGGCGCTTTGAAATTTTGCCCACAACGTTGAATTTTGTAAGGAGGAAAACTTGTTTTTGCTTCGTCGGTATCAATTCTTAGAAATTGCCTCCTCAGAGCTGGACGTGCTGTTGCGTGGGTTGGCCTTCTGGGAGAGACCTGCATGAAGAGTTCCATGGAAATTTTGTTAGGGTTGTTTTGAATCTTTATAGTGCTTTGGGTGGCAGGACATTGTAGTAATGTTACTTTTTCCAAGCCATGGGCATGGAGTAGCTTCTATTTATTTAACAGTGTCTTTTATCATTGAATATGTCTTTCACTTCCTTTGGCAGGTCTATTCCTGGGTATTTAATACTTTTTGATGCATCTATAAATGGGATTGTTTTCTTGATTTTTTTTTCTCCTGCTCATTTTTTACATACAGAAATACAACAGATTTTTTTTTGTATGTTGATTCTATAGCCTTTCACCTTACTGTATTGATTTATTATTTCTGATTTTTTTTTTGGTGACATCTTTAGACATATATAATCATGTCATCTGCAAATAGTGATATTTCAGTTCTTTCCCAATATGGATTCTGTTTATAGCTTCCACTTGCGTAATTGCACTAGCTAGGATTGATAATTCTGTGTTGAATAATAGTTCTGAGCGTGGACACCCTTGTCATGTACCTGATCTTAGAGGAAATGCTTTCAGTTTCTCGGCATTGAGTGTGATGCTGGCCGTGATTTGGCACACCATGGCCTGCGCTGTGCTGAGGTATGTCCCTCTATTCCCATTTTACTGGGAGTTTTCATCACGAATGTACGCCGAGCCCTGTCAGATGCCCTCTCTGCGTCTACTGCCGCGACCCTATGACTTTTCTTTCCTTACGTTATTATGGTGAATTACGTTGACTTGTGAGTGTTGAGCCATCCTTGCATCCCTGAAACAAACCTGACTTGGTCATGAGATGTGATTCTTTTAATGTGGTGTTGAAATCAGTTTACTACGATTTTGTTGAGGACTTTTGCATCAGTGTTCATCAGGGGTGTTGTTCTGTAGTTTTCCCTTTTTGTGTGATGTCCTTGTCTGCTTTTGCTCACCAGACGTGCTTGGGAGTGTTCCCTCTCCTCAGTTTGCTGAAAGAGTTTGAGAGGGGCAGGCACTAGCTCCTCTTTGAAAGTCTGGGAGAGCTCCTTGTAAAACCATCTGGTCCTGGGCTTTCGTCTTTTGGGAGACTTTTGCTTACTGTTTCAGTGGCCTTAGATTTGGTATTTTCAGATACTCTGTTGTCCCCATTTCAGTGTTGGAAGGTTGTATGCCTCTGTGATTTGTTCATTTTTTCCTGATTTTCTAATTCGTTGGCATAAAGACGTTTATAGTAGACTTTTCTACAGTTCTGAGGTGTCTGTGGTAATAACTTCTCTGTCATTTCTGATTCTGGTTATTAGAGTTTTTTCCCCTTTTCCTTAGTATAGCTAGAGGCTTGTCCATTTCGTTTCCTTTTTTCAGAGCCAGTTTTTCATTTCACTGATCTTTTGAACTGTCTTTTGGACTTCTGTTTTATTCACTTCTGCTCTCGTTTTTATTTCCTTCTTTCTCCAGGCTTTTGGTTTAGTTTTACTTTTTCTGTCCCTTAAGGAGTAATACTACATTATATTGTGTGCTCTTTCTTGAAGTTTCTAGTTCTGAACACTATCTGACAGGAAGACACACTCCTCCATCTTTCTATGGCGGCCTCTGGAGGTTGTTCTTACCTTGTGATGTCCTGTATTTCCACGTGTTATCGTTTTTTCTCTTCCCGTTTTGCGACTTGCCACCTCCCTGTTTATTATTGTCTTTAATATCTGTCATTTTATTTCCCAGGGTTATGCCTTTGTTGACTCTGCATGTACTCAGACCTGTTTTGTAGCCGCCGAGTCAGCAGTGTGTGGAGGGCCTGGGAGGGACGCAGATGCTGGTGTGGGTGGGGTGGGTGGGACTGGCGCATGTCATGTCGCCCGCAGCACCCTTCGCTGTGGGATGAGAGACTGAGCAGTCCTGTGCTCTCAGCAGGCTCTCATTGACCTGCTCGAGAGGGTGAGGTCAGAATGCCTGCTCTGCCGTTACCTCACTGGGACCGCGTCTGTGTGGGGCACCCCATCTCACGCACAAGGCTTCCCCTCTTTCAAAGGCTGTGCCTCCCTGTAACCTCTGCTCCCCTCCCCCTGAGCCTAAGGCTGAGCTGACTAGTCTACCACTAGTGTCCCCAACTCCAAACACCCACCCGTCCGGTGTGGTAAGTGCTCCTCAGCGACCACTCGGCTGAGGTGTGCGCTGCTCTGTGCTGACCGGGGGTCATCAGCCCTCTCTGTCTGAGAGACTGACTGTCCAAAGAGTGTCCCTCTGTCTCACCACTGCAGGAGCCCCAGCCCTGGGCACCAGGCCTCAGCTGCCACTGGTGGCCCCGGCCGCACCTGCTTCTCTCGGCAGGGCCTGCGCCATTGCTCGCAGGCCCTGCCGGTTCGGTGGCTTTGCGCACCCCGGGGACTCCCTGCGGCCCACGGGGCCTGCTGCGGCAGCTCTGCTTCCACGACTCTCCTGGCGCCGGCCCGCCCAGAGCGAGCCGAGGTCTGCGCCGCGTCTGCTGCTTTAGAAGAACGGTTTTCGGAGTAATGTGGAAGTGTTAATAGTCATTGGTCTCTTATATGTTGTCCGTCTGTGCAAAGCATGTAGACCCTAGAGACGTAGAGCGCAGGCCTGGTGCTCTCTGCACGGCAGAGGGGCATGCAGAGAACACGGGCAGGGCAGTTGTCCGTCTGTGCGAAGCATGTAGACCCTAGAGACATAGAGCGCAGGCCTGGTGCTCTCTGCACGGCAGAGGGGCATGCAGAGAACACGGGCAGGGCAGCAGGGAGAGCCAGTAGTTGGTGGGTGGGAGGTTAGTGAGCGCGTGAGTTAGTATTGGCAAAATGCATCACTGCTGACTTTTAGTTTTAACTTAGGGTGTGTATTTTTATAAAATGTCTTACGTTGAAGAAATAATATTTTTAAAAATTAAGCAACTTAGTTGTTATGTACAGTTGTTAGAATTTACTAGAAACATTTTCAACATCCAGAGATGCAACTCTTTATCTGCATTGATTGACTCGTCTAAGGCTATAAAGTCTTAGATGTGTAACTTTGAACTACTGTCTCCTTCGGCCAGAATGGTTGTGGGACGCCCTCCCAGACGCAGCCCTCGCTGTCCCAGAAAGCTGCCTTCGGTGGCGACGCGGCAGCTGACCAGAGGTGAGGCCGCGCCGGGAGCTGTGGGCTCTTCACCACGTGTGACTGCTGCCAGGGCGCCCTGCAGCCAGCATGGTCTGCTGACGCCTGCGGCGTGCGGGCGAGACACCGTGAGCAGGCGGGAGGGCAGCGCGCCGGGCCAGTGTGCGCCCTCCTGGCACCTCCAGTGGGACACCGCGCGGCGGGCACGGCGGAGGCAGCCTGCAGGCTTAGGGAAGGGGCGTGGGGCATCAGCCAGACGATCCTCTGCATACTGGGTTCAACAGGATGTGCCGTGTTTTAATCCTGTGTTTTCTCTTCAGCTTTTTGGCTCCTCTGACTGCTGAGTATGATAAGCACGTGGAAGAGCTAAGTGGGCAGCTGAAATTTTGTCAGGTATGAAATGACGTTTCTCGAGTTCATCTAATGCTGTATCATGAGAAGCAAAGCGTACCCTTTCCTCTCAGAACGCTGACGAGAAGGGAAGTGTCTGCTGCCGGGCAGCTCCCGCGCTGGCAGCGAGTGCACGCGTGCTGACTGGCTCGTCTGCCCCTCCGGTTCTCTAGCTCCCGCGCTGGCAGGAGCACAGCCAGCCGGGGCGGCGCCGCCTCGTCGGTATCTGCCGCACCGGCACCCCGCCTCACTGGGGAGACCCGGCACCTCCCGTGCTTGGACACTTCTCTGGGTGCTCGTTCTACCTGTGCTTCTCGTGTGGAGGGCGGCTTTTTCTCCCAGTTTCAAGAATTTCGCTCTCCAGATCTTGAGGCTTTGACCTGCTCTCACGGTAGAGAAGCTGCGGCGGCTGCTGTTCAGAGACCTTTTGGAAGTGAGGGTTTGTTTTAGGAGGGACACACGCACACAGAGACACGCTCCTGCAGGGCCCCCCTCCTTGTCGCGGAGAGCTGGAACGGCAGGCAGTTCGAGTTTCAGCGGGCTGCGCGTTTACATTATCCCGCACGTTTACAGCCTGTTTGCGACTTAAAAGCGTTGTCCGTGCCCCCCTTGAATCCTGACCCTCCTGACGCGGTGACCGCAGTAGCTGTCCTTGAGTGGAGCCTTTGTGTCTCGAGCTAAGCCCTCAGGAGTGACGCCTCCTTCTGAGTCGGAGGCGCTCATCATTGTGAGCTCAGGTACCAAAGCCTCAGTCGTTCACCATGACAAGGCAGCAGGCTTGACTGATTTCACGCAAATGGAAGTTTGTGAAAACAAGAGCTCCTTTAGGCTGAGCCCTGGGTGTGGGGCCGCGGATGTAGCAGACACCAGAACTTCGGTTACGTCTTGCCTTCTCGTCTTGCCCTGCGTGGCCAGCAAGAGGGCCCACCGTTGCTTTCTAGTACATCGCAGGCGCTCAATTTTTGATGGATGAATAAGTGCCAGAACGTAATACAACAGAACGAGGAGGTGGTCTTCTTAACATTGAAGACACAGATTAGCCTCCTGTTCATAGGCTGGCGGGCCAGCGGGCCGCTTTGCTGAGAGCATGCCCCTGACTGAGCGGGTTCTCGCTGCCTTGGGGCACGTGTGCGTTCACCTGCAAGGCCAGTCCTGGGACGCTCAGACGGATGAAGGGCCCCGCAGACCCACCTTCCAAGCACTCATCTCCTTAGGCTGCAGCTTCCGTTTCACCTCAGCTGCTTGCTCGCCTTTCCTTTGTGCTTCTCGGCCTGCGGAGCTGTGTTTTAGCCCGTCTGGCCATCCGCACATAGCAGAAAGCACCTTTGCACGACTGGCCTTGCTTTTATTTTAGAACAATTTTATTTTAGAGTCTCTGCTGGCTCCACCGCAGACTTGCTCTGCTGCCGTGTGGCTTGATCTAACGGAATTGCTAATTTCCTTGAAATTAAGTTGTTTCAGACTTTCAGCTTTTGTGAGCTGACTCGATCTCTTCAGTCAGCTATTTTACTAAGATGCTTGGCCTTATTTTTCCCGTGGCGTTCTCCAGCCAAGTGATGGCTGCGGTAAGTACAAATTCGAAGCCGGTGCAGCAGGAAGACCGGTATCTGGGTGACGCTATTTGCTACTTGCAGAGAGACGTTGGCAGCACTGCAAGGCCAGCTACGTAGTTACTTGGGTATCGCCGATCGGAGCTCGCTCTATCATTTATCTTATTGCCCCAAAGAACTGTGTTTTGGAAGAAAAGTGTTACTGTGCTTTCCTAATGAAAGGTTTTCTCCCAGAAAATGCATTAACGGGGAAATTTGATCATAGGAGAGGCTTTCCCGAGATTTCTCTTGTTACAACTATGGGGTTTTGAAGCATCCCCAGCGAGCGCCCTCGGAGTGACCGACCTGCCCCCTCGCCCCCCGCCCCCCCGTGCGTGCCCAGCATCACTTTTTAAGAGCAATAACTAATTTTCTAGGCACACTGACATTTTTGAAGCTTTTAAAAATCAGTTTTTTAAAAATTTCAGAACAGGGTCGTTGCCAAAGTAGAACCCATCGTCTTAGTGGCGGGCCTCCGGCCCAGCCGCCTCCCAGCCCGCGGGGTGCCGCGGCCAGCCCAGCCTGCTGGGGGCAGCCTCACCCTGCGCCGCTGGGCCCGTCAGACCACGTGCCCCGCTCTGCCCACTGGGCGCTCACCTTGCGGGTCTGAGCCAGGCCGCGGCCACTCCTGCTGACTGCGTGCTGCGTGACTTCCGGGCCGGCCTCCTCTCGCCGGTTCGCCGCCCGGAGCCAAGGGCGCCAGCGTCAACACCCGTTTCTGCCTCTCTCACCTCTCGTCTCCCCCTCCTTGAAATGCCTCCTTCCTGGAAAACTGCTCGTCCTGCCTCCCTCACAGCAGACGTCTTGTGCAGGAGCCTGGCACCAAGGTCCCTACTGAGTAGGGGGTGGCCGCAGTCCAGGCGCTGGAGACGCAGCATGCCGGGCACCGCGTGGTGGCCGCTGAGAAGAGCTCTGGGGTTTTTTGCCGATTCAGGCTTCACCTAAGTTGAGGTGAATTGATTAAATTACAAGGCGTGCGGATCCCCGGTATTTGATAGGGTGATATCCTGAAGAATGTCGTTCATCTGTTTTTCTATAAACATAGATAAATCATAGGACTTACATTTATAAATAGTCCTCAGTGTGTCATATAAAATATTTTTATATTCTCTTTAAAACAAATGCCTTGTTATGTTCCGGCATATTCCAATACCCATGTTTCGTATTGCTCGTTGGAAGTAAAGAGTAATTATTTCTTCGCGATAGTGGAATGTCAGAATCTGATTGCTTGCTTTTAAATGGGCTGTGTAATAGAGAGCTAATTGTCTGGAAAATGTATTGCAACAACCGTATTTTATTTCTTCAGAGACAGATGGGTGAAATGAAACTACAACTTGAAAACGTCATCAAGGAAAATGAAAGGTAGAGCCAGTCACTCCCGATTCTTTCTGGCACATCAGCTCACTCTCACTGCTGCTGACGTTTCATGCACAGGGCGCTCTGCCCCAGGCGTGGATGCGGGCCGGAGTTCCCCTCGGGCCCTGACTGGCCGCGTGACTTGACACGCTGAGCACGCCGCGCTTCTCGTCTCCGCTGACGCTAGTCCCCAGCCGCGTGGCCTTCTCTGGCTTCCTGAAGCCTGGCAGAGCGACCCCACCTGCCCCCTGCCCGTGCGCTCTCCTACCACCTGCCGGGCTCTCTCCTCCCCTCCACGCCAGCCCCTGATCCGGAAGGCATCCTCTGACCGCTCAGCAGCCCTTTCTTCTCCCTGACACCCAGTTGTTTTATGCATGTACCTGTGCTCTGCTGAAAATACTTGCTTGCAGACTGTCTTACCTGCGCACAGGTGTCCTTCATAAGAGCCGGCCAACCCCTTTCACACTGTGCACCCGTGCTGCACTGCGCTTGCTGCGTGTGACGTGCTCAGCGTGCTCAGGCGGACGACTGCCAGTGGTGGGAACACACACATGTCGTGGTGGGCTTTTGGGTCAGGAAGTAGACACACAGTCGGTTTAGGTCGAGGGCAGACAGGATAAGGAGCTAAAGTAACCCAGGAAGCGCCAGGCCCAGCCCCCAGGGCGCCGAGGCCAAAGTCTTGCCGGCTGTAATTTTACAGCTGCTTTCCTGGCTGGCGATTGTCCTGGTACCGATACCTCTAGCTCTGGTCCTTGTCTTAATCTGTAAAGCAAAGGGTTTAGGCTAGATGATTTCAGACTTACTGTGCCTTTGTTTTTGTGACTATGGTAAGCCTTTTTTAAATGTCTTTTTAAGTGATACTGCAACTAGTGAGACAGAAAAAAGAAACTCCTAAGTAGCAAGGTGAAAGGCGTAGTCGAAGGCAGTATTTAATTTAAAAGCGCTATATTATGTTGTAGCCCACTTACTTTCTTTTAAAAACTGTCGTCAGAAACTGCAACAGAAAGCCCCATGAGGCTGGCACACCCCCTTGCCGGTCCCTTTGCGGGTGCGGGAGGGGGTACCTCCATTGGCAGGGGGTGTCATAGGACGTGCTCACTTAGAAGAATCGCCTGGACTTGCTGGGAGCACGCGCCGACCTCACTCTTGCAAGCGAAGCTGGCCTTCGGTGCGAGGAAGCGCTGGCGCGGTTCTCTCGCCTGCACACGTGCTGCAGGTCGTCTGCTGCGGCCTCCGGCTCCTCTCGCCGGAAGGAGCGCGTGGAGGTCCTGTCGGCCTCTTCTGAGGGTCTGATCCTGCCTTTTTTCCTGCCTTCTTCTAGTATTTCATGTAACTCAGTTCAGTGGCAGTTCTTTAATGGCGCGAGCGTGCATAGTCACCTGGCGCTAGGAAGACGCGAGACGGATTTTGTGAAACACAACTGAGAGTCACTACCAGGTTTAATGTCCAGTGTCTATTTAGCCGCCCTGACATACTCAAAACGTTCTCCATGAATGTCTTATCAGTTAGGAAGGTGGCATATCTTGAGTTGTGTTTCTGAAAAGTTTCAGCCTCCGTAGGATAAAGTGCATTATGCTTGAGTTATTATGACCACTTCAGTGCTTATGAAGTTGTTCGATGATGTTTTTATTCTTAGGGTGTGGTCCTTAGTGATGAGTAAACACTTGTATTTTTGAGAACTGCTCAAAAATGGTTTTTCGTATTACAAGTCATTTTTGACCCAAATGCTTATTAATGGGCTTAAGCTGCCATCAGGCTGCTGGAAGGAGCCAGCGCTCATTGTGTGATGCTCGCCCCGAAGGCTGCACTGTGAGCTAAAGAACGCTGTTGAGAAGCAGCTGGAGGCTCTGCCCTTGGACACAGAGCTGGGAAGCGGCGTGTGCGTGGACGGCGAGGCCGTCAGGAGCCTCCAGGAGCAGCTGCAGCTGTCCCTGCAGGTGAGAGCCGCGTTCTCCAGCGGCACGCCCGGTGCTGTGTGAGCTCACTTAAGGCTACTAGCGTTTCATCGAGTTTCACGATGGATAAACTCAGTAGCGGGCTCCAGAACTTTTAAGAAGTGCCCTCTCCGCTTGAGTGTGGTGGTGGGGAGCTGCCTCCGCCCCAAGTTTCTGCTCCAGGGTCTGGGGAGAGCGTTTATTACTTCTGCCATCAGAAACAGTGTCACATGTTACCAGGGAGCTTCCTCCCTCAGGCATTTGTGAGCTGAGCACTGTCTGGGGCAAAGTGAGCCCCGTCTGTACCTTTGATTAAAGGCTTAGCTTTAACTATGGAATCTGAATTAAAAGAAAATTTCAAAGGATTTTTTTATCGTTAAATTTATCCTCTAAGTTGTTACTACAACTTGATATTTCAAAGATACTACAACTTTACCATCGTGCCTTTTTAAATTCTGGCTGTCCGCGCAAGGCCGCGTTCTCTGAAGAGCGTGGCTTGCGCTGTGCGGTAGCCGCGGCATCACTCGGTGAGCTCTCAGGTGCTCTTGCTTCCCAGGAGAAGGCTCAGGCCGTGGAGCTGTGGCAGACAGCCTCCCGGGAGCTGGAGAGACTGCAGAAGCTCTACCAGGAGTACATGACCGAGGCCCACGTCTGCGTGGTGGAAAGCCAGAAGCAAAAGGTGATCTCGGAGCCCATGATTTTCTGGGAGACCGATAAGAACTTGCGTGCTGGAGGCTTGGTGGTGGAGAGAAATGCCTGAATCACTAGGGTGACGTGTTATTGGTGACTCACCCGAGACGTCAGCGGCCTCTTAAGCGGCTCACCAACGCAGCCTCTCGTGTGCGCGCTTAGCCTGGCTGACTGCAAAACCCAAAGTCACTAAGCAGCAGCAGTAAGACTGAGTGCATGGGTGGGCGCCGACAGCTCTCTCTTCTCGACTCCGTCTGCCCGTAGAAAAGGCACAGGTAGCGTGTACTGGCTGTCTCGTTCCGACGTGCGGCGCGGGCCGGGAAGGCACAGCTAGGGTCCTCGGGCAGAGGCTGGGGACCCTGGAGGGCCCTCGGGCGCAGCCCCGTGGGGCGTGGAGCTAGCCTGTTCACAGGCTGATTTCTCAAAATAATGTTTGCACGTGAAACATAACAGCTATATGTTAGTTTCAGCATTGCCACCTCATTGTATTTTGTAGTCATTTTTTAAAATCTTCAGCTATTAAGCCACACAGTAGTCGGAAGAAATACAGCTGCGTTCACGAAGACCAGGTGTGACGATTTTACACTTGGTCTCCCTTGACCAAATGGGTTCCAACAGCGCCTGTCTGCGCCCCTCCTGCCGCAGGAGCAGCTGACCGGCTTCCAACACCTCAGCAAGCACCTTCACGTGGCGAACGAGAGCATAGAAATGGTGAGTGGGGGTGCACGCCGGCTCGCGCGCGGGTCGTGGCGGGAACATGGCTGTGGCAGTGGCGGGGCTGACGTGCACCCCGGCGGGGACGGTGTGGCTGGCGCCCAGTGCGCCGGGGACCGCGAACTAACAGCTGTCCCGACAGGATCCAACCTGGAGGTGCCCGTGGGGTCCCAGGCGGGGTCCCCTAAGAGAGGGCCAGGCTCTGAGCGCCTCGAGAATGGGACTCCTGCTCGGTTCTGGGAGCTTTGCCGCGCATTGCCACTGGGCAGCTGAGCATGGGGGGAGTGGACCGGCCGGTTCCTTGAAACCGTGGGCCGAGCAGGCGGCGCTGCCGGCCACCAGCAGAGCGCACATGCCCGAGGGCCCGAGACTGCCGGGGCGGCCCCTCCGCTCCTTGCCTCTCTCCTCTGCCTCATGTTGAGTCGCGGCCGGCTCGGGCGAGCCGCAGCATTGTGACACCGGCAGACTCCTCTCCCCGCTGACGTTCCGGTTACTCTGCCAGCTCTTGTCACACCTGGAGGCATGTCTTGGTTTACGAGCAGTCGTACCACCAGAAGGAGTTCTCCACTTCTATTTGTCGGAAATGCCTCCTTTAACCATGTAAAAATTACTAAATACATCGTCCCTATTTTACTTAACACTTGGAATGTCCAGTCCATTGTAGTTCTTAGTAACAGCCTTCTGAAAGTTATAAAAGTGGTCAAGGGCTGCAGCGTAAGGTGCTGACTGATTTCCGGAGGCGAGGCCCCGCCCTGCGCCGAGCTGCCGCCACAGCCGGCCCTCCAGTCACCCACCCCTCGGCAGCCCCCGGGGCAGGACATGACCGCGGTGCTGCTGCTCAGAGCCAGCGGCCGCGACGTTCTGACAGAAATCTTGGGGCCACTTGAGGGGTCCGGGAAGCACACACCGGGTGCTGGGCGAGGGGTGCCGGGCTGGCGAGGCCGGCTCTGTCCTGACCGCAGACCCGGTCTCGGCCCCTCCGCCCCCTGGCCGTGCCCGAGCGCCTGCGTGGGGCCGGCGCGCTCACGCCCGCACTGTCCGCCCCCGCGCAGACCAACCAGCAGTTCCTGAGGACCATCTCGGGCCAGAGCGCAGAGATCGAGCTGCTCCGGAAGCACCTCAGGTATTCCCAGAACCGGTTTACTTCCTTATCGATGGTTGTTCCCGGGAGACTTGACACCACCGTCGCCCTCCCTGGGGCTTCTCCTCTTTGCGCTCCGGGGCAGCTCTGTGTGGGCACCTGTGGGGTGGGGGGGGGGGGGGGAGCCTGAACCAAGCCCCATCGTCGAGGCGCGTGGCGCGTCGGGGGTGCGTGGCACTCGCCCCTGCACTGCTGGGAGGAAGCCGCGCCCGGAGCGAGTCGCTCCTGGGGCCCCCCGTGCCGAGCCGGCGAGAGGGAAGCGCCTTGCCTAGCGGGCAGGCGGGGACACAGCAGAGGATGCCCAGGGTGGCCAGGCCCCCCACGCGCACCAGGAGAGGGGCCCCACGCCTGAGCTCCTGTCTGCCGCGAGCCGCGTGGCCCCTGCAGCCCGAGGGAGACAGGTGAGCGGCCGGAGCCGGTGGGGCCTGGCCGAGGCGGGCTTGCCCGTCACTGTAAGAGCCGGCCACGAGACGGGCAGGTCGAGATAGAAGGGCTGAGGACGCCGTGCGTGGAGACGCAGGATGGTGGAGCCGCGAGCCGGGAGCCGCACAGTGGCCCTCGGCATCTCGCCGCTGCGGCTAGAGAGGGGCGGGCCTCCGTGCCATCCCGGGAAGCTTCCTGGAGCTCCAGCCCGAGGCTCGAGGTGGACCCAGCGTGGTGGTTTCTGGAGCCTGAGACGCCTGGCGTATTTGGGTCCAGGAGCGTGTCTGCATGGTGTTTGCTGACGACTTCACGGAGCGGCTGGCGGAGACGCCGGGGCCCACGGGACAGGAGGCGGCAGGGCCTGGCGCTCACGCGCTCCTGCTGGGACATCCAAGAAGCTCGTCCGTCTGCCCCTGCAGCCTCTGGGTGGGCTTCCCGTCCCCGCTCCGCTGGCCGGCCTGGTGCTCGTGGCCACGCGTGGACCTGCCCCTGCGGCACCACCTGCGGACTCAGGGCCCGTCACGGGCCACTCGCCAGGAGGTCACAGGGTGGTGTCCGCTCGGCCAGGCAGCCCGCGGGGTGGCGGCGCCCTCCTCGGGAAAGCTGCCGAGGATCTGCGTGTGAGCTGGGTTCACCCTGGCGGAGCGCCGGCGACGCCTGCTTGCGCCCTCCACGGGGCCCTCCCCCACTCTCCCACGGGGTGCCAGGGCGTGCCCCCAGGACCGCGGTAGGTGCACCGGTGAGGCTGATTCCACCACGTTTGTGTGCGTTTCTCTAACTCTTTTGATCTCGAAAAACCGTTTAATTTACTTTCCATTTTAGGCAAGCCAAGTTAGATCTGAGAGTTGCAGCAGCCAAAGTAGAAGAATTAACCAGAGTGACTGGAGAGCTTCAGGGACAAATGCAGAGAAAGGTACTCCTGGCCCAGGCCTCTGCACGTGGCGCTGGGGCCCGGTCTGCGCAGGGTGCCCTGGGAGCGGCTGGTGGGCGCACGCACCGGCCCGTCGGCCTCTCACCGTGATGGCGGGACGCAGGGGACAGCTGTCTTGCCGCCCCCAGTCAGGGCGAGGGCGCGCCCGCACTCCCCGCGCGGCCAGGCTACCGCAGGCAGACCACACGCGGCGGCTCCGGTGCGTCGCGGGGGCTCAGCACATGCACAAGGGCGGTGCTCCATTTCAGTGGCCCCAACTACTAAAACCCCAGCTCAGGCCCTTCCTGACCACGCAGCTTTCTGAGTCTCATTCCCTAACTCGTAAAAAGTTGACCTTAGATTTCTGGTAATGGTAGAGCTGCGAAAAATTTTGGCAGAATTCCTCATAGATAACAGTTGCAAAAATTGGAAATTTTTTAAGCTCTCAAAGCCTCCCCAAGCAGAAAAACACTGAAAGCTGTAAGAAGGGTGGGTTTCGGCTTTCTGACCTGAGCGTGCCCCCAGCATCCACAGGCGTGGCTTAGAAAACAGCTTTGCATGGAGTTAAGGTGCCCCGGATCAAATTGTGGGACTCAAAAAGCAGTTGCAAATTCAACGAGGGAACACTGGCAGCGAGAGGACCACCACCAAGAGCGTTGAGCCCGCTTCTGACGGAGCCCCGAGAGACCCCTGCTGACGCAAACCACAGGTGCAGCTTCGAGAACAAAACAGCCCGGGAGCCTGCAGCAAGCGCCCAACCCCACCCCACAGGGAGGGGCGGCTGGGCGGCCGGAGCCACACAGCTGGGTCCCGGCCTCCCTGCACTCTTCAGAAACGGCCGGCGGAGGGGCTCCGAGAAGTTTACCTAGCGGGAAAGTAACTGCTGAAATGAAGCGGGACGTCTCCATTTTAAACAAGCACAGTAATTAAAATCAAGTGTCCACAAGTGGTTCAGAACCAGACTCGGAACAAGCAGAAGAGAAGGACAAACAGGCCTGGGGTCCCAGCGCCGGGCGCCCCCTCCGGGCAGAGCTCAACCAGCCCTGGAGCCAGCGCAGTGCGAGCAAAGCGCCGGGGCAGGAGCAGAAGAGCTCCCAAGTAACAGCTAAACACTTACCAAGACCTGGAAGCGGCGGGGCCCGTTGCTGGACCCCAGCATCTGGGCGCGCCCCAGCCAGCGTGAGCGCCGAGCAACAGCCGGGCCCGTGTGGGCGCACGGGCAGTCCAAGGAGCGGAGCCGGACAGCAGCGGAGGCCGCCGGCAGGGACAGGCCACCCGCCAGCCGCAGCAGCGACGCTGGGCAGCGCAGGGAGGGCCGCACAGTGGGAGACGTCTGTCTCCAGCAGAGAAAGGAAAGGGGACGGGAACTTGAAGTTGAGCCCAGTAAAGCCCGTTTGGCTCCTTCGGAGGGTCCCTGTGTCCAAGGGAAGCGGCCGGGCGCCCATGTGACGGGCGCGGTGGGACGCCGCGCTGTGGATAGGCGGCCGGGGTGCGTCAGGCGCCAGCTGCGGTCCTGCCCTGCTCCCGGCCGCAGGGCCTCCCGGCCCACACACACACTCAGCCCCGGCGCCCTGTTTCCTAGGAGGAGGACGTGGCAGCTGCCCAGGGAAGAGAGGAGGCCTCCGACCGGCGCACCCAGCAGCTGCAGACGAGCGTCAGGCAGCTGGAGTCCCAGTGAGTGCTGCCGCGCGGGGGCCGCCAGTCGGCCACGGTGCTTCTCCAGCCTGTCCCGAGTGCTGCACGAGCTGTGGCCTGGGTCCGAGGCCCGAGGTGCTGGCACAGCTCCCGCAGAAGCTGCCGTCGGAGGAGACTGCACTGCGCATAAGTTCAGGAACCGTGTTCCGTAGGCGTGCAGACATGCGCGTCAGGCCAGCTCTCGGGGGAGAGCCGTGGTGCCAGTCGGGCCTGGCTGCGGGGAGCTGCGCCCGCGGCCTCCACGTCTGCACCCGCCCTGCGCGGCCAGCCCCTCGGGCCCCCACACCGGAGCCTGGCGGGGCTCTGCAGGCCGGGATAGGGACCACGGGCACCACGCCGTGCTGTCCCACCCGCGTCCTGGCCGAGCTCCTGGCCAAGCCGGGCAACGGACGCTGTGGGTTGGCAGGATTACATGGGAAGCAGGCCCGCGAGAGCCAGGGCCTCTGTCCGGGGCTGCCGTGCTGCTTCACGGTGAAATGAGACCGGGGGACCTGCGGCGCGGCGGGGCCTGTCCGACGCTCGGGCTCGGCGCCTCCTCTCACCGCCGCGTGTGACTGCAGGCTGCACGTGGCCATCCAGGACGCCAGCCAGCTGAGGGCAGAGAGGGTGCGTCTGGAGAGGCAGGCCCAGGAGCTGCAGGCCAAGTGCACTGAGCTGGCGAACGAGAAAGACAGAGCTGTGGTGGCGGCCAGAAACAGCCTGCAGCTCCTGGAGGACGCCAACCTCCAGAAGAGCCAGGTGAGGGCGGCGGGCGTGGGCGTGGGGCAGGTGAGCGCGCGGGGGCCGGGCAAGGGCCCGGGCGGGGGCAGCAGGCAAGGGTCCGGCCCCACGGCCCCGCACCGGGCTGCTGTCCGCGCCACCACACGGTGGCCGGGTCCGGAGCGGGCCCTGCCGGCGCCTACGTGCCCTCCTGTGCTTCGCCCTCGCGTGGAGACCGCTGAGCTCTCGTTCACGTCCCCGGCAGCTCCTGGCTGCCCAGGGCCGGCGTACCACCGCGCAGGGCGGGACGGGGTGCGGGCCCGTCAAGATGAAGCAGGCGCAGTCGCGCGCTACTCACACACGGTCCCTGGGGGCGGGTCGCGGGGAGCAGCCTCTGGCTTTGCCCCGGCCACGGGGCCAGGCCAGGCAGCCAGGGGCATGCAGCACGGAGGCTGGGCCGGGCTCAGCACCCGAGCAGCTAGCAAGTGAGCGAGACGGGTCTCGGCTCTGCAGCTCTGACTCAGCCTGGCGCCTAGAGGCGCACCTCTGCTGCGCGCGAAGTAAACACCAGCGGAAGGAACAGATGTCCAGCGAGGACACGGCCGCAGGCGCTCGGCCGGGCTCTCGGGACACCTGGGGCCTGGGATGAGACGCTGCTCTCGGGCAGCTGGGGGAGGCTGGGCCTGGCTGGGCCGCCCCGTTAACGTGCGTGATTTGCAGTAACATCAGTGACTGTTCCCAAAGGCGCTTCTTGAAGAGAAGCAGAAAGAAGAAGACATCGAGAACATGAGAAAATCGGTTTCTCGGCTCCTGCAAGATGCTGCGTTGAGGACCAGGAAGGAGGTCAGGGGGTTTTACTTGTATGTAGACGAAGCCTCCCGAGCTCTCGCACCTAAGCCCGAATTCGCCCTGACGTCAGGGTGCGCCCAGCAGCTGTCGGGCCCCGCATCAGCTGAGTGCAGTGTCCGCGGCCACCTCGGGTGCGGCCTGCGTGGGCCGGGCAGGCAGAGGCGGGCCGGGGCGCGGGGGCCGGCATTCACGTCAGGGAGGGCACGGTAGGAAGAACCTCGTGGACGCGCAGGAAGCACGCAGAAAGAGCCCTGCTCTTTTACAGGTCTTAGAGCATCTCGCGGCCGGGGGCGGCGGTCTGGAGCCTCCGGCCAGGGAGCCAATCCTGCTCCTAGCACAAAGCACCCTGAGAGCCCCGATGCCCTTCCCTTTCAGGCGCCGTCCTTCTGGGCCCTGGCCAGGCAGCAGCCCCAGCTGCCTGGAGGCCGGGTGGGCGTGCGAGCCCCGGCCGCCCACGCAGTGGGCAGCAGTGCACGCAGCGGCCCCTGTGCTCTGCCGGGCCCGGGGCACAGCGGCCCGTGGCGTGATGCCGTCCCGAGGCGCCTTCAGACGGGCAGCTGACCCCACCGGCGTCGTCGGCCCACAGCGGCCGGCCTGCTGCTCGTCGGGCGTCGCTAAGCGGACGCCCTGAGGCTCCCGTCTTCCTTCTAGGACGGTAAACGGCAGTGTAAACGAGCCCGCGACAGAGACGTAACATCTTCGCTCTCGCAGCATGCGGGCCTGAGATAAGGCACGTCCCCGGCGTCCGTGCCGCCCGCTGGCACTGCACGGCCGTGTCTTCGTGCTCCGAGAGCTGCAGCTTCATCTCTGACGGGCACTTCTGTCCTGACGTGGTTGGGTCATCATTCTCAGTGTAACCCGTAATCGTCTCTGCTTCCAGGTCACAAACACGAGGAAACAGTACCTCGTGCAGATCTCTCGACTGACTGAGGAGCTCTCGGCCCTTCAGCTGGTACGTCCGAGCGCATGCCCGCGTCCTTCGCGGGCCCTTGGCCGCTGACCACGCGCAGGAGGCGCCTCGAGCCGCAGCGCCCGCCTGGGCCGCGCTCTGGCCGCGCCCGCCGGGTCTGGTCTGCGCGCCCCGGCCGGCGTCGCAGGTGCTCCTTTTGCGCAGGACGAGCGTCTGGGCTTCTGCCCGGGGTTCCGGCGCCAGCCCGCCCTGGGAGCCGCGCGGGCCGCTCGCCTCTCGCCGCCAGAGACGCCCGGGGCCGGTGCTGGCGGCTTGGAGGGAGCTCCAGGGGCTCCGGGCAGGTCTGCCGTGCCGTGGCTTCAGGGGAGCACCTGTGCGTGCGGGGTCTGCTGGTGGGAAGCGCTTCCACAGATGCCTGC
The DNA here is from genome assembly GCA_019455555.1 of Galemys pyrenaicus. Taxonomy (NCBI): domain Eukaryota; kingdom Metazoa; phylum Chordata; class Mammalia; order Eulipotyphla; family Talpidae; genus Galemys; species Galemys pyrenaicus. The sequence continues at coordinate 218,714 of JAGFMF010012264.1, read as the reverse complement.
AAGGGGGCCTCCCCTCGGCCCTGGCAGAGGCGGGAGCCCGTGCCTCATGTCCCGCCAGCTCGAGGCCGAGTCGGGCCCCACTGGCCGCTTTGGCTTCAGCGGGCCGCGGTGTCTCCGCTGCGCCCCCCTCCGCGGGCGGGGCTGCGGGGTCTTGCTCAGCTGCTGCGTCGGCCGCGGCTTCCTGGGGGCCGGCAGGCCCGTTACCAGCTGAGCCGCTGGTCGCGCTGTTGGCGCCGAGCCCCTCGGCGTCTTCTGCAGTGATCCCCCTTCAGCTCTGCGTTCTGCAGACGTTGCTTCTGAATCTGCGGCTTGGACTTCCGTTCTCTTACCGCTGTCCTTCACCGGGCGGCAGAACCTCGCTGGCGCCGTGTTTCGTGTGTTTCGCGAACCGTGCTCTGGCTGTGGCCGCAGTCGGCCGGAGCAGGGTGCGTCCAGGTCTCCGTCGGTCACTTGCGGAGTTTGCCGGTTTCACGTGAGCCCTGGGGCCCGCTCTGACTCCGCTTTCTGCGGGAAGCAGGTCTGTGTCTGGGTTCTGTCTCTAGACGCGGGCCGCCGCCCGCGCCCTGCCCTAGTCGGGGCCCCGTCTCTGCGGCGGGCCCCTCGGGGCGCACGCTGCCCCCGCTCGCCCGCGGGCCTGAGGCTCTGCCGGCTCTCGCGGCACCCTCCTCGGCCGGTCGGCCCCTCGCCGCCAGCGGACGGCACCACCAGCAGCTCGCGGGCGGCTGGGCTGGGCGCCATCTCGCCGCGAGGACCCGCCGCCTGTGACGGGGCCGCGCTTCGGCCTTCGCGTCTTCCCAGGCTCGGGGTGCGCCTCACGTGGGCTCGTCAGCAAGGCCTCAGGACGCACCAGGCGCGGCACCATGGGCAGCGCCGTGTTGGGGTCGCACGCTCCGCGGCTGCCTGCTGGCGGCGGGAGAGCCGCTCCCGTTACGGCCCTGTGTCCTGCCCTGCGTCCTGGCCGCTGTCGGCGCGCTTTGCCGGGTTTCGCAGCCGCCGGCGCTCTGGCGTCTGTGCAGACCGCCTGTCGCCTGTGCCAGACCCCACCCCACCTCCGCCAGCTCTCGGGGCCGCGTCCTTCGCCTCGCTGCGCACCGCCAGCACCGGGCACCGTTGCAGACAGGTTGTTTTGCTTCTCCACCCGTCTCCCGTAAAGCTTTACTAAACACATTCGTTTACGGTACGGCCTGAATTTATAGGAGTGTGCCGAGAAGCAGAGCCAGATCGAGCGCGCCACGAGGGAGAAGAAGGCAGTGGAAGAAGAACTGGACAAGGTAAAGAAAAGCAAGGAGACCTGCAGCCCGGCGGGCTGGCCCCACCCCTCACGCCGCGCTGTCCCCACCACCGCAGGGCGGCCGTGCCTGGGCCCGTGCCGCGGCCTCCAGGCCGGGCGCGCAGCTGGAAAGACGACCTCACCGCCCACCTCACGCCGGAGGCACGCAGCACGGAGGCCGCCGCGGGCCTGTGCGCGCTTCCCCTGGGCTCGCGCTGGCGCCCCCGGCCGCCTCCTGGCCGCCGCCTGCGCCTGGCCTGCTGCGGCCTGACCCGCGCATCTGTGGGCCGCCTGCTCGCCGCCGCCTCCAGGCACAGGTGCGCCTCAGCGCGCCCACTCGCACGCAGGTGTCCCCCCAGGCCCACGCCCAGGCGCACCCGGCGTCAGCTGCTGAGACATCGCGCTGTTCCATTTACAAGACAAAGTTGTTCTTGAAAGTCCTTTCTCCGCCAGACACCAGCGGCCCCCGTCAGCGGAGCCAGACCGCCGGGCCCGGGCGCGGCGACAGGCGCAGGCAGGCCTCCTCGGCCGCCCCGCTGACGGTCTCCCCGCAGGTGCAGCGGGACGGCGCGGAGCGGGCAGGGGAGCCCGGGAGGCTGGAGGAGGCGCAGCGGCGGTGCCTGGCTGCGGAGCGCACCGCGGACGAGCTACGGCTGGGCCTCCGGGCAGCGGAGAGCAGGGCCCGGCAGCTGGAGCTCAGGTGGGCGTTGGGGGCTCGGGCCGGCGGGGCCGGTCTCTGCCCCGTGGGACTGTCGTTGTCCGGCGTGGACGGAGCTTTTCGGGACCACGTGACGTCTCCCCCGGTTGTTTCTGGAGGCAGTTCCCTTAGAAGAGCGGTTTAGCAGCCTGGGCCGCTCCGGGCCTCCTGTCTGGCCGCCGCTGCGGTACCTGCTGAGCACGCTGCCTCGGCCTCAGCCTGCCTTCCTGGCGCGTGCGTGTTTCTAATAGCCCGTCGTCCGCCCTCTGCTGCGTGTGGCCCGTTCCTGGCACGCCCGTGCCGAGTGCTCCCCGCACCGTCCCAAGTGCTGGCTGGTCACGCCTTGAGGACCCGTCGGCCTCACGGAGCCGCCCAGCAGTTACCTCCGCGGCAGGGAGGGTGCCATCCACGGCGCGCAGAGCAAGGCCGCGGCCCACGTCCTCCCCAGGGAGCCGGGCAGCTGAGTGGCCGCGGCAGCACCGCGCGCCCCAGGCGCGGAGCGGCCCCAGCCCCGGCGGGCCTGCCCGCGGACCCAGCCCCCACCACACACCGCCACCCGGCGCCAAGCCCTCCGCTGGCAGCGCATGTCCAGGGACAGGCCGCTGACCAACAGACCCGCTGGGTCCCGAACCGCCCGAGCCGCATCCCTGCAGTCTGGAAGGGGCTCTTCTCTGCCCCTGCGGCCCCAGCCCGGCTGCAGACGCGGCGGCAGCAGGCAGCCGCTGGGGGGAGGGGCACGCCGGGCTCCCGGGTGCTCGGGCTGCTGGGCGCTGCCGAGAGGGTCGGTGCTGGCAGCGGCCAAGGGCGCCGTCCACCCCAAGGCCAGAAGACGCTTAACGTCACGGGCAGAGTTTGTGTCCAGCTGTGGCTACGTGAAGCCGCCTCTGCCGCGGCCCGGCCCTCCCGGCCCTGGCGGCCCCATGGCGGCGGCTTCCGCGGCAGGAGCAGGGGCAAGCTGCGGCTTGAAATGGCGCTTGCGTGCGCCGCCGAGAACTCCTGGAAGAAACCTCAGTGTCCTGTCAGCCGAGGAGCGTCCCCGGCTGAGGGCCAGCGGCCTAGTGGACCCCAAAGACCCGCCCCCTCTCAGTGAGCTCCGGCGCCCCCGAGCCCTCTATCCGCGCTGGCCGCACAGGGCACACTGGACGGAAGCAGGACGCTGGCGCAGGGCAGCCCTGCCACGGGAGGGTGCGGGGCAGCGCTCGCCAGGCCGCCGAGTGTGAACCGTGTGCGTGCACGTCTGCGTTGGGCGGGCGATGAGAGCCTGGACTGTGGAGCAGCCCCGGCACCTGTCACCGCTGTTGAAAGTCCCTCCTGTCTGCCCCCAGCTCCTCGGAGGAACTGTCACGCCTCCAGGACGTGATCCAGAGGCTGCAGGGCGTGCTGGAGGCCGAGCGGGCCGGCTGCGGCGCTGTGAGTGAGCAGCGGCTGCAGCTGCAACAGGAGAACGAGCAGCTGCACCGGGAGGCCGAGGCGCTGCGGAAGGTCGCGCTCGAGGCGCAGAAGACCGCGAAGTTAAAGGTATTCTCGCAGACCAGCTTAGAACGATGGTGCTTGTGAGCTCCAGGCGCAGAGCGGGTGGGGAGAGCCGTAAGCCCCGGCCGGCCGACGTGCTTGTCCTCTCGTGCGGCCCCGGCCGGCGCTCGAGCAGTGGCCGTCCCTCCTGGCCGCGGCGCCCGGGCCCTGTGGGCGCGGCGTCTGTCCCCGGTCCTGCCGGCCGCGGCGCAGTCGGCTCCAGGAGGCCTCCGGGAGGGCGCTGCGGGGGCGGGAGCCCTTCGGGTCCAGGGGCGCCGGTGCCCCGCCCCAAAACGCAGAAAGTGGGCGCAGACGTGTGCGCGCCGGTGTTCATCTCAGCACTGAGCACACGGCCGACTTCCAGAAAGTGGGTTGGAAGACAGTCCGACGCCGCTGCGCGCGCCCTCTGGTCTTCCCCTGAGCCCAGAGCAGCTCTACCCCAGCGACCGGCCCCCCGCCTGGGGGCAGAGCAGCCTCGCCCTCCACCACAGAGGCGTCTGGCGCGCTGGCCCAGGCCTTCCGTCGCCACTGAAGCTGCTCGGCCCAGGAGCGTCCGCTTCGGCGTTCACGCTATGGCAGGTGCTGCTGGCTGCCAGGAGAGACCCCCCAGACGCACGGAAGCTGTCTCTGCCGCAGATGTAGGACTCCTTGTTTGTAGTCTCTCTCCCGAAAACACACCCTTGACCAGCGCTGTAACTGAGGTGACAGAGGGCACCCCGGGGTGACTGTCTTGACTCGACAGAGAGACTGTCTGGGGCTCGGCGCACCGGCTCCGCGGGGTAAAGGCGCCCGGGGCACCTGCTCCCTCGCATCCGCCCCACCGACCTGTGTGCTCAGAGCAGACGAGGGGCGTGTTCCTCTACCCAGATCAGCACCCTGGAGCACGAGTTTTCAATCAAGGAACGTGGGTTTGAGGTCCAGCTGCGGGAGATGGAGGACAGCGGCCGGGACGCCGCGGCAGAGCTGAGGCGCCTCCTCGCCACGCAGCAGAAGGCCGCCGGCCGCTGGAAGGAGGAGGCGAAGAAGGCCAGGGAGAGCGCAGAGGCCAGAGTCGGCAGCCTGAAGTAAGTCCTGTCGCTCGTGGGTACGTTTGCCAAAGGGATTATTTATCCTTCAGTGTCTTTGCCAAGCTTTTTGTAAAAATGTATGATTCTGGAACCTCTACTCCCTTTTTCAATTCTGCAGATATTTGTAGAAGTAGCGTGCAAACGATTAAACGTTGTAAGGCAGAACCAGTACTGCATGTTTCTGTCAGCGTTGTGCGTGTGCCACGAGTGATGTGTCGGGCGTGCATCCTTAGTGGCGAGTCCCCTCCCGGAAGACGGGCGCGCGCCAGGCAGCCCCGTCACCGGCGTCTTCATGGCGGGGCAGGAAGGGTAGGGCTGCGGGCCGGTGCAGGGCCAGGTCCTCGGCCTGCACGCTGTGTGCACAGAAAGCCCAAAATAACACGATCAGGTGACCACCCAGAAGTCCACTGTATTCCTACAAAGCAGCAGTGGGCATTTCAAAGTAGCAAAGTCTACAAAAGCTGTCAGCCAGGTGTAACCCGGCAGCGGTAAAGCTTCTGTGCAGGCCCCAGCGGGGGCAGGGCGAGGTGTGGGAGCAGTCGGCCTGGCAGACTGTCGGCGTCACAGGCGCGCCCGCCGCTCTAAGTCCAGGGCCTGCAGGCAGGGCAGCGTGCACAGCGAGCGGGCAGTGTGTCCAGAGCTGGCCCTTCCAGGGCACCGGGTGCCTGGGCCCCCGCACAGACACGTGGCCTGCCCTGCACCCCCAGGGGGCCGTGCGCGTGCTGGGAGAGGGGGAGAAGGGTGAGGACCCCAGGTCTCTGAGTAACCCTTTTTACAAACTTAGAAAAAGGACATTGAAGCCACGTGTCTGTAATTACACTTAAATGTCTTTAAGATACCACTAATTCAAAGGCACCTGCACGCCTATGTTTATTGCGGCACCATTTACAATAGCCAAGAAACGGAAACAACCTGGAAGTCCCAAGCAGATGGCTGGGTTAAGAATGCAATACTACGCAGCAGTCAAAAAGATAAACCCATGTTATTTGCTGCAGCTGGATGGAGCTGGGAGGGATCATGCTAAGAGAAATCAGGAGGAAAAAGAAATATTGAGGGGAGAATTTAAATACTGTACAAAAATGAATGTAAGAAAATATATTTAACTTAAAAATTTTGGCGCCTGTGGGGCCTCCCCGGTGGCGCAGTGGGTTAAGCAATGCACTACGAAGCAGATCGCAGCCACTGCAGCACGAGTTCGCTCCCTACTGCTGGCCAGGCGGGGGACCCACATGGTGTGGCAGACCTCTCCTGCTGTGCCCGCTGCTCCCCTCAGCAGTGTACTTCAGTTGATCTGCCTGTTCTTCTCCCTGCTCTCTGTGGTGAATCCTCTCACCCCCCACACCTCTGGCCTGTACCCCAGTGCTTGTACGCATAAATAAATAAATCTTTAAAAAAAAAAAAAATTTTGGCGCCTGCCTGGTGGCGCAGGGGTTAACTCCCCAGTGCTGTCTGTCACCAGGGGGGGCTGCCCCCAGGGCGCAGCAACCCTCCTCCCCGCTGCTCCCTCAGCGGTGGGTTTCAGGCCCGTGGGTTTCAGGCGACAGGCGACCAGCCTGTTCTGCTCCCACTCACACCCCGCACCGCTGGCCTACACCAGCTCTGTGTGCATACATTCATAAAAGTAAATCTTTAAACAGGTAAAAACTCAAAGCTCTTAAGTAAATAAGATAAAAGGCGTTTAAATGCCAAACGCAAGACTAGACAGACGACGCTGCCCGGGACGCCGGGGGTCCCAGGTGACGTCGCGCGCGGTGAGGGCGGGGCACGAGCGGGCGGCCGGAGCCAGCCGCTCGGAGCTGGCCGGGCGGGCAGGGCGCGGGCGGGCAGGGCGCGGGCGGGCAGGTCCTCAGGGGCCGCGGTTGCGCGGGAAGAGAAGGTCAGGGAGATTCAGTGGAGCGCCGAGTTCTGCTCCGGGAAGTTGGCATCTGGGCCCATGAGGTGCTCGCGGTTACACTGCCCGCCCCAGCTGTGTCCACTAAGGCCCTGCCGACGGGTCCGCGCACCCGCATGCGCCCCGCCGGCCCCGCCCTCCCCTCCCCGTTGTGCAGGGACGGGGAGCCAGAGGCCAGGCCGCCGCCCGAGCTCGTGGGCGCCGCTCCCCGCATGGGCTCGGCGCCACGCTCCGTCCTGGGTTCCTTCGGTCTCCCCCTTGCCCCGGCACACCCACCCACAGCTGGCTCGCCCTTCCCGGCCGACCTGCGGGGTGTCCTGTCCTGGTGCTCAGTGCGAGCCGAGTGCGTTTCTTCACTCGTCTTCTCTAGCCCAAACTCACCTTTCACACTTGATGCTTTCTGCGGGGTTTTCGTTTCCCTAATGCGCTGAGCTTTCTGAAAGGTGAAAAACACTGCGGCGGAGGCTCCCCTCGGACGTGGGCCCCCCACTGCAGAGGCTCCCCTCGGACACGGCCCCCCACTGCAGAGGCTCCCCTCGGACGCGGCCCCCCACTGCAGAGGGTCCCCTCGGACGCGGCCCCCC
>JAGFMF010012264.1:157180-211454 GCA_019455555.1 Galemys pyrenaicus | reverse complement strand
CGGAGGCTCCTCTCGGACGCGGCCCCCCACTGCAGAGTCTCCCCTCGGACACGGCCCCCCACTGCAGGCTCCCCTCGGACGTGGCCCCCACTTCGGAGGCTCCTCTCGGACGCGCCCCCCACTGCAGGCTCCCCTCAGACACGGCCCCCCACTGCAGGCTCCCCTCGGACGCGGCCCCCACTTCGGAGGCTCCCCTCGGACGCGGCCCCAACCATGCCTCGGTGCAGTGAGTGGCTCTCGGGGCTGAAGACACGGCTGCCCGCCTCCCGCGGCTGCCTGGGTGGGGCCAGAGCGGGCTGGCGCTGTCTGGGAAGGCCGTGCGCGTCGTCCTGGTGATGAGACCAGTGGGTCCCGAGCCTCGTGAACACAGCTCGGGCGCCGGGCAGAGAGCACGCCGCAGCGCAGGCCGCGTGCTCGGTCCGCAGTGGCCTGGGCCTCAGCGCCCGTGGGCCACGCGCCTGGCCTGACACCCGGGGCCACGTGGGCACAGAGTGGCGGCCCCACCCGACAGCCCGTGCAGAGCCCAGCGCCCAGCGGCCCACACCTGAGCTGGCGCGTCGCTCCCTTCAGGCCGGCCACCGCTGACCGCGGCCTGGCTCAGCTGGGCTAGGGCTAGGGCTAGGCCAGCGCAGGCTGCCGGCGCCCCCGGAACCCGCTGTGCTGACCACAGGAGCGCGTCTGGCGCCTGTGGTTCTGCCCGCACACAGCCAGCACCAGCTCCGGAGTGCGACCGGACGGCCCGCCTGGCTGGGCTTCGGCAGGGGGACGTGTCGCCTTCACGCGGAAGGCGGCGTCCCCAGGGCTTCTGCCGAGCGTCGGCGCTGCCGGGCGTCCTGCCAGCCCCAAGCCCAGCTCCCCGGCTCACCGCCAGCTGCCGGGGACGAGCCCTGCGCAGGACGTGTGCGACCCGGGGGAGAAACAGCTGCTCCCCACGCGGCTTGCTCTCACTGTGACCCGGGCCTGCTGTCCAGAGTCGTCCAGAGCGCGGAGAGCCGAGATCCGCCAGGGAGCGCGGCCGGCGCTGGCCAGGCCCCCAGGGCTCCCCGCAGGACGCCCCACCCAGGTGCAGGCCCGGCCCCCCGCCGCCGGCCCCCAGTGACGTGGCGTCTCCTCTCCCGCGCAGGAGCGAGCTGAGCCGGCAGAAGCGCCACGCCCAGGAGCTGCGCGCCCAGCTGGAGACGGCCAACGAGAAGGCGGCCGAGGTGAGGGCCCGGGCGGCCGGGCGCGGTTGGGGCCGGCGTCGGGCTGGCCGCGTGCCCACATCCACGTCCCGTGAGGCGGGTCAGCTAGTTCTTCCGAAGCTTGCTGTGGCCAGGCCGGCAGCCAGACGGCTCCTGCCGCAGCCGCGAGGTCCGGGCACCACACCCCGCCCGCGCCCGGCGCCTCGGCAGCATCCCATGGCCTGCCGGCCGGGGCCACAGACAGCAGCACTGGGGGGGGACCTCTCCGGCCGGCCAGGGCTTGGAGCGTCTTCAGCAGGTAGTCTGAGCCGCTGGCCTCTGGCCGCTGGGCCGCGTGCGCCGGACCCCGAGGCTGTGAGACAGGCCACGCAGGGCGGTCCCAGCGGCCTCCTGCCGGCCCCCGTCCGCGGCCTTCGCCCACGGCCAGCCGCCGCAGACGGACCCGACTCGGCCCCCCGTGGCCACGGTGTGGGGCTCAGCGCCCCGGCCGGGGTCACCGTGGCGCCCTCCAGTGCCGTCGTGACTGCCCACGGCCCTGGAGTCCAGTGGCCCCCCGGCCCGGCGGCCCTCAGACCAGCGCGCCTGCTCCTGGGACCAGGCCCCCGCCCACGCTGCCCCGCTCAGGCTGCCCCGGGGTCTCCCCAGCCTCCCGCCGGCGGCTGCGCCCAGGGCAGAGGGGCGTCCCGCTGGGTCCTCCACCCACCGCCGGGGCCTCAGCCCTGCCTCCGCGGCCCCGGGCCGGCAGTGCACCCCAGCTTGCACCAGCCCCTCGGGCACGCGAACGCGGCGGGCGCTCGCTGGCCGGGCGCCTGCGTCCAGGGGTGTCGTGGCGCTCACGCGGCGTCTGTCTCCACCAGAGCGAGAAGCTGCTTCTGGAGCACCAGGAGAAAGCCGGCAGACTGCAAAAGCGGCTGAGCCAGGCGGAGCAACGGGCGGCCTCAGCGATCCAGCAGGTGGGCTTCGGGGGGCGGGGGCCACTCATGGGGCCTTTTTAAGACCCGAGGCTGGGAAGTGAGCTTCAGAGCAGACGTCGCGCCCGCCTGGCTGCCACGAAGCGGGACCGGGCGCAGGCCAGGCACAGCCGGGCCACAGCGGGGACCCGGCACCGTCTGCGGCGGCCAGCCCAGTGCGGCCTGGACACGGCGTGGGCGGCCGAGCCTCTGACGGGCTGCCTCAGGCCACCCTGCGTGGACTGTGCTTTCCACGAAAACTCACTGGTCTACCCACGAATTAGCCGCTTGCGTCTGGCCACGTCCAGGACGCCGCGGGAAGGGCCGGCGGGCGCTGCGGTGGGGGCGCACCCCGCAGGGGCCGGGGGGAGCCAGTGCCCTACTGTGGCGGCCGCACGGCGCTGGGCAGAGGCAGATGAGGCAGCCCGTCAGGGCAGCCGCGGCCGCGGCGCCGTCCAGGAGCCTCTGGTCCTGGCGCTGCTCTGATGCCTGGCGTTTGGCAAGCGCCTGCTGACGCGGGCGTGCGTCGCGGCGGGAAGCGCAGTGATGGCTCCCTGCCCCTCTCCCTGCTCAGTCACCAGCTGCCAGGTGCTTGCTCCGAAGCTGCAGCCGGTGTGCTGGCTCCACGCAGGAGTCGCTGGTCCCCAGACGGGCCGGGCAGCCCCGCGGCGCCCCCAGTCCTGGGTCCCGCCCGCAGGGTGGAAGCGCCCACACAGGGCCGAGGCCCGCAGGACAGACGGCCCGAAAGCGCGCTCTCGTCTTGCCTTGAAGCCTCAGGCCGCCGAAGGAGAGCCTCCCTGCCCTCGGCCTGCGTCCTCGAGCAGCCCTCTCCCGCCCGTCAGCAGCCACCGCCCTTCCCGGCGCGCCCACGCTCCCCTCGCAGCCCAGCTGGCGTTGGGCGCCGTCCTCCCGCTGGGAGAGGCGCTTATGCGTGGGACTCTGCCCCCGTCTCCCGACAAGTCTCATCAGCAGCCGGGTCTTGGCCTCCTCTGAGCCTCCCCGGCTCCCCTTTCCGCTGAGAGCTAGGAGTGCCCTGCAGAGCCGGCCGGGCCGCGCCTCCCGCCCCCTGGGCTGCGCCGGGCTCAGTGGTCAGCGCGCGAGGTCTCTCGGTGCAGAGCCTAAACCCGGCGGCTGCAGGGACCACGCCGCAGCAGCCCCGCCCCGCACGGAGGCCCGCCTCGGCCGCGGGGGGCGCCCGGCCAGCAGCGAGGGGCTGGGTGCACTGGCCAGCGCGCCGGGGACGCAGATTCCCTCCGCGTAGTCTCCGGGCAGTGGCTGCGTTCAGGGGCCGCGCGGTCTGCTGGCGCCCGGCCGCCTCTCGGCAGGCACGGCCTGGCCTGGCGCTAACGCCCGCGGCCAGCCCTGCTGCTGGGGCCGGCGGATGCACCACGCGCAGCACCCGGGCGAGCACGCTGACCTCCGGCCACTGGCCCCTGGCCACCACCGCGACGGCCCCTTCACCCGGAATACCTGGGGTCGAACCCGGCCAGCCACGCAGCTGTGGGGTGCGCGTGTCTGCGGGGTGTCTGTGCGGTGCGGGGCGTTGCTGTGGGGGTCGCCCTGCTGTCCCGTGTGCTGCCCTCTGCCCCCAGCCCTTGCTGGGGGCTCACCCCGGGCTGGGACGTGCACCCCGGTGCCTTGCAGGCCAAGAGCAGAGGAGCCGGCGCTGGCGCAGGGCCTGGGCTCCGCAGAGGGCCCCGCTGACCCGTGTGTTTGCCTGCAGCTCGCGGCGGTCGCGGAGCAGAGGAGGAGAGCGGCGTCCGCGGCGGGCCTGGAGAGCACGTGACTCCTCGCGCAGAGCTGGAGGCGGGCGCGGGCCAGACAGCGGCAGGGAGGCGGGGAAGGGCGGCGGCCCGTGCCCACCCGGCCTCCCGGCCCCTCCCGGAGAGCAGAAGCGGCTGCGGACGGCGCTCACCCGAGAACGGGCTTCGGGGCCGAGTCCCAGCGCGTTCCCGGAGCGGAGCTGCGCGTCCTGCTGTCAGTCCCGGCTCGCCGACGCCGCGGCACCATGTATCCTGGACCCCACAATAAACATGCTCTCCAGGCGCTGCTGTCGTGCGTCGGGTGCGCGCGGGTCAGCGCTGGCCCTGGCGTCTCCAGCACTGGGCTGGGCAGGGCACCCGGAGCGCCCTGGGTTTCGTGTTTGCTGGCCCAGAGGACCGCGCGCCCAGGGTCGGCCGGTGCCACTCGGTTCGGCCCAGTGCGTCGTTGCTATGGACACCGCGTGGGCGAGCAGTGTCTGCCCCGAGACTCGGTCCGGCCCGCAGGGGGCTGGGCGGGCAGGCGCCTTGCGGACTTGGCCCCCCGTTGGCCTGAGCAGGCAGGCCCCCAGCTGCTCGGACGCGCGCCCCGCGCAGACGCCCTGGCTAGCTCGCCCGGTGAGCCCCCGAGCGGCGGCGGCGGGAGACGACCCAAGGCGTGCCGGCCCTGACGGCCCTGCGATCTGACGGGCCTTGCTGCGTGCCGCGTCACCCCGCAGGCGAGTGCGCCCCAGCGGGCCCGCGTCCTCGGGCGGCGCTGCCGCAGCACGGCTTGTCCGCCGCGGCCTGGCCCACCGTCCGGCCCCGCGCCCCAGGGCGGCCGGCCAGCCGAGGCCGCGGCACCCCCGCGCCGGACAGGCCTGCGCCGCGTCCAGGAGGGCAGGAGCCCAGCACTGAGTCCCCTGCCCTCTGGGAAGGCGTTCCTTAAAAGGACCGGGAAGTATGGGCTTTGGTCATCGGAGGCCTGCCCCCTGAAGCTCAGCGGTCAGCCTACTTGGGAAAAGAAGCCGGTGCTGCCTGGGTCCCGACATGGGGCTGCCGCCAGGGCCCGGGCTACCAGAGCCGGCCGGTTGCCCACGGAGCTGGCCACCCACGGAGACGGCAACACGGCTGCGGTCAGCACGGACGGGGCTGGGTCAGCCCTCCGCCGCAGAGCCCGGGGCCGCCTCCCCCTCTGCACGCGCCCCCAGGCGCCCGCGGCACGGCGGCTCAGGCCCACAAGCGCAAGGACAGCGGACACCTGCGGAAGGTACAGCGTTTATTCACAGCAGACAAAGGCACGAGTTCTACGAGTAGTTCAACGAAAGTACAGCGTCCTCGACTAGTTTATAAATACTTTCCAAAGGGGCAGAAATAAATACAGGACGGGCCGTGTCATGAAACAGTCGTCTCTACAGACTGTGGGCTCGGCTCTTCTCCCTCGCACCCGCTCCCCGCCTCAGCGGGGGCACCCGGGCCGGGCTCGCGAGCAGACTGCTGGTCGGGACGCACAGGGAAGGCGGCGCGGAGCCGCGAGGAGGCAGGAGGGTGGGCGGGAGGAGCAGGAACGGGCAGGGCGCCACACCTGTGCAGGCGCCGGCCGCCCGGAGCGGAGCCGGCTGGACTTCGGCCTCCGTGGGGTCTTTCATTTTTTGTTTTGTTTGGATGGGAGTTGTTTTGTTTTTTGGCTCAGCGTAACTCGGAACGCTTGAAAGCTTTCCAACCTAAATGTGGGGGAAAACAGGTAAGGCATCATTTTTGCACAAAGCTAGCGTTCCTCGTGCAAGTGAATCTGTGCCCCTGGAACCGTGCGGCCGCACAGCGCTAGGCCCGCGGACTTCTCGCTATGGCTTGACACGCTCCTCCTGCGGGCCCGCGTCGCCGCGCTCGCGGGAGGGGCAGATTTCTACCTACTTCTGAACCCAGAGAAGGCTTTTGCTCGAATGCAAAAAAAAAACAGAATCATCATCTGACTCACGGAGCGCTGCGAACCGCAGCTCGGGTTGGACAGTCTGCAGAGCCGGCGGCCGCGCCGGCCCCTCCCGCCCGAGCCAGGCGCGCGTCGGGGGTCTGCGCCCGCAGGCGCGACCAGCCGGTGGGCTTGCATAGCGGTGGGCCCGGCGGGCCTGCTCTGGAGGCCCTCGGAAGACTTGGACGTGACGGAGACGGGCGCCCCACTGCGGAGCCGAGCCCCCCGAACCCTGAAGGCCAGCCCCGCGGCGGGGCAGCGGGCGGCTCGCTGGGGCCGCACTCACAGGGCCGCCACTGCCGGCTCGGCACGCGCCGAGGGGTGAAGGACGAGCAGTGGACTCGGTTCAACGCCGGGTTTATTATTGCTGATAACTTACTGTTATTGCCGTTTGCAACGAGGAAGTCCAAGTCCCGACCGGAGCTGGGCCGGCCGGAAGCCTGTCCCACCTCCGTCTGCCCTGCACCACCTCAGAGGAGGCCGTCGCAGCTTATTGCCGTTCCTTGGTTTCAAAAACAACCTGTTCTGGTTTTCTTCCTGTCGGAAGCTGGGACTGCCCGACCTGCGCTCGCCGTCGGCTGGCGGGACCGAGCCCAGGGGTCACCCTTGACCCCGAGTGGCCTGCGCGACCCAGCGAGGGGAGCACATAGGCCTGAAGGAGGGGCCGGACAGCCCTGGGGGCTCGCGCCCCAAGGCCAGCTGTGCTTAGCCCTGCGGCCACAGCGCACCCGCGCCCTCCCCGCCCCAGTCCCGCGCGCTCAGGTGACCCAGTTTGTGCTTTGGGAAGGGCGCGTGGCCGGGCCACCGGCCCACTCACGGCTTGCGCCCCACCTCCGCTCCCCGCCCAGCGGCCCGAGCCGGCGTCAGGAGGCCAGCACGCTCCTGCCGAGGAAGTGGGGGCCCCTGGCCAGGCCGCCCGCGCGCACGCACTTCCCGCCCGACGCCTCACTCTCCGAGTCACTCATCTCCGCGTCCGGCAGGTACCCGTCGCTCTCGGGGTCGGGCTTCGGGTGGCTCTGGACCCGGGCCGCGACCGGGCCCAGGCAGGGCAGGTCGGCGTGCGGGAGGCAGGCACCCTCCTGGGCCTCGGCGTGCGGCGGGCGCTCCCCCTTCTTTGGGATCCGGAAGCCCCCCCAGTTCTTCGCCGGGCTGGCCGGCGTCGTAGGCACTTTGGCTGCAGCGTGTGTGGGGGGTGCCTGGGCCAGGGAGCCGTTGCTCCGCGGCGCCGCCTCCCTGCGGGGGCCCGGGGCCGTGCGGCCGGGGTCCAGGTGCCCCAGGGGCGCGTCCGCGGGCCTGGGCGGCCTGTGGCTCTGTCTGAAGGGTCTGCCCCTGGCGTCGCCCGAGCCGAGAACGCCAGGCACGCCGGGCCCCCCGCGGCCCCCGAGCCTGGGGCCCACCACGCCGTTCTTCGGGGGAGCAGACAGGAGCCGGGCCTCTGCCAGGGCCTTCTCGAAGCCCAGCAGGCTCTGGGGGGCCCCCCGGCGGCCGCAGAGGTCCGGGGGCCGCAGCGGCGGGGGGCCGGCACCCCCGGGGCCGCCGTGCCGCGGGGCTCGCGGGGGCCCGCGGCTGGCGCCCATCTGCCGCCGGAAGAAGGCGGAGTGCCACTTGAGGTCCTCGATGCGGGGTGCGCCGGGGCCCGCGCAGCGGCTGTTGAACAGGAGTCGGCCCTCCAGGGCGGCGCGGGCAGCAGAGGGCACACCTGCGGCGGGGAGGGGTGGGCAGGGCCGCGCTCGCGCTCCGCTCCGCAGCTGGGCCGGGCGGCGGCGAGGCCCCGCCCACCCCTCCCCAAAGCGGTGGTGGAGCCAAAGGGGAGGCGCCGCGACCCCCCGCGGACAGGGAGCGGCCAGGAGTACCTGAGACTCTCTCCTGCTCCACGAGCTTGGTGTAGAGACCGAAGATCTGCTCCTGCACTCTGCACGCCGAGCGCTTGATCTTCTCCCTGCGCGTCACCATGTACGTGAGGTTCCGCACCTGCAGCGGAGGACAGAGCCGTGAGCCCGCGCCGCGCGGCCCCGCAGGGCGGGGCCCCAGCAGCGCGACCAGGCCCGCACCCCACACGTGGCCACGGACACCTCAAGTGCCACCAGGCACCCGGAAACCTGCCACCCAGACCCGAAACCCCGCCGCGCCCCTGACCGGCCACCACGGCCAGGCGTGCACACCCCACCCACCCGTCTGGAACCCCAACCCGGAGAGGCAGGCTGCTGTGCAGCCCTAATCCGCGGGAGCCCGGGCCCTCGGGGCGCGCGTGGTGACCCACAGGCAGGTCTCGTACTCCCGGGGCCAGCCGCTCTGCCCGCCGGCCCTCACCTGCCCTGTCTTTTAACAGACTTAGAACCCAGTGCCTGGGGCAGCAGTGCGCCAGGGCCACTCGGGTCCACCTCCAGCCATGCGTGGCCTTCCCGGCTGAGCCCCGCCCTGCACAGCCCACGCAGGTGCGGCCAGACCACTTCAGCAGGCCAGGCCGGAGGCCACGCTCGAGCCGCCCCGCCGGCTGCTGGGTTCCGGGGGCCACCAAGGCTGCCGGGTCCACTCAGCCCGTCCCCGGGACGCTGTGGCGGCTCCTGAGCCCCCAGCACGGAAGGCCGAGCCCCAGCGCTCTCCCTTCGAGAACCAGCGCTGAGCCGCCCACCCCACGGGCAGCAAGCAGCGCCCCTGCCCCGAGCCGCCCCAGAAGGGTGCTGGGCAGCTGGACACCCAGGGCAGCAGCCGAGTGAGTCCCCACCGCACTGAGGCCAGGCCCACGAAGGGACACAGGGGTCCAGACCCGACCTGCGGCCCCCAGACTCGGGTGGCCTGCGCCCGGCTGGACACTGTCTTCCCTCTGCAACGAGCCGGCTTGGTCTGCCGTGTCCCGCGCCTGAGGCCGTCAGCCAAGCAGGTGGGGCCGTGCACCCCGGCACACCCACGTGCACACCCACCGCGCACCGGCTTCGGCCGGCCGCGTGGCCAGGCGGGCGCCTTTCTGCCGCGCCCCAGCGGGACGTCCATCGCTCGCCGGCACAGAAGAGTCGGGGACACAGCGTTTTCACACTTTTATTTTGTGGGGATCGGACCGACACACAGCAGGCCCCGCCCGCCCCAAGCTGCCAGCCCACGAGGAGGGTGTGGCGCCACCGCAGCCAGCCCCTCGCGCGACCCTGGCCCAACAGAGGCCGCCCCTGCGGCCAGGGGCTGTGGGTTCGGACCGAGCCCTCGCCAGCCCCAGCCCCGACCGGGTCTCGCTCAGCCGCCCAGAGTGCTGGCCCAGCCTCGGGACCCTCCCAGCGCCCGCGCCACCCCGGGGCCCCATGCAAGGCATCCACTGCCGCCCCGCTGCCCCGGCCGAGCGGCCTTCCTGCTGCAGGTCCGCTGGGCACAGGAGGGCCTCAGGGCCTCCCTCACAGGCAGCCTGGCCCGCGCCCCAGCACTGCGGGAGTAGACAGCCCTGCTGGAGCCCGGCCCGGCCCTGCAGAAGGCCGCCAGCCCCGGCAGCAGGTCCACGGGGCCCGGGCGTGCAGCGAGACCCTGAGTGAGGACCCCCAGCCCGCGGCCTGGACCGCGGCGGGGTGCTCGCGCCCGCACCCGCCCCCACGGGGCTCCGGGCTGGCGCCCCGCCGGCCCCCCCAGCCCCT
This sequence comes from Galemys pyrenaicus, assembly GCA_019455555.1. NCBI lineage: Eukaryota > Metazoa > Chordata > Mammalia > Eulipotyphla > Talpidae > Galemys > Galemys pyrenaicus. The sequence continues at coordinate 202,001 of JAGFMF010012264.1, read as the reverse complement.
GTGGTCTGGCGCCCGCGGCCTACAGGGCGTCGGGGTCGCGCATTACCCGCTCCAGGTCCTGCCGCAGGTGCGTGAAGAGCCGCAGCCTCCGCAGCAGGGCGTCCTGCTCCCGCCGGGCCAGGTCGTCGTCCTCGTCCGCGCGCGGCGCGAGCAGAGGCTTGTTGAAGTTGGCCTTGCGCCTGAGCTTCCAGTACTGGTACAGGAAGTCCACCACCTCCTCGGGCAGCCGCAGGGCCCGCGCCACCTCCAGCAGGTCCACGAAGGAGTAGAAGGCGTCCTCCAGCTGCTGCAGCTTCTGCTTGCGCGCGCCGGCCCGCGGGCCCGCGTCCGGCGCCTGCTCCCGGCCGGCGGGGGACTCCAGTGCCCGCGGGGGTGCGGCGGGCGCCCCGTTCTCTGCTGCCGGCGCCGGGCCCAGGCTGTCCTCGTGCTTGTGGCGGGAGCTGTGCTTGGGGCAGTAGGACTTGAACTTGACCTCGTCGTTGTCGGCCAGGATGGTCTTCATCTCCAGGCCGCGGTCGAAAGCGCAGGTCACGTGGAAGGCTGTGCGGCAGTTCTTCACGGAGCACTGGGGGCGAGAGTGGGGTCAGGGTGCCCCGGCCGCGGGGACTGGGGTGAGCGCCCAGCTGCGCTCCACCAGCACACGGAGGCCCGGCAGCAGCGCCCGCCCCACAGGACAGGGCAGCGGCCAGGCCCTCAGGGCCTCTACAAACAGGCGGGCCGCTGGCCAGCGAGGCAGCCACCACTGGGACCCACAGGCAGCCCAGGCAAGGGCCAGAGCCAGCAGCCCCAGGGCAGCAGCTCGGGGCAGGCGGGGCCTGCTGGTGTGGCCAGGACCCCTGCAGCCAGGGGAGCCGCCGGCAGAGCCATGGCCATGCGGTGGGTACTGAGGCCTGGCCCACGGTAGGGAGGCCCCGCTTGGGCCGGGCCGGCGAATGGCCTTTCGGGAAACGCGGAGCTTGCCGCCACCACACGCCCTGACGGTGGGGCCCGAGGCGCAGCATGCAGGCACGGGCAGCCGGCCACGCCGGCCACAGGCCCCGCCTGCCCATGCCAGGCCATCCCTGTAGCCTGTGGGGGCCCAGTGGAGCAGTCGTCCGTGGCGCGGACCCAACAGGCGGAGCGGGGGTAGGCGTGCAGCCGTCTGGCGCGGCAAGAGCGGGGCCAGAGCCAGGGGGCCACCCCTGCAGGGCCACCCACCAGCGCGTCACCTGTATGGAGGCGCCGAACTTCTCACTGCAGAGGCTGCACACCAGCGCCCAGCGGCTGCTGGGGATGTGTGACACCTTGGTGATGGGCTCCATCTTCTCTGGGCTGCCAATGCTCACCTGCGGGCAGCGCGCATCAGGGACCTGTCCAGCCGCGACCAGCCCAGCGCCCCGCCCACCCCGCAGCCGGACCCAGGGCCCGGGGACCACCGCAGGGTCGGTGCGGAGCCGCCGGCCAGCAGGGGGGTCAGCGCAGAGCCGGGCAGCGCACAGTGGTGGCCACATCCCTGGTGTGGGCCGGAAACCCGCTTCCGGGGTGGGCGTGGCCCCGCAGCCCCGCCCGCCCGCCACCCCGCCCCCGCCCCCGCCCCCGGCGCCCACCTCGGGGATCCACAGGGCGCAGCTGACGTGGACCCACTTGGTGCCGCTGCGCGTGGGCTTCATGGCGCCGCCTTTCTTGGGGCAGAGCAGGCAGCGGGGCTGGACGCCCAGGGCGCACGTCCGGCACAGCCAGCTGCCCTCCGGCACCTTGAGGATCCCGTAGCAGGCCTGCGGCAGCGGGAAAACCCCAAAGCCCCCGTCAGGCCAGCCCCGCACCCACACGCGCCCCTGCCCGCCGCCCCGACGCAGCCCCATCCACTGCCAGACGGCAGGGTTGGGCTGGCCGCGAGGAGCGAGCTGATGGTCGGAGGCACTGTGGGTGGCCCCGGACACCTGGCAAGCCCTCGGCGGCGGAGTGACCGCCGGCCGGGCAGTCCAGACCAGAGCCTGCAGGCCCGCGAGCAGCCGCCAGTGCGGCTGTCCAGCCAGCCGAGGACGCGCGCCCGCGCCGCACCTGGTGCACGCAGATGTTGCACTTGTCACAGAAGACCATCTCGTTGCCGTCCTCGCCGTCCGGGGACTGGCACACGTCGCAGACCACGTCCTCGTCGTACTCGATGCCCAGGCCCTCCTCAGTCTCGATGGCGTGCCGCATGTTGTCGTCGCAGCGCTGCTCGAACTGCTCCAGCACCCGCTCCATGGTGTGCTCGTCCAGCTCCGGCATGCCTGCGGCCCCGGCCATCAGCGCGGCCCCGCCCACCCCGAGGTCCCGCCCCGGCCCCGCCCACCCCGAGGCCCGGCTCCGCCCCCGCCCCGCCCCGCCCGCCTCACCCATCTCCTTGAACTCCTCGTTGGTCAGCTCCAGCCACGCGGCGTCCATGTCGTTGAGGTCGTAGCGGCACACGCTGTCGGCCAGCGTCCGCACGTCCACGTAGCCCAGCTCCGGGGGCTCCAAGCCCGAGGACACGATGTACTTCTTGGGCCTGATGAACACGAGGGACTTCTCCTCGGACACGAGCCTGGGGAGAGCAGGGCGCGGTGACCGCGTCCGCGCGCGCAGGGCGGGCCAGCGCGCCGCGCCGCCCCCCGCCCCGCGGGCGCGCACCTGGCCACGGGCTGCGGGATGGTGGCGGGGCTCACGGGCACCTGCACGCCCCTCTCCCACTCCTGCCGCCAGGGGTCGGCCAGCACGCAGTACTCGTCGGGGCTCAGCGGGTGCGAGTCGTGCAGCTTCATGGCCGTGATGAGGTCGGTCCGGAACACCTGCGGGCACGGGCGGGCGGCGGGTCAGGGGAGGCCCCGCGGCCGGCGGCCCAGCTCCAGGGGCCCAGCCTGACGCCGGGGCCACCGCCCGGCCTGCGCCGGCCCCTCCCCGCGGTCAGCACCGGCCGGCGCTACCTCCGAGGGCTTCTGGTCTTCGTGTCTGGAGCGGGAGCTTCTCCTGTGCTTCGGCTGGGAGTCCTGGGACCAGGTGGTGGACAGGCCTGGGGAGGGGCGGGCAGGAGCCTCAGCTGGAGCCGGCCCAGCGGGCACAAGGCCCGGGGGCCCCTCCCAGGAAGGCACTGGGTCTGGGAAGCAGGGGAACGTCCGGGTGCCGGGCTGGGCAAGACGGGCCTTCGGTGCGGGCTCTGGGCGGCCAAGACGGACCAGCGTCCAGCGCGTGGACACAGCCACAGCGGCACTGCGACACGTGCGCCGGCTAACGGAGCAGTGCAGGTGGGGCCAGACCCTCGCAGCCCAGCCGGGCCCCGCGTCCCCGCTCACCGGCAGCCAGCGGCCGGAGGCCAGCCGAGGCCGCGCACTTACTGCCATCGCCGTCTGAGTCCTCGCTGCTGCTGGGCGGGCGGCCTCGTTTCATGTTCCCCGGGGGGCAGCAGGGCCTGCGGGAGGCGGCACTGAGCGGGGCGGCCAGCCCGGCCACCACCCCAGCCCACTGCCCTGGCCAGACCGACGCCAGACACACGGTGCACCCGCACGCCTGCACACGCAGACACACGTGTGCACGCGAGCACCGGTCAGCCCCGGGCGCGCTGGGAAGGGCCGGGCCACTGGACGTCCTCCAGCCCTGGCGGGCTGGGCCGACCCCACACGGGGCCCCGCAGCATGTGGGGAGCCGGGCTGGCCAGCGGACCTGACACGCAGCCCCTTACAGAAAGGCCCCGGCCAGCATGGCGTCCGCGGGGCCGGGAGGGCTCAGCAGAGGACGCCACACCCACGCCGGCCAGTGGACGGCCGTCCGGCAATGGGCTGGCCTGGGCCCAATGGTCAAGTCCGGAGGGGCCTCGGGAGGGAGGCCTCGCCCCACGGTGTCTGCAGGAGCCCCAACAGCCAATGCCCGCACTGGCCGGCCACGAGATGCCCCGAGTCGGACAGGCCTGGCACCGCAGTGGCCAGCAGGGCCGTCACGGCTGAGGCGGCCAGGGTCTGAACCGCACGGTCCGGGGAGCCTGCGGCGCGTGGGGAGCCTGCTGAAGAGTGAGCAGCGGCACGCGGCAGGCACAGAAGCTGGCCGTGCCCACCAGCTGTCCGCCTGGGCCGCACCATGTTCACCGGCTCCGACAGGGCTGCCCAGCCACACGGCAGAGACCACTGGGCGCCAGCAGCCTCGGCGTGTCCCCAGCGGCACTCACCCTGGGCGGCGGAGGCACCCGCGCGGACCCCAGTTTCTAAGGCAGTCCTCTCCCAGACCCCAGGACCCTGTACCAGAGTAGGGGCCCAGAGCACCAGCCTGTACCAGCGATCACCAGACCGGCCGCAGCGTCCACAGACCCCGGCCCAGGCCAGGCACCGCCCAGCAGAGGCCTCCTCACCCGGCTGGGCACCGCCAGCCCCCGCCCCGGCTCTGGAGACCCCTCCTGAAGGCCACGGCTCGCCCAGCAGATGCCGCAGGCCCGCGGGCTGAAGTGACCAGCGCAGGGAGCCAGCGGCCGAGGCAGCGCCCAGGGACAGGACCTTGGGCAGATGGATGCGCGCCCGCACCCAGCTCTGCAGCTGGCCACAAGCGTGGCCGTGGTCCTAGGGACACGTGTGGCGCCCAGCGGCCGACGAAGGGGCCACGCTGCCCCCTGCTGCGGAGGCTGGGCAGTGCCTGGACACTGACCAGTGTCCAGGGCACGGGTGCCTGCCGTGTTCCCAAGTGTTGGGCAGTAAAAGCACTGCTTCTGCAACCGCTGGCCACTGCCGCCCAGAACCTGCCCCTCATGGCCCTGAGCCCCAAGGTGCCCCATGGCCGGCAGGCCCGCCAGGCCACTGGCCGCTGGCCGCCTCCTCCCGCGCCGCGCCGTTCCACTTCAGAGCACGAGGCCTCCTCCGACGCTGCAGAGCTCCCTCTGGCCCCACCCGGGCACAGCGGCCACTCGCCTCCAGCACTACCGTGGGGCTAGGGGCCAAAGGGCAGCTGCCAAGGGTGGATGAGGTGCGTGGCCCCTGCAGGAAGAGTCCAGCGCCGTCCAAGGCAGCCCCTGGGACAGACCCCGGGTCTCGCACAGGAGCTGTGCGAACGGAGGGCAGCAGGGGCCGGCGCTGGGCTGGAGCCCCGGGTCAAGGCCCGGCCAGAAGAGCCCCGGGAGCATGCAAAGCCCGGCTGGTGGGCTGCGGGCCCTGTCTCCCGGAAAGGAACTCCCAGCCAAGGGCAACTGCCAGAGCCCGGCACAGGGCGCTCACAGCTGCAGCCTGCTGGCCAGCACCGCAGCCGGGACTGCCCCCTCCTAGGACAGCACCTGCTGCGGGGACCCCGCTCCCCCTCGGGCCAGGCACCGCGCCAGGGAGGGCAGCCCGGGAGGGTGCCTCGGGCGGGCTGGAGAGGAGAGGGCTCACCTCCTGAACCGCCTGCCTGCGGGAGAAAAGCCCCAGAGGGAGACCCCAAGGCGCCTCCTGGGCCGAGCCCGCCGGGGGCCTTCAGCTCTGGAAGCAGCGTCCACGGCCCTCAAGGGCCAGGCCACGCGTTCCTAACTGCCCTCCCAGCGTTTAAATTGCCCGCTTTTTTGTCTGCTGGCCGCTAGTGTCCACCAGCCGACCTGCGGCTGCCCCCATGCGCCCAGGAGGGGAGCCACGTGGAGACCCCAGGACCAGGGACCCTGCAGAGACCGGCAGGGCCCGCAGGAGGGGCCGGGTTGGGGGCGCCTGCAGCAGAGGAGGCCCAGAGCCCCAGGAGAGCTGTGGGGGTGCGGGCATCCTGGAGAGCAGAGTCAGGGTGGAGGGACCTGGAAGAGGCTTTGGGGGAAAGGGGCGCAGACCGCTGGAGGTGGAGACCTGGGGGAGGGAAAGCACAGCGGGAGCGGGAGGCCCTCCCAGGAGCGGCAGGCAGGGGGGAGCGCAAGGGAAGGCGGTCGCGGGGGGCACAGGGAGCGACTGAGGCCGCCGAACCCGGGCCGCAGCCGCCGCGCCGCCCGCTCGTTTCAAAGTGGCCGCCCCCGCGCGCCGCCCCTCCCGCCGCCGCGGCCGCTGCGCCAATCGGCTGCGGCCCGGTGGCGAATCGCACGCGCCCTCGCGGCCGCCAGCCACTCGCGCCGCGGCAAACGGCCGCGCGTCCCCTCCCGCCGGCCCGCCCGCCCGCGCCCTCCGCGGCCCCTCGCCGGGAAGCGGCACCGAGCGCTGCGCGGCTCTCGCCCGCGGGCGGCCCCGAAGAGCCGGTGGCCGCGGCGGGAAGACGGCGCCCCCCGCCGCGCAAGTTGGCCCCGAGGCCCGCACCTGCCCACGTGCCGCGCCCGCCCCGCCGCCCGCGTCGCTGGTCACCTGCCGCCGCCGGGAGGGGAGCGGGGCCGCGCCGCCGCGGGAGTTGGGGCCCCGGCGGGGCCGTGCACCTGCCTCGCGCGCCGCGCTCCGCCTCCTCGGGCCGCGGCCTGCGCCCCGCCGGCGGGCGGGCGGGCGGCGGGGGCCGGGGCGCCGGCGGGGACCGCGTCGGCCGCCTGGGCTCCGGCCGCCAGGCCGCTCCGCCCGCAGCGCCGCCCCGCCGGCCCCGGTCGCGCGCTCACGCGCCAGCCCGACACGTGCGCCGGGTCCGCAACTTGGTACGGGCGCGCCGCCCCACCCCCCGCGCCGCCGCCGCAAGTTCCCGGGCGCCCGGCGCGGCCCGGCCGGTCCGCGCGGGGCTCGCCCGAGTGCCGGGCTGGCCGCGCCGGCCGCGCTGCCCTCGGGCGGGCGCCGCGAGCCCCGGACGCGCCGCGGCACCGGCCCGCGCGCACCCCGGCCGCCGCGCCGGCCACCCCGCGCGGCCCCGCGGGGCTCGGGCAAGCGGGCTCCGGGCGCCCACCTGCGCCGGGGCCGCCGCGCGGGGCCGCCGTCCAACTCGCCGCCGCGGGGCCGCGCTGGCGCCGGGCCCAGCCGGGCCGGCGCGCGCCCCGCGGCCCCGGCGCCAGCTTTTGGCGCCATGTTAGTGACGTACCAGGCCAGCTCCGCCGGGGCGACCTTCGGCTCCGAGGGCTCCGACTCCGGCCGCCGCCGGCCGGCGAACGGGCTGGGCCCGGGCTCGCCGCGCCGCGCCCCCCGCGCCCCGGCCCGCGCCGCGGCCCCGCGCCCCCGCGCGCCTACCTGCTGCGGAGGCTCCGGCCCAGCGCCCGGCTCCGCGCCGCATGGGTTCGGGCCGGCGGGCGGCGGCGGGAGGCGGGCGGCGGGCGGGCCCTCTCCCGGCGCGCGCTCGGCCGGCCCCCGGCGGGGAGGCCCTGCGGCCGGCGCTGGGCGGGTTATGGAGGCGGCCCGGCGCGCCGCGCGCTCATTTCTGGGTCACGGCGGCCACAGGGGGGAGCACTGTCATCCCGGCCCGAAGCCGAGGGTGGGGACCGGGGGGCGGGGGACGCGGCGCGGGGTGCCCGCCCGGTTAACCCTTGGCGGCCCGGCCCCGCGGGGCCTGGGGGAGCGGCCTGCCCGTCTGCTCCGCGGGCGCGGGTGTCTCCGCCGAGGTGGTGGCTGGCCGCCCCGCCCCGCGTCCGACCGTCGCGGCGCCTGTGACCCGCTGCCCTACAGGGAGCCCTCCGACCTGTTCTAGAACGAGGTGCAGGGAAACGTGGCCGCGGCGGATGGGCCGGGCAGGCTGCTGCTGAGGCTCCTGGCTAAGGAAGGCTTTTGTCTGGTAGACACAGTTGTGGGGTGCGCACAGAGCCCCGCTTTAAGCCCAGACTCTGACCTTCGCATCTTTACCTGAGTGTGTATCCAAGCGCTCACGGAAGACTCCAGGAGACCGTCCTTCTGGTGGACGGGCCTGGGCCTCGGCCTCTCCCCAGCGGGACAGGTGAGCCCGCAGGGCTGCCCGGCCAGACTTGACTAGGGGCGTGTGTGGGGCAGTTACTGACCCTCCGGGTCAGACCTGTGCCCCGCTTTCTGCGAGCAGCCAACTCGCGCTCCTGCACACCTCCCAGAGAAACGGGGGGTTCCTGACACAGCTCAAAAAGAAAAGACCTGGCTGTGGCTGACCCCGTCCAGGGAGGGGCAGAGGCCACCTGCACGTGTGTCCGGGGCCAGGCGCGAGTGCTGGACGCGGTCCCCACGCTGCCGGGAAGGACGCCACACGCCCGGTCCCGCCGCCGGCCTGGAGCGACGGGCCGGGCAGCTGCCCCAGCCTCCGGTGGCTCCCAGGAGCAAGGTGGGGCCACAGGAGAGCGGGTCCAGCGGGGCCTCCCCTGCCCGCTGCTGAGAAGGCGAGGAGCCCTCGGCGTCTGGGGGAGTAGCCGCCGGCTCAACCTGGGCCCTCCGGCCGGCCCAGTCGCCCCTGTGGCCGTGACCAGCCGGGCCTCGCCTCGGAGCCTACGCGTGGAGCTAGCTCTGCTCAAGTCCCCGCCGGCCCCACGCGCTCCCCCCACAGTCCGCAGTGCCCGCCACCTCCTGCCCAGCCCCACGGCCAGCCGTCAGCACGGAGGGACGCAGAGAAAAGAGGAGGCAAGACAGCCCAAGCCGCCCTGCCCCCGCCGGTCAGCCCCAAGGCCAGGGGCGCCCTGGACTCACCAGGGCGAGATGGTCCGGGCGCTGCTGACGGCCCCAGCGGGCCCCGTGGCTCGGCCCCGGGAGGCCGCCTCGCCCGCTGTCCTCCTGGAGGGGCGAGGCAAGGGCCTGCCCAGGCCGCCGTCCTCAGTCGTGGGGTCTGGCATCAGGCCAGAGGATGCTCCCGCAGCTGGCCGGGGGTGGGGGGCAGCGAGCCGGCCTGCGGACCAGACCCGGCCGGCGTGGACACTCGGGCACCTGCCGGTGTCCTGCGGTCAGGCACGAGACGACACGGCCAGGCAGGCCAGAGGCCGGGACCCCAGCCTCTCCGTGGTCCTGTCGGTGCCCGTGGCGGCCACCAGCATCCCCGTCCATCCTCTTCTGACCACGGTGTGTTGACCCCTGATCGCGGCTCACGGGGCACAGAGCTGGCCCTGGCTCTCCTGTTCCGACCTTGAACCAGAGCTGACCTGTTTGGCGAGGTGGCCACAGCGCGGCCACCCCAGGGGACCGAGTCCCCTGAAGTGTCCTTGTGCTTTGTCTGGAACTCTGAGTTCCTGCCCCTCGAAGCCCCTTGTAGCCGGGTGGCCGGCTCACTGGGGGAGTCTTGGCGCCTCAATGATAGAAAAGAAAAACATTTTTTATTTATTGACGCACACAAGAGCTGGGGTACAGCCAGAGGTGCGGGGTGAGGACTCCCCAGAGACAGCGGGGAGCAGAGAAGGCAGATCCCCTGAAACGCACTGCCAAGGGCCAGGGGGAGGCAGAAGAGTCTGCTGGCCCTGGGGTCCCTCCCTGGCCAGGGTCGAACTCAGGCGGTGGCAGTGGCAGGGCTGAGACTTAACCCCTGGGCCCCAGGGAGGCCCCAGGAAAGAAGGACCTGGGGTGCTGGGTGGGCGCCGCGCGGAGTGTGCCGCCTGAACGTGAGCCTGTCCGCACTGGCAGGAGAAAGATGATCGCGGAGTTGGGGCCATCTTCCGGCTCTGGCTGAACCCTGAGAGGGGAAGCAGACTCGGGGCGCCCCATGCTGGGGCTGAGGCACCCCCCCTGCTTCTGGGCCCTGCAGAGGGCACCTGTCAGCCCCAGGTGCCGCCTCCTCCAGGCCAGGCTCCCTCCTCTCCAGCTGCTCCTCCTCCCCCTCAGCTCCACCCTCCTTTGGGTGGGGCAGGGAACCCGGGGCTTCCCCTTTCGGGGACCCCGTTTCTACTCTGTGGGTCCTCGTGCTCCCCGCCCCCTAGCCACGGGGAAGACCCTGCAGCGTCTCCCCACTCCCACGGGGCCCCCAGCTCCTGGGCTCCCGCTCGCCCCGCCCCTCCTGGTCTCTGAAAACGCCACCTGCCTCCCTAGGTGAGTAGGGCGAAGCGACCAGCAGCCCAGCGTGGGCCCCCTCGGGCCTCAGAAGCAGGGCAGGCCCTGGCCTGGCGAGGCCGCGGAGCAGCTGCACCGGCCGCCCGCCCGCGTGGAGCTGGGCGAGTCCTGTGTGGGGCTGAGAGCCCCGCCCCAGTGGCCCTGTGGCCAGACGCCCCAGGCAGCAGGGAGGCCATGGGGCGCTGGACTCGGCCAAGCGGGCGGTCCCGGGCCGGCGTGGGGCTGCGGGCCGGCGGCCGCTCACATCACCTGCGTTTGCCCAGCTCAGCAGGCCCTGGGGAGCCTCCTCATCTGGGCCAGCCTCGCGAGGCCCTCCAGGCCGGTGGCCTGTGCCCAGCCGGCCCTAGGCAGCCCCGGCCCCAGGCCAGGTCACAGGAGCCAGGTGGGGCAGGGTAGGGCGGGGCTGCCCTCGGCTCCTGCAGGGACCCCCGCAGGCTGGGCCGGGAGGAGGGGCCTCCGGGGAGGGAGGCCGGCCAGCTGCCGCGAGACAGGGCTCACCTGCCTGCACTGCACGGGGCTGGCCGGGGCGTTGGGGAGCGACACCACCCTCAGCTGTGGCCCGGCTCAAGCCCTCGCAGGCCCCTCCTCCCTGAGCTGCAGCCTCTTTGCCCCCCACTGGAGAGCCCAGTTTCTCTTTTCTTTCGCAAAACACCCCTTAATGGCCCTGTCCGGTCCAGGTGCCAGCATTAGCAAGTGAAAGACGCCCTTTGGGGGGGCAGCCTCGGTGCCGGCTCCTCCTGGAAGAGGATCCCGAGCCGCTGACCCCTGCTGGGGCTGCAGGGTGGAGCCCCTGCCCGGCTGCCCCTGGGCCGGCCTGTGGAGGGCCCCGCCAGAGCTGAGCGGGCAGGGCCCTGGCCCCGGCCTGGGGAGGATGCCCACGGGTGGCACGGCCGGGGTCCGGCTCCGGAGACTGAAGATGGGGGAGACTGGGGGGCTGGGCGTGCTCTTTGGGGTCGTCAGCAGGGACAGCCGGGAAGAGCCGGAGCCCAGGCCGCGCGGGCACCTAGGTGCAGGCCGGCGGCTCGGGCCACCCGGGCTGGACCTGCAGGCGGCGACAGCACGGAGTGGACGGAGAGCGCCGGCCCCGCGCTTCGCCTGCTGTGGGGTGGCTGCCCGACACGCTGGGACTGGGTGCGGCCCGCCCCCCGCTGGGCCGCCCACCTCGCAGTGGCAAGCTTTTCACCTGGAAAAGGGCTTAAGGGCAGGCGGGTGCTGAGCAGCACTTTTCACTGGAGTCCGGGACTTCAAGCCCTGCCCAGGGCCGGGTGTGCGCGTGCTCTTTTTAATTAACTTGTTTGCGCACGCACGAGCTGGGCGCAGGCCAGAGGTGCGGGGGTGAGCGGACTCCCCAGAGACAGCGGAACAGGGATGGGCTGACGCCCACTGCTGGGGGAGCCACGGGGCAGGAGGGTCTGCGGTGCCCTGGGGCCCCTGGCGGGTCGAGCTGCAGCGGCGGAGGCTTCACAGTGCGCGCTCGACCCTGCGCCCCGGGAGGCCCCATGTGCAGCTGCTTGACCCATGGGCTTGTGCTCCAGCCCTGCTGTGACACTGGGCATCCCTGCTTCTCCTGCGCGGCCTCTCCCCGTCTCCAGGCCAGGGCGCTGGCTGGGCGGACAGGCCGTGGGCAGCGTCAGCCCTACACGCAGTGGGGCCTGTGCTTCCTCTTGTTATGATTTGTGTTTCCGAAGGCCTTCCTTTCACACAGCCCGCGGGCCGCCCGGCACTTCTGTTCGAGCCCGGGCTGCCCTGGGGCAGACTGGGGAGGGCGGGTCACGGTCGCAGGGGTTAGGGCTCTGTCCCAGGCAGCCCTGGCAGCGCGGCCAGCGGCTGGTGTCCGGCTGGGCAGCAGCGTGCTCAGACGAGGACCGTGGACCAGCGCCGCGCCCAGCGCCAGGAGCAGTGTCCAGCTGCGTCCACGCCACGGGGGCCGAGACGTGGGGGACTGCGGCCTGGAAGGGGAAGGGGGCGGGCAGGCGGGCGCCTCGCTGTGGGGCACTGGCGGTGCCCATGGGCAGGAGGGCGCGACGAGTGTGCTCCCCGCAGGCCAGCTGGGCCACAGCAGGCCCCGCACGGGCGTGGACGAGTGCGGGCGTGGGCAACGCCAGGAGCCGTAAGGCCTTGGGCCGGGAGGAGCCAGAGCCTGGCGCCCCGAGAGGGACGCGGTCAGCGCCCGGTCAGACCCCCTGCGCAGGCGCCCGAGGGAGAAAGCAGGACGGCCGCGGCCAGACGCTGAGACACGGCGCGGCTTCGGGCGCACAGCAGCGGGAGCGCGGGCCAGGAGGCCGGCGGCACTCAGGGAGGGACGCGCCGGCCGCTGCTCACTAGACGTTTCTCTGACAGACCCGCGCCGAGAACGAGGCGCCACGGCAGCCGGGAGAAGCACCTGCACACTGCACGGCCCTCGAAGGCCAGGAAGGACACCACGCCCAGAACGCCGCCCCGAGGCTCCCTGGGAGGGCGGCCGGGGCTGGCGCACTGCGGCGTGGGGGCGCGGGCCCCGCGGTCATCACGGGCATCCTGGCCGGGGCGGCCGCCGAAGGCCTAGAGCAGGTGCTGGGTGTCCCGCCGGCAGCATCTGGGGGGAGGGCGCAGCCCCGGGCCAGCGACCGCCTTGTCACCTCGACCCGGGGACAGGACTGTCCCTGGTTCACAGGCGCTGCGGCCGCCGGCTGCCTGGAGCCAGCGAAGTGCCGGCCGTGCAGCACCGAGGGCGACGCGGCCACAGCCAGCCCGCACATCCTTCGTGGCCCATCCCGGACGACAAAGCTGGCCTGCGGGCAGCAGCCCGGCTGCCCAGGCCTGGCGGCTGGTGAGGGGACGGCCGCGCCGCCAGGGCATCTTGGGGGTGCCCTGCGCTGCCGCGTCCCCCACCGCCATGCGGCAGGAGCTGTGGCCTCGCTCCCTGGCCGTCCCGGCACTGGCAACTCGGCCCGGAAAGGTCCACTCCCTGCAGGGACAGGGGCGACGGGGCAGCTCCTGCGGGGTGTCTCCGGGGTGGGCCGGCCCAGGGCCTGACGTGGAACCAGGACCGCAGCCCGAGGTCACCCTTCAGACCCACCCGGAGGGGCGGGGCAGCCAGGAGGAGGGAAAGGACGGACATGGGAAGCCAGGGCCTCGTGGCCTGCACAGCTGTCTCCATCACCAGCTCTGTTTTCTACGCAAATGGCAAAAGAAACCCGGGAGGCCATGCCCGCCCACAGAGGGACTCCCTGGCCAAGCGGGCAGGGGCCCCGGTCTCGCCTCCAGGCTCAGACCCGACCTGCCCGAGGCTCTGCCCCTGCTCTCCGCCCGGCTGTCCGGCATCCCCCGACCTCCTGCCGGCCCAGCCCCGGCCCCGCGGCTGCTGGCCAGACTCCAGGTGGGGTGGAGGCGTCTGCAGGCAGAAGTGCGTGCGCTTGGAAGTGCGAGCTGGCAGCCCCTCAGGGCAGGGTGCTCGAGCTGACTGTGGCCTGTAGCGGGCAGCCGGGCCCGTAGCGGGCAGCCGGGCAGCGTCTTCAGAAGTGGCAAGCGCCTGCAGGCCGGAGAAGGACGACGCCCAGGCCAGGGCACGGCACCTCCACAGGCCGGGCCCGGGGCTTCCGCGTGGAGTCTGGCTGACAGAGGACGTTCCGGGAGGCGAGGCTGGGGAAGGGCGTCTGTAGGTCCACTCGTGCCATAACACCTGCCGCCCACGGCACCAGGCAGAAATCTCGCTTCTGCACCAGAGCAAGAAGAGGGGGTGCACCTCAGGAACCCCACACTTAGCGGGCGCTTGCTGTCTGGGGTCACGGGCTTCCGCGCGCCTGCGTCTGCTGGGGCCTCGGTGACACGAGAGATGCGGCTGCGGGACGCCAAGTCCGAGCGTTTGGCTGCACGGGCTCCAGGGGGCCTCCCGGGGCGCAGGGGTCGAGCGCCCCACTGGGGCTCCGCAGCCGCTGTAGCGCGAGTCCAGTCCCCGGCGCAGCAGACCTCCTGCCCCCGCTGCCCCCGCAGCAGTGTCTCAGTGGACCTGCCCGTTCTGCCCCCGCGCTGTGTGGGGACCCCTCTCACCCCCACATCTCTGACCCGTACCCCCGTTCTTGTGCACATAAATAAATAAATCCTAAAAAAGACTCTCCAGGCCGCTCGGCCCGAGGTGGCGACGGGGAGCAGATCTGCTTGAGGCTCCGCGCGACCACATCTGTCCCCCGACCCTCCGCGGTGCGGCCGGCGGCAGCAGGTGTGCGGGCCAGCGGGACCGGCCAGGCCCGGCGGAGCATTCTCGGCGGGCCAGCCGTGCACAGGAACGCTGCTTCCTGGGCTTCCACTGTCTGTCTTTTAAAGCTCTCATTTCTTTGTTTTTGCGTAGACGAGCCCGGGCGCAGGTCAGGGGCGAGGGGGTGAGAGGGCGGGAGCGGAAGAGGCGGAGCCCCTGAAGCACACTGCTGCGGGGGCAGGAGGCTGCTGGCCCGGGCCCTCCCTGGCCGGGATCGCGCGCAGCGGCCGCGGAGCCCCACAGAGCGGCGCCCGACCCCTGCGCCCCAGGGAGGCCCCTCAGACAGTACATGCTATAGAGAGCTAAACTGAAACAGCCACTCTGAACGGGGACTTTTGATTAATATTTTATCCCATTGATAAATTTGCTAAATTAGCCTGTTTTAAGGACCTAACTGCATTTATAAACCTAGCAAGTTCAATTTATTTTTTAAGTACTTCAGTAGTCTGACAAAATATTACCTTTCCAAGTGCTTAAGTAATTCATATAAATCTAATAAGTTAATCTCATAAATGTGTTAATTTTAAGTTCTCCTAAATGTCTAGTGTTGCATTTACATTTTGAAAGATTTCCCTTTAAAATCACAGATGTAAATCAGCCACCTAGATTGAAACTTTTAAATAGAGCCACATTATCTAATAAGTCATTTCCCTTAAATACTAAAATGTAAAATACAGATTCTTTTACACAGAAAGAGGAACACGATCTTCGCTTTTACAAATGTCTTCAAACTTAACCGCAAACCTTGTCAGCATCCAAGAGCTGCTGGTTGCGTGAAAGCCCATCTCCACCTGGGGACACCCCGGGACGCCCCGCGCTGGCGCCCCACTGCCGCTCTCCAGGAGGCTTTTGCTCCCTCTGCCGCCTCGTCCCTTCTGCTCTCCGGGGTGACTCCTGAGCTCCAGCACGCCGTGGCCCGAGGCCTGAGCGGCCACTGGCCCAACCCCTCCTGCGCTGGCCTGGGGGCCAGGACCGAGCTCAGAGCTTGGCGCGGACCCCGCCTTGGGGGCTCTGGCACGGGGGCTCACGGGAGCGCCCCTCAGCCTGCCAGCAGCTCCCCGGCGTCAGCGGGGCTCCAGATGACGTCCACTCGCGGAGGCCTGCAGCTCGGCGCCGGGGGGCCCTGGGGCCCGTTGACCGACGTCGGGTGGGGCACCGCCATGTCCAGTAGCGCCAGCACCAGGAGCCGCACGCACGTGTGTGGGCAGCCGCGCCTCGGATCAGGCTGCCCGGCATGGCCCCCGCTGGGACGCCAGCCTGGCAGCCCCTGTGGCCCAGCGGGCACGGCTGCTCCGCACGCAGCCGGCTGTCCAGGGCCGCCGAGCGTGTCCGGCCCGTGCAGCGCGGGGGCCAGCGCCTGGGCCCTGACGCGGAGAGGTTGGGGCGGGGAGCCGCGGAGCCCCCTCTCCGGCTCCCTGCCCGCGGCGCCCTGTCCCTCCCGCCGCCGTCCTGCCCGCCTGGGCGCGGTGCCGGGGCTGCTGGACAGATTCCGTTCCCTCCCCCACCGGCCAGGGGCACGTGGCCGGCCCGCTACGCCCCACGACCCTGGAGGAAGCTGGCGCTGCCGCTCTCCTCCGCGCTGCTTGCTCCTCTCGCTGCCTCTTCTCCGCGCGTCCGTGGCCGCCCTGCCGTGTCCCGGCCCAGGCGCGCTGCGCACGCCCACTCGGGCCGCGCGGCCCCGGTCCACATGACAGCGCGCGGGAGGGCGGGCAGGCGTCTCGTCCAGGTAGCAGACGCCTTCTGGACGGAAATGGCCAGGCAGACGCCTCTGGAGCGTAGCATAAGGGCTTAGAGCGGAGGAGCGTTTCTAAAAGCTCCCTGCAGATCTCCAGGCTGAGAACAGCCACGCTTGTCGGCGCGAGCAGCAGAGGGCGCGCGCGGGGGGTTCTGGTCTCCGTGTCTTCACAGCCTGCACTAAGTGACTCGAATGGCCGCAGTAATTCCAACTGCGCTTAGCCGGCTTGAGGGGCACTTCTGCCTCGAAGCGCCGGCCGCTGCCCTCAGCTGCTTCCCTCAGCTGCTCCGCCTTCGGCCAGCGCGGTCCCAGGGCACGGCAGGGCGCAGTTGCCTCCGTAAGCAGCTGGGAGGGGACCTTCAGGTGCTGGACGGGCAGACCCCTTAACTCAGCGGTCCTGTGGCCGGAGCGCCTGGAAGAAACAGCTGGGGCCCTGAGCCTCCGGCCACTCACCTCCGGGCGAGCCCCAGCTGGCCTCGGCAGCCAGGCCTGCGCCCCCAGGGCACCCGGGAGCAGCTGCTCGCCCTGTCAGGCGCTGGGTCTCCTGGGCTGGTCCCCGCTCCCGGGAAGAAGGAACACGAGTCTGGGAAGGCGAGCGGGCGACGCAGACCGCCGCGAGCGTGCCACGGATCCTTCAGAGCCAGCGCCCGCATCCCGTGCCGGCCGGCGCCTCGCTCTGCTGCTGCGATCACATCGCCGTCCTCACACGTCTGCCTGCTGGCTGCGGCGAGTCCACCTTTTCCTCCCTCAGGGAAAGAGTCTTGGAGCCGAGCGGCCGGCGCTGTCCGGCCGCCTGCCCGGCTCGCCCAGCGCGGGGCAGCTGCGCGAGGGGCCCGGGACCGCCCGCCCTGAACGGCAATGGCCAGGTCTCCCGCGGGGCTGGGCGGAGTGTCCCTGGGGGCGCTGAGAGGGACAGGCGAGCTGCGGCCCCGCCCGCCCAGACTGCCAGGGGACCGAGGACGCTGGACAGCGACCACAGAGGCGGCAACAGGCGGGAGGGGAGATCCGAGTCTCGGCGCCCTCCGCAGCACAGCCGGGCCGTGTCTTTATTTATTTTTATTGTTTTTTAAAGATTGACTTATCTATGCACACAAGCACTAGGGTGTAGGCCAGAGGTGCGGGGGTGAGAGGAGTCACCAGACAGAGCGGGGAGCGGAACAGGCAGACGGGCTGAAGCACACTGCGGAGGGGGCCGCGGGAGGCAGGAGAGGGCTGCTGCGCCTGTGGGTCCCTCCCTGGCTGGGATCGAACTCCCGCTGCAGCGGCTGCAGAAGCCCCACACAGCTGCGCTCAACCCGCTGCGCCACCAGGGAAGCCCAGAGATAATTTTTTAAAAAAAGATTTATTTATGTATGCACACAAGAGCTGGGGTGCAGGCCAGAGGTGCAGGGAAGGGGTGAGAGGACTCCCCAGCACAGAGTGGGGCGCAGAACAGGCAGATCCACTGAGAGGGGCTGCAGCGGGAGGCAGGAGGGTCTGCTGGCCCTGGGGCCCCTCCCTGGCCGGGACCGAACTCACGCTGCGCCGCTCCGCCCGCTGCCCCAGGGAGCCCCGAGACACTCGGGTAGGACGCTAAGCCGTGGCCCCGACACCGCGCGTCTCCGTGCACCCGCGTGATGCGCTCTCCCGCCCGATGGCCGGCCGGTGCATCGTGGGGCGCACAGCCCGGGTCCCGGCCGGCCCTCTGCGCGGGGCGCAGCCCGTGTGAAGCGGCGGTGAGCGAGCGGCGAGGAGGCCGCCCGAGGGCCGGCGGAAGTGGGCGCCGGCCAGGCAGAGGGTGCGCTGCCTTTTCCAAGAAAAAGTGAGTATTTTGTCCTAAAGGGAAATGTCTATTCCAGAACATGCGCTTGGATAGGGAAAGACGAATTTGAATAGATTCAGAAAATTGTAAAACATTTATTGAAAATAAATCATATTTGTCATGATTGTTTGAAAAGAAGCAATAAAATATGTTAAAATTTTTGGCGAAGTTCTCTCCGTTTGATGGGCTCATTCAAAAGACAATTTTTAAACAGGAACTTGGAGCCTTTTATTGCCAAATATTGAATTAACTCAAAAATGGAATCTGGCTGCTCTCTGCTCGGCAGGCTGCTCTTCCCGCGCCCTGGAGCGGCGGCGGCCGGCACTCGGAGCGGGTCCGCCGCGTGGGGCCTGAGCGCTGCGTCACTGCGGGAGGGGCAGGGCCTCCCCACGCGAGCCCACGCGGGCCGCCGTCTCCCACCTCCCGCGTCCCACAGGCGCCGCTGCCGCTGTCAGGATGGGCGGCCACGCGCCCCGGGCCCGTGCTCCCGCCTCCCGCCAGCCCGAGAGTCCTAAGTGAAGCTCCAGAGGCTCTTCTCACGCGGCCCCCGCAGCGGTCCCTGAGAACCGCCGCGGAGTCACAGGGGCCCCCTCTGGCGCCGCGCAGAGAGGACGCGAGGAAGGACCCATGTGCCGGCCGTGGCCCGGAGGGCTCAGCGCTGCGAGACGCTCACCTGGCCTGGGCAGCGCCCTCTCCGGTGGGCCCACTCTGCTCCCGCTCTGCGTCTGGGGAGTCCGCACCCCCACACGGGGCCTGCGCCCCGCGCTCGAGCGCTTACGTACATAACCCAGGAGGCTGCGGCACCGCGCTGTCCGCCCAGGCATCCTGGCTGGAGCTAGCTGACCCCTAGGGTCGCGGCCCACCCCGGCCGGGTGCCCCTTGCAGCAATGGGTCAAAAGATGCTGTTTTCTCTGAAATTGGCCCAGAAGAAACCTCCAGAATTGTATCCAGCGTCAACAAAATGATGAACTTTTCTGGAGATGCCGGTGGGAAAGCGGCAACGGGGGACGCCTGAAAGCCGTCGGCGCTGACCGCGGGGACTCTCCCAACGCCTTGGCAGCCGCGGGGCTGGCCGGCCGGCCGGGAGCAGCCGCACTGCCCGTGGACCGGAGCGCCCAGCGGCTGGAGGGCCTGCCCAGCGCCCGGCACGCGTGCAGGGAGGACGCGTCCACGAACTCGTGGCGGACAGGCCCCCGGCGCCCACGCTGCGGCCGCAGTGAGATGGGAGAGCGCGGCCCCCGAGCCTCGGACAGTGATGCCCCGTCCGCGTCTCCACCTGGCAGAGCAGCGAGTGGAGACCAGGCCGACCGCAGCAGGAAAACCGCCTGACCGCCCCCTCGGCGAGGCATCTGTGCCGCCAGCCCGGGCCGAGCGCTGGGGAGAGGAGGCCGCGCGTGGGCGTGGCTGGGCCGTCCCGGAGCTGCGCGAGGGCCCGCGCGTGTAGGGCCCGGACGGCGGGGGCGGACGCTGCTCTTCGGGGTCCTGGGGTGGGGACCAAGCCCGGCCCACACCGACAGGGGGACGGCCCGCCCAGCCGGCCACACCAGCCCTGGCCAAAGCCCTCCCGGTGCGCGTGGCCGGAGCTCTGCCCAGTGGGACCACCAGAGGACCAGGCCCACCCGCACAAGGCACTGGGCGTCTGGCGGCGGGGAGGCCGGTGACGGGCAGGGGCCTGCCCTCTCCATGCACAGAGCCTCGCAGGGCGGACGGGCAGATGGCTGCCTGTGGACCCAAGCCTGCTCTCTCAGCGGCTCTTCTTGGGCTGGGGGAGAGGGATGCGGGAGGACAGACGCCTCGGCCTCAGGCCCGCGCTGCCCTCGCCAAGCAGCCTGCATCTCTAAGTGCTGTGACCGGGCCCGGGGCCTGCTGGTCTGTCCCCACGGCCGGCCATGGACCGGTCACTGCCCCGGGCTGCACACGGCAGCACATGTGAATTGGTGCTGTTCGGGGGCTTCTCCTCTGGAAGAGCACCCATCTGACATGCATTTTTAATTTTACGTGAGATATGCAAATGCCATCGCTGCAGTCGATGACCTCGGTGCGGCTCGCAGTCACCGGCAGAGCTGTGCGTGTAGCTATGTGCTGAAGCTCATGAGGCTTCTGTGCTGCAGGCCCAGTCACCGGCCCCACTCACAGGTGCCGGAGGCGGCGCAGAGCAGAGGTGTCTGCTTCCTTGGAACCAGCCACCCGCGCCCTCGGTCCCTGAGCCCTTGGCCACCCGCCACCTGAGCGCTCGCCGCTCCGGGCTCCGTCCACGCGGGGCCCGGGCAGCTGGAAGCCCGTTGCGAGACCCCGCAGCAGCGGCCTCCTCTCCAGGCAAGGGGGCCCCAGCGGGGACGGCCTGCCCTCCCTTACTGCGGGCCCCGTGGCCCCCAGCGGGACCCCACTCCCTGGAGGACAAGGGCCGGGTGAGGCTCTTACTCTAAAGTTGAGAGCTTCTGGGGCTCCCTGGTGGCACAAGGGGTTGAGCATCACACTGTGGGGCTTCCGTAGCTGCTCAAGTGTGACCCCTGGCCAGGGAGGGACCCCAGGGCGCAGCAGACCCTCCTGCCTCCCGCTGCTCTCCCAGCGGACCTGCCTGTTCTGCTCCCCGCTCTGTCTCCGGTGACTCCTCTCACGACCCCCCGATGCTTCTGGCCTGCACCCAGCTCTTGTCTGCGTAAAAAATATATAATCAAGTTGAGAGTTCTCATCACAGCCGCGGGGTCGCAGGCCACAGGGAACGTCGGGGCCTGGTGGTCGTGGGTCACCACCTCGTCTCGGCTCTGGCCGCCCACACCCTGCAGGAGACCCCCAGGCACACACGTGCACGCAGCACACACACGCACACGCGTGCCCAGACACCGTGAGCCCACACTTGGACGCAGCACACGCGTGGCCGCTCCGCTGGGAGGCCGGGCTGGACGCCCCGGCGTCGGCCACCCCCTCGACTAGCGGCCTCACAGCGGTCTCCAGCCCAGGAGGATGAAGGAAGCGCTCTGTGCGGGAAGGAAGCAGGTGCGGCTTGCGGGCTGCCTGGTGGGCCGCTCGCCAAGGCCCCTCCCGGGCGTCCTGCCCCTGCTGGCGAGAAGCCGGGGCCCCCTTCAGCCTCGTGGGGACCCCGGCCCCACCCAGGCTCCTTATCGAGCAGGACGACTCTGCTCCCCCAAGCAGCGCCCGGCAGGCGGTGGCCGCAGCGGGGCTGCACCGGCTCAGCTCCCCGAGACTGGCCACCCTGTCGGCAGTGAGCTCGGCTGCGCTTCCCAGACACGCCGGGCTGGCGGCTGAGCGTCCCGCTGCTCCCCAGAAGAGCACGCCGCTGGGGACGCGACAGTGACTGGCACACGCCGCTCGCCTGCCCCTGTGCCACTGGGCTGTCCGCCCGGCGAGGCACCGCGGCTGAGCTGCGCACGCTCCTCACCAGGAATGTCCTTCGTTTGCGAAGGAACGAATGTTCAGCAGCCACGCGGCTTAGCCCCTTCTCGGGCAGCTGCAGCCCTCTGCCTGCCCCGTGCCGCGGCCAGCACGCCGAGGTCAGCAAAGTGCCACGGCGGCCCCATGCCACTGGCCAGGAGCCAGGATCACACTATTAATAGCGCCCAAGCTTTCTGCTCTTCCCGTGACCTTTTTTTTTTTTTTTCCGGTACATCCCTGAAAAGACAGACACCAAGGACTTGAGCTAGGAGGCGCTTTAATTCGACTCGCTCTGGCCACGGACCTGGGCTCCTGGGCCGAATCCGCGCGGGCCTCGGGACGCGGGGGGCGGACGCTCCACAGCCAGCACTGCCCCCTGCAGGACACCAGCGGGTCTTTTCCTCCAGCAACCAAGCAGCCGTCGGCCACACACTTGTCCTGCCCCCTCGGCTCTCACCTTTCCCGTCGGAAGCAGCCGGTGCCCTGGGGAAGGAGGCCCGGGCTCGGACAGCCGCGGCCCGGCCACCCTACGTCTGCGGACCGGGCCGATCCCCATGCCGCCGCCAGCTGTCCCGGCTGCCCACTGTGCACAGGCCGGGGGCTCACGGACGCTGGCCGGCTCCTCGGGCACGGGGACAGGCCGCAGATGCACCAGGGCTGGGGAGGAGGGGCCGTCTGCCTCCCGGGGACGCAGAGCCCCGGGGCCGCTCGCCCCTCCGCCACTGGGCATCTGACTGCAGGCCCACGTGTCCTCTGAGCGCAGCCTCTACCCGCGCGTCTGTCCTCAGCTGGCGACTGTCCCCGGGGCCGCAGGCAGAGGGCGGGCAGGTCCTGTGACGGGGGACGGGTGAAGCAGGGTCCTGGCCCCGGGGCCGTTTCAGGCTGTTGCTGCTCTTTCATCAGAGGCGCCCAGCACACGGCTGCCGGGAGGCCGGGCGGGCGGGCAGCCCGGTGAGTGTCCCCTCCCTGGGCTCGCTGCCGGGCCTCCTCTCTTGCTGCCGACGTGTCCTGGCGTCCCCGGACCCGCCCTGCACGCCCGGGCCGGCCCAGGCGCGCCCGAGCCCACCGCCAGGAGCCGCCCTCGGGCGACATGGGCCTGTCGCTGGCCTGCGGCGGGGCGGAGCACCCGGTGGTCCCTGCACCCGCAGAGGCCCAAGACGCAGGCCGTGGCGGGCGTGGAGGCGCCTCGTCCCCGCACGGGTTGCACGGCGCTCCGTGGGGGCAGCTGCGACCGCCGGCCACGTCGCTGGCTCCACACGCGGCGAGGAGGACAGCGTGGTCACGGGCCAGCCGAGGGACGCAAGGCCCTCTGGCGTGGACTCGGGATGCTGCGCGGCTGTGATGGGGGCTCTGGGGTACCCCCGGGCGCTGCACGGCAGCTCCTAAAGCACAGGTCGGTGTCCTCACCCCGCGAGCGTTACTGGACACGGGGTGTCCGCAGCTGTGGCTCAGTCCAAGCGGCCGAGTTAAGGCCTTCCTGCAGTGCCCGGTGCACCGAGTGTCCTGGGAGACGAAAGAGGAGGGACACGGACACCAGTGGTGCCGTGAGCAGAGGCTGCAGGGCACAGACGCACGGGGGAGCCCCCCTGGAGGGAGCGCCTGCCACACCTGCACCTGCCCGCAGCTGCCCACCTGCCTACACCTGCCACACCTGCCTGCACCTGCCCGCACCTGGTGCACCTGGTGCACCTGCCACACCTGCCCGCACCTGCCCGCACCTGGTGCACCTGCCACACCTGCCCGCACCTGCCCGCACCTGGTGCACCTGCCACACCTGCCCGCACCTGCCACACCTGCCTGCACCTGGTGCACCTGCCACACCTGCCCGCACCTGCCCACAGCTGCCCACACCTGCCCGCACCTGCCACACCTACCCACACCTGCCACACCTGCCTGCACCTGCCACACCTGCCTGCANGCACCTGCCCACACCTACCCGCACCTGCCACACCTGCCTGCACCTGGTGCACCTGCCACACCTGCCCGCACCTGCCCACACCTGCCCGCAGCTGCCCACACCTGCCCACACCTGCCACACCTGCCCACACCTGCCACACCTGCCACACCTGCCTGCACCTGCCCACACCTGCCACACCTGCCTGCACCTGGTGCACCTGCCACACCTGCCCGCACCTGCCCATACCTGCCCGCACCTGCCTGCACCTGGTGCACCTGCCTGCACCTGGTGCACCTGCCCACACCTGCCTGCACCTGGTGCACCTGCCTGCACCTGGTGCACCTGCCCGCACCTGCCTGCACCTGGTGCACCTGCCCGCAGCTGCCCACACCTGCCTGCATCTGTCCACACCTGCTGCACCTGCCTCAGTGGTCTGCCGGGGCTGCCTGCGCGCCCCGAACCCGCGCTGCCCGGATCTGGGCTCCGGACGTGGGAGGAGCCGCGAGGGCGTGAGGGAGCCGCCGTGAGCGAGCCGCGCCCAGGCCCAACAGCCCGGCCGTCCCTCTGGGTGCATGCCCGGTCAGCGGACAGCCGTGCGCGGCATCTGGGCTCCGTCCGGCTGCCTCCAGGCCCGCCTGGCCCAGCTCGCACTGTGTGCAGGTCCCGGTCTGCCTGCCGCAGCTGGACGCCCAGCCAGGGCACGGCCTCGGTGGGGGGAGCGCCCTGCCTCGGGCCGCGCCCGCCCACATCCCAGCGCCAGCCGCTCCCAGGGGCCTCCTGGGGTGCAGGCGGGGCTGAGGTGCGGCCTCACCTGGGGCGTGCAGAGCGGCGCCCCTCAGCTTGCACGCATCCACGTTGGGGAGCCGCGGCTTGGGCCGCTCCCACCTCGGCCCTCTGCCACTGGGGCAACCTGTGGGGTCGCTGACACAGCCCGGGGTGCAGCCTCTGCCGTCAGAGGGGGCCTGACCGGAGGCCTGTCCAGCCCCTCCAGAGGACCCCCTCCGGCCGGCCGAGGCCCGTGGGGTGCGGGGCTGCCCGGGCCACGGCTGCAGGCCTGGCCAGGGCTGGCTGGTCTCCGAGGGCCCTCTGCTGGCGTCCCCCAGGAGACGGCGCTCCCACTGGCCCGGGCTACTGCTGGACTCCAGCCCTGTGGCGTGTCAGAACGCCGGCCCTGGGGGGTCCCCTGGCCCTGGTGGCCTCGCGGGGAGCTGTGGGGTGGCCTGAGGAAGAATCACTGGGCGGGGGCAAAAGCGAAGGGCCTCTGCGCGGGCACACGCCCTCGAGTTACAGGGACAGCAGGGCCAGGCGGCCGTGGGCCCAGGCCGGGAGCCCCGTAGCCCCGCGGCCCGGAGGGAGCAGCTCGGTCTGGGGACGAGGGGCTGGAGCCGTAGGCTCAAGAGTCTTGTTCCGAGCAAAAGAAACAAGACCAAGGTGGCTGGACGCAGCGCAGCGTCCCAGTCACCGGCAGCCCGCGGAGCCCTCACGGAGGGCGAAGAGAAAGACGCGTCTCTCAGAAAGGCGAAGGGAGCTCCGTGCCGCAGGAGATGCGGCACCACACCTCGCGGAGGCCACACTCAACCCGCGATCCCAGCAGCTAAGGCCCGAGCTGGCAGAAACGCCGCCGTCCATCGGCTCCGCCGGACAGGCGCCCTGGGCTGGCCGGGCCCGCTGCCCCAGCCCAGCAGCACCGCGGGCTGTCCCGCCTGGGGCTCCTGGCCCAGAGGGTACGTCTGGCTCTCGCTCTCTTTTTTTTTAAGATTTATTTATGCTCACAAGAGCTGGGCACAGGCAGAGGCACGGGAGGGGAGAGGGCTCCCCAGAGACAGAGCGGGGAGCAGAACAGGCAGGTCCACTGAGACACTGCTGAGGGGAGCAGCGGAAGGCAGGAGGGTCTGCTGCGCCCTGGGGGGCCCTCCCTGGCCGGGGGTCGAGCTCGCGCTGCTGTGCCGCAGACGCTTCACGGTGCGGCGCTCCGCCCGCTGCCCAGGGAGGCCCTGACTCTCTCCTGCAGGTTGTTTGTGAGCGGGCCCCTCGCCGGCCCCCAGAGCAGACCTCGGGGCCCCAGGTGGTGGGTTGGGGGCTGGGGCACAGATGAGGCGATTTATAAGATGAGCCAGCGAGGGTGCGGAGTGGGGCCGCCGGCCCATGCTCCTCGGCCTTCTCGTTCTTCCCGCACCAACTGCGCAGCGAGCACCTGGAGATCTCGATCTGTACGTTTTCCGGAACAGGCCCTGCCGGAGGAAACACTGAGGACAGACGCACGAAGTGAGCCCCAACCAGAGCAGACGCACAGGGCCTGGCGTGGCGCTGGCCGCGGGCAGGGGCCGGGGCGCAGGGGCCGGGACAACCGCCCTGCACTGTGGCAGGCCCCGGCTCTGCAACCCCGAGAGGACACCCTGGACTCGGCAGGGGCTGACCGGTGCCAAGCGCCGGGGCTGGGCGCAGCTGTGGGCATGTGGGCAGCGGTCTGGACCTGGAGCTGCTCTAGGGCCGGGGCAGAGGGCGGGGGCGAGGCGAGTGCGGGGAGCTGGGCTGGCAGCTGCCGGCGGGCGTGGATGGGGCAGCGGGTGGGCTGGTGGGAGGCCGGCAGCGGTGTCCCTGTGTCAGGTGGGCGCCTTCGGGGTTATATTTGGACTTTCTCTTTCTGTTCTTAGAAAACCTCAAACGATTGCAACCGCCACCGAGTGTGGAAGCAGGTCACAGTCACCTCGCGCCCGTCCCCTAGACAGGCCTGGACGCTCCGGGCGCCCGTCTCCCCTCCGGCGTGTCCAGGGCCACCCCCGGTGCGGGCGGCTCCCCAGAGCTCACCCTGCACCAGGCGGCCAGCAGCAGCTGGGCCCGGCCTGGCTGCTCAGGCCGACCTGCCCAGCTGGGAGCCGCAGAGACTGTCCACCGAGGGTCACTGCCCGCACGGAGACATGGGTTTCGGAGTCTCAGCGTGGAAGACGCCCCAGGCAGTGACCGGCGTGATCGGGCCCAAGAACAGAGTCCAGAGCCGGAGGGGTCGCTAGGCTGGGCTGGCCGAGCCTGGCGGTGCCTCCAGAACTGAGCACAGAACAGCCTCTGCGGCCTCCCGCTGGCCGCACCAAGGCGCCTGGCAGGGTCTGGAGGCGGCGCCCCCCCATCCTCCGGCTCCCGTCTGGCTGCGGAGACAGCTCCCGGAGAGGCCCAGCCCGGTCCCCGCGCCCCTCTCTGGGACAGCCCCAGGGGACAGTGAGCGGCTGCCTGCGGAGACTTCTCCTGCCCCGCTGGTGAGGACCCTCGGGGAGGGTCACCGGTGAGGCGCAGGAACCGCTCTGCCTCGTGGCCCCAGGGAGCCAGGCAGGCGGGGAGGGCCCACAGGCTGCACCCCGAACCCACAGTGGCAGGCGGTGGAGCAGCCTGAGCACCCCGGCCAGGATCGGGGGATCGGAGGATGGACGGGGACCCTGCGCACGGCTCCTGGGGCCTGGGCACTGCACCCTACCAGCCGCCTCCAGCGGGCCCCTGCTCTCGCCTCACCACCGCCTGACCCCAGAGCAGCTCCAGCCTGCTCCGCCCCATGCTGGTGGCCCCTGCGGGCCCAGCTGGGGCAGACAGCTACCCCCCTCCCCCACGCCGGGCCCCTGACCCCTGGCCCCAGGCCCCCAGCCCCCGCAGCAGGCCTCTGAAGGCTGGGTCTCTGCTGTGTGCCAGGGAGGGTCACGGGGCAGGGGCCCTGTTCCAGGGGGAGCTCTTGAGCTGACCCGGGGACCTGCTCCACAAGCAACGGTCCCCTTCCTGTGCTCTCTGGCAGTGGAGGGGGCGTGTGGGGACCTCTGGCCAAGGACACTTCCCCAGCACCCAAGGCGCGCACGCGCTGGGTGTCTTCACGCAAGGACCGCGACGCTGGCTGCAGGGGGGCAGGCGGGAGCGGGAGAAGCAGGGGTTGGGGGCAGAGAAATCCGAGCTCCAGCCCGGGAAGAGCCGCCAAACAGCTGTTTCCGGGACGTTCCGGAAGGAGCAGCGCGCCCCCTCCCGCGCCGCCCCCCGCCGGCCTCGCGCTGATGCCACGCCGGGCGCCGGCGGGCAGGGGCGCAGCGCTGGGGCGGGGCACGTGCCCGAGCCCGGGGCGGCCGCCCCCGCGGGGCGCCCGGGTGTCGCCGAGCGCGCGCCCCCAGCCGCCGGCACGGGTCGCGCAGGGGGGCGCAGGCGGCGGCCAGCCAACGCACGGGGTGACGCCCCTCCCCGCCCTGTCGCCCCCTAGGCAGGCTCAGCGCGCGCCGGCTCCGCGGAAGCACCACGCCCTTCCCGCACGCGCGCCCGGGACGCGGACTCCCGCGGGCGCTCGCACCGGCTCAGCGCGCAGCCCCTCCCTGCGGGGGCTCCCGCGGCCCGGCAGCTCCTCCGCGGGGCCGCCGCGCCGTCCTCCTGGCCCCGGGGGCTCATTTCTGGGCCCGGGCGTCTCCGGAGAGGGAGAGGAAGGCTGCAGCGGCCCCAGCGCTCGGCGGCGGGCGTCCAGGGCGCGGCAGGAGCGCGCCGGGCCCCCACCGGCGCTGGGAGCCCCGCACCACGTGGGCGTCCGGAAGGAGGAGTCTCCACGTGCTCTGTTATTTTTAGCCTGCGTGGCCCAGTTACCGTCTGGCGCACCGAGAAGGACGCGAGACGGACAGCTGTCTCCAGCCTGGAGTTCCGGCGGGGCTCGGTGCTTGCGCTTTCTCGCCTCTTAGGGATCTGGACATTCGGAGAAAAAGCAAAAGACAGAATGGACAGCAGCCCACCGCCCTG
Organism: Galemys pyrenaicus; assembly: GCA_019455555.1. Lineage (NCBI taxonomy): Eukaryota > Metazoa > Chordata > Mammalia > Eulipotyphla > Talpidae > Galemys > Galemys pyrenaicus. Next base: position 174,389 of record JAGFMF010012264.1, on the reverse strand, counting down.
CGCTTGTGCTGGCCCCGCCCCGCCGCCGTTCCCTGAGGCGGGTCTAGAAGCTGGCCCGTGTCAGGGAGGCCTCGGGCGCCGGCCCAGCTCGTCCTGAGCTGTCCACAGGGCCTCTGCCTGCAGGTGCCTGTCCGCTCTGTCCTCCGTGCAGCTCCGGGAGCCTGCCACTGGCCCCTCCTCGCCCCGGGGCCGTGTGGAACCAGCCGCTGAGCATCGCTGTCCCGGGCAGGCTCTGCTGTGGACAGTCGTGGCGCTCGGCCTCCAGGGCCGCTGGGCACAGCACAGGCCAGGCCAGCAGTGGTCGGGGGGGTCAGAGCCATTCCCGGGCCAGCAGTGGGCAGCAGAGCACTTCTATTTTTTTTTAAAGACTAATTTATGCGCACAACAGCTGGGGTACAGACCAGAGATGGGGGTGAGAGGATCCACCAGAGACAGAGCGGGGAGCAGAACAGGCAGACGGACTGAAACACGCTGCTGAGGGGAGCATCGGGCACAGCAGAAGAGGTCTGCTGCACCCTGTGGGTCCCCTCTCTGGCTAGCAGAAAGGGATCGAACTGGCGCTGCTTAACCCACCGCGCTCCCAGGGAGGCCCAGAGCCCCACTTGCGGTCATCACAGTAGCTGTTTGGAGGTGGCCGGGAGCGCCTTCTCCGCACCCCAGCCTGGGCTGGAGCGGAGCGCTCGGGCTGCACCCCCAGCCAGCCTTGGGCCTCCGGCCTGCAGTGGTGGGGGCGGTGGGGCCTGGCTTTGCGGCTCCATCTCCGCCAGGCCCAGGAGGCTGGGACCCAGCCGGGCGTAGCCGGAGGGTGAGGAAGTTCTGCTGGTCCTCAGGGCAGGGGGGCCCCCAGCCAGGTAAGTGGGACCGCGCTGAGCCCAGCCTGCACTGACGCGCTCGGGCTGCCAGGGGCCACCTTGCGCAGTGGGCGTGCTGGGCAGCGGCCTGCACCTGGGGCTGCTTTAGGGCGGCAGAGGCCGGGGCGAGGGCGGGGAGCCGGGATGGCAGCTGCCGCCCGTGCCCCTCCACCTCTCCGGCCAAGGTCTCCCGAGGGTGTGCTGGGCGTGGTGAAGACCACGTGTGGACGCACAGGTTCGCGGGGGCTGTAACCTGATAACAGCTGCAAGTGGATCCCCGCTGAGCAGGACAGTGCCTCCAGGCTCCCTGAGCAGCTCTTCTGCCCGGCCCCACCGGCCGGGCTGGCCGTGGGCGGCCTGCCCTGCTGGCTGAGCCTGGCCGCCCCTGAGTGGGGAACACCCCGTCTGGACCCGCCCCCGAGCCTGGCGTGGGGAGATGGATTCTCCTCCATGAGCAAAACACATTGTGATTTTCATGAAAGCAAAATAGCAATTACACGCTCGCAATATTTACAAAATACGCCAGCCACATCGAGGGGCGTAACCGCCTCGCAGTTACTCGGGCTGCCAGGGGCAGGGCGCTCTCAGCACGCGGGGGGGGGGGGGGGGGCGCCCCCCGCCCATGGGGGCCCCCCNGGGGGCGCCCTCAGCACATGGGGCGCTCTCAGCACGCGGGGCGCGCTCTCAGCAGCCCTACAGCGCAGCCGGTCCTGCGGGGCCTCCGCGGTCCTCTGGCCTCGGGTCTGGGACATCTTGGAGGGAGGCTCTGTGCCGGGCGCACCCAGAAGGCCGGCTGGGAACTCGGAGGCTAAGGGGTAGCCCAGCAGGGCCGCGAGGGGTGGGTGGGGGGTGCCAGTCGGCAGAATGACAGGGCCGCCCCACCAGCAGACGCTCTCCAGGAGCCACGGTCCGCCCACCACACACAGCCCCGCACACCCGTGTGCACACTCACACATGAGCCCCCCTCGCAGCTCACCGTCTTCAGAGCTTGCACGCCCATGTGCATGCTCACGTGTGAGCCCCGCTTGCAGCTCACTGTCTCCAGAGCCCTGCACACCCGTGTGCACGCTCACCGCCTTTGGAGCCCTGCACGCCCGTGTGCACTCTCACGCACGCAGCCCACGCTTGCACGCTCACTGTTTTCGGAGTAAGCCCTCAACCGGCAAGGAAACAACTCAGCTGAGAGTCAGCGCCCTGCCATCTGCCACAACATGGCTGGACCTGAGGGGACGGTGCCCAGTGAGGTAAGTCACGGGAGAAAGAAGGATGGACTCCTGCTGCAAGGGGGCAAGGGGACAGAGCGTGCAGAGACCGTGGGCCGGCGGCTGCTCCCGCAGCCTGTGCCCCGCGGGGGGTGTGCGGGGCTCCGGCTCCCTTTCAAGCTGCCTGCGCCTGCGGCGACCCCCTGCCTGGGCAGCTGCAGAGCAGCACAAGGATGCCGAGCGCCCGCCTGGCGTGTCTGCAGGCCTGTGCTGGGCGATGGCCGGCAACGTGGGTGGCCGGCCCTCGCCCTGGCTGCCCTGCAAGCTTCGCTCGGGCAAGTGGAGCGAGGAAGGGGAGGCCCGGGCCCCGCAGGGGAGCTGCTGGGCGGCGCGGCCGGGTGGCCGCGGGTGAGGCAGCACGCAGGGACCGCGGTGCTTGTCGAGCTGAGACGAGGGCGATGCTTCTGGGGGTGCATTTGTGCACATGCGAGCATGGGGCGTCCGCCAGGCTTACACGGCTGCTCAGCCGCCTTTCTGGCCACCAGGTTCAGCCTTTCAGTCCAAAGTCCACTGGCCCTTCAGTCACGGACCTAGAGGCGGAGCTCAAACCTCCACCCTGCAGCGCTCCCCTTGGGCTGCACACAGGGGCGCTGGCTCCCCGACACTGAGCGAGTCACCAGTGGCCAGGAGCCGCAGGCCCACTACAGCTGCATGCGGGGCTGGTCAGCGGCCCTCGCCCCTCCCTGAAGCCCCTGTGAGGGCTGCCCGAGGTGTACTCACAGCGCCGGTTCCCGGCCCGCCGCACATGCGGCTCGGGAGGCCGAGTGCCCGGCAGGAGCCGTCCAGGACGCAGCGCCGCTCCTGCCAGGCGTGCTCCTGCGGCAGGACTCCGCTGGGACGCAGGCGAGGCCCGGGCCGGGCTGTGCGGCTGGCCGCTGCCCGCACGTGTGAGGGAGCTGGGGTGGGAAGGCCCTCAGTCCCTCTGCCTGCGACGCAGAGTCCGCAGTCGTTTTTAAAGGTGCATTTACTTACGCACAAGAGCTGGGCGCAGGCCAGAGGCGCGGGTGAGAGGACGCCCCAGACACAGAGCGGGGGGCAGGACAGGCGGGTGGACTGAAGCACACTGCTGCGGGGCAGCGGGAGGCGGGAGGGTCTGCTGGCCCTAGGGGTCCCTCCCTGGCCCAGGTCGCACTCACGCTGCAGTGGCTGCGGGTGCTCCACAGTGCCAAGCTCAGCCCCGCGCCCCCAGGGCGGCCCCTGGCTTCCATCCTCTGGGGCCTGTGCTGGGGGGTGGGGCTCTGGCTCGGACAGAAAGTCCACTCTAGAAGCTGCCGTACTGCTTTCCACAGAAGCTGAACAGATTCGGCGTCCCAGGGACGCGTGAGGCTTCCGACTCCCCTGCGTCCTCGCGACACTCCGGTCTTGTTCCATGACGGCCGTCCGGCGGGTGTAGACGGCGTCTGCTGGGCCTGCCGGCGCCTCCTGGCGGTCCGCGGCCCTGAGCCTGCAGCCTACTGGCCGTGTGCACCGCGTCCTGGGGCGACGCCTGCTCAGCCCCCCAACCCTGGCTGGTGCTGGGCCAGGCGCAGATTCTGGGTGTTTCTCCTTTACCAGAAACGTCATTTGCAGATATTTTCTCCCATGCCCGGGGCTGCGTTTTCGTTCTGTCCGTGGGGTCCTTTGACTTCAGCACTGCCCTGAGGGGGTAAGCACAAGTGTTGGGGTACACTAAAGAGAAGGCCTGGGGAGCACGAGGGCGAAGGCCCCTGCTCTGGGCGCAGCTGTGAGCGGCCCCACGGGCTCCACCCCGTGCTGCCGCTGTGCCTCCGCTGACGTCGGAGATGAGGGTGCTTGGGGCTCAGCGTGAGGGCCTGGGGGGGCAGAGGCCGCGCGGGCGCCCAGCCAGCGGGCAGATGCCGGACCAGCTGCCAGCGGGCGCATCCAGAGCAGCCCGGGGCGAGACGGGCCCGAGGCGGCCTTCCTTCTACAGCCCGCGGGGCCGGGACACGCAGGCAGGGATGGGGACACGCAGGCGCCCGCTCAGCGTGTCTCGCTGGCGGGGCAGCTGTCCACGCGCGTCCGAGCAGCCCTGCGAGGCCACCTTCCTCGGCCAGCCCGCAGCGAGCCCCGCGGGAGCCTGAGAAAGCCCAGTGTGGGAGGGCCGCGCGACGCGCCAGCTGGGCGGGGGCACCGGTGGCTGCAGGCCGGCGTGGCTGCCTGCGTCCTCGGCCTTCTGAGGCTGGAAAGTGCCTCCAACTGAAACCCTTTCCGAGCAAAAGACCCCAGCAGGTATTGACGTTCCAGCTTCCACTCGGGCTCCTGGTGGCTCAGGCTGCGTCTCAGGAGCGCCCGTGAAGGCCGGGCCTGGCCGGGGAGCGACACGCAGGTGCGGCACACCTCTCCGCTCCGCTGCCCCAGCGCTGTGCTTCAGTGGGTCCGCCTGCTTGCTCCCCGCTGTCTCTGGGGAGTCCTCGCACCCCTCTCACACTTCTGGCCTGCACCCTGTTCTTCCACATGAAAAAAAAACCCTAGGCATGCGTGGGTCTGGGTCTCTTTTCCACGTCAGGGGCCCAAGACCCAGGGCCTGAACTTCCAGCTGACACGGAGAGTGTCAGGCGTCTGGCCTCCCCAGCGACCCTTCACCTTCGCCCGGCGATAAGGCTGTGCAAAGTCCCGTCCGTCCTGCCACGCGACGGGCCCGGCCGCAGGTCAGCAGCCTGCAGGAGAGGCCGCGGCCAGGGCAGGCCCAGCCCGCCCCGGCCAGACCCGCCGGCCCGCAGGCCTCTGGCCGAGAGCCCGGCCGCGTGGCTCCGAGAGCACAGTGGACCTCAGGGGGTGGGCGGCTGTGCTGGCCTCCGGGCCCCTCTGCCCACTGCCCCTCACTGCCTGGTGTCCTCGAGAGGTCCTCTGAGAGTCAGAACCCCTACGGGGTGCACCCACCCACGCTGGCCACGGCGGGCCCAGGCCCTCTTCCTTCTTCCCAGCAGGTCCTGAGGATGCGCCAGGCACATACACATACACGTGCACACGCATACATGCACGTACAGCGCACACCTGCACACACCCGCACACCCACGCCCTACGGCGTGTTCTTGAACACACACACGTGCACACATGCATGCACAGTGCACGCCTGCTCATGCGAACACCTGCACACACGTGCATTACGGCGTGTTCTTGCACATGCATGCACACAGCACATGCCTGCTCATGCGAACACCTGCACACACGTGCATTACGGTGCGTTCTTGCACACACACACGTGCACACATACATGCACAGCACACGCCTGCTCATACGCGCACCTGCACACACGTGCATTACGGCGCATTCATGCACACGACACACACACATGCATGCACATGCACGCACAGCCCTGAGGGCTGCAGGCAAAGCCGGGCAGACCCACCCTCACCGCCAGCTGTCCGTCGCCCCATGCCCTGACGACACCGTGTCTGCCTCGCACCACGGGCGCCTGCGGCAGTGTGCACAGAGGTGCTCACCCGGGCCCTGGAGGTGCTCTGCGCTAGGGCACCGGCCTGAGGCCAGGCGGGCAGAGAGCCGGCCCCCCGCCCTCTCCCCAGGACCGTGAATACACGCTGGAAGTCCAGGGATCTTGAACGCGGCCCTCCACCACCCCCGTGGCCTGGCCCCCAGGCTGCGAGGACGGCCGCTGACCCCCGGGAGGCTCACTAGTGAGCACAGGGAGCGCGGACCACGGTTCACGGCGGCTCGCGCGGCCCCTGGGGCCTCCCAGCCCAGAGACTCAGGGTGGGCAAGGAGCCGGTGCGTGGGAGCCTCAGCCTCAGCAGAGCGGCCCGGACTCGCCTCGGGCAGCCAGACAGACACACAGGAGCAGTAAGTCAGAGGAGACAGACAAAGTCTGGACGCTTCGCCCACACGTGGAGCACAAGCAAAGGGCGCCTGGTGGCGGGTGAAGTCTCAGCACTATCCAGCGGAGGGCCCCCCAGGGCGCAGCAGGCCCTCCTACCTCCCCCGCGGCCCCCGCAGCAGCTGTTTCAGTGGGTCTGCCTGTTCTGCTCCCCGCTCTGGCTCTGGGGAGTCCTCTTGCCCCTGCACCTCTGGCCTGCACCCCGCTCTTGTGTGCATCAGTAAATAAATCTTAAAAAAAAGAGAGAAAGAAACAAAACAGGAACACAGGAAACTAAACCTGAACAAACCTAGAACTCTGACAGCAGAAGGAGGCCACGGGAGGGGGTGGGGTCTGTGCTGAGGACTGTGAGCGCTTTGGGAGCGGCTGGGGTCACATGCACTGGAGGTGTGACCCTGCCCCCAAATCACAGGCAGCCCTCTAGGCCAGCGTCACCGCAATTAAAATAATAAAGGGCTTAGCTGCTCCCCTGCAGCTCTGCCTCTGGCTGGCAGGGGGAGGGGGGGGCAAAGGCAGGGCTGCACCTGCGTGGGGGCGGGGCTGGGCCCGGCTGCCTCCCCGGCTGTTTGGGGGCACAGGGGCACGGCCGTCCCCTCGCTAACAATACAGCTGCCGTGGATCCCGCCCTGGGGTGCGTGGGTGGGCCGCGCCCGGGAAGTGGGGTGCGGCTGGGGGTGCCCGGCAGTGCCTTCCGGGCACTGGTGTGCGTGCTGCAGCGGGGAGGGCTCGGGCACCGCGAGGGCCGGGCAGGTCTGAGACGCAGTCTGGGGCGCGGGCGCAGCGCGTGCCGGTCAGCGGGCGCGAGCAGGGGCCGCGTGCCCACGCGAGCTGGACTTTACCCAGGGGTGCCAGCAAAGCGCTCCAGGAGAAGGGCCTGCCAGCCCGTCCGCTGCACTCTGGCCGCGGGAAGGTGAACCCCTGAGCCACCGAGGCCCCAGGCACCTTCGCTCCTTCGGGTAAAGTCCAGACCCAGCCAGGGCGATGTCAGCTCCCCACCTGCCCAGCCCAGGCCCCACGGCCACCCGACCGGGCCCGGCTGGCCCCCAGGGACCCCACCCCAAGACGGCAGCAGAGTCCCCAGAGTGAGGAGGCTCAGGCCCCAGCTAGGTGCCCCCGGGTCCACTGGGCCCCGACAGTGAGCTGGTCACGCTGACTTCAAGCACCAGTCTCTTCTCTGCTGACCGCGGCCTGCACGCCCAGAAGGCCTGGCACAGCATCCGGCGGGAGCTTCAGACCCAGTGCGCCGCGTCCAGCACCGACCGGCCACGCGTGGGGGCTCCAGTGCCCGCAGACCGGACACCCAGTCCCGGGTGGGGCCCGGCAGGAGCTCTGACAGAGGAGCTGTGGCCAGGAAATGCAAGACCCACCCGCCGATGTACGTCAGAGAAGACGAGCAACAAGCTGAGCATAAAACACATTTTTAAAAGCTCTTTGGGGAAACGGAATGAAAACACAAGTTCAAAGGGAAAAAAGAAAAATGCAACAGCCCAATAAAAACGGACCGAAGTGAATATTTGACTTGTATGGGGCTTGGGGTCAGCGACTGAACGTGACACTCACAGAACTCTTTATTCTAGGACGCTCGCGATTACAGCGTGCCTAAAGCTTCATCTCTTGCAACGAGGTACAAGAGTGCCTGTCGCCTTCACAACCGCCTTGTCTGCAGAAGCACACGCAGACCTCGGCCGGCCCCTTCCCTGCGCCGGACACGGGTGGAGACCCCGGGGCTGGGCTCTCCTGCTTCATGCCCACGGGCCCCTCCTCCAGGGGCTCCCCTCTTTGGGGCTCCTGGTCCCCGGCGCCCTGGGTGGGCCGGCTCCAGCTGCCGATCAGCCCTTCTCCGGCCAGTTCCATGCGCCCCTCGGCCACGCCGCACGGCCGCAAGTCTGTGAGGTCGCAGGGTCTCACCGAGGCCCTGGCCACCGAGAACCCGAGAGAGCCCGTGGGGTGGGGACGCGCCCCCAGCGCAGACTGCGGGAAGACGTGGGATGTGCACGCAGACTCTCTTGTTCTTCAGTTACAGCCCCGGGTTATCGCGTCCACTTCTGCAGAACCGTAGTCGCTCACGCCCAACAGCGAGCGCTCCTGTCCTTGGTGGGTCCAAGTTCCAGTGCCGGGTCCTGGCGCCCCGGGCCGTCCCGCTGGGCCCCAGGAGCCCGGCAGGCCGCAGTGCAGGAAGGCACGCGTGGGCGTGGCCTGCGCCGGGCGGGTTGCTGTGCCGAGGACGCCCGCGCGGCCCCTGGCCCGGGAGCAGCGGACTGGGCAGACGTGCTGGTCCCAAATGGAGAAACAGGACAGGACTGCGAGAAACAGTCTCTTGCTTAGGCAATGTCTATGGGGCGCGGGGCTCTGGCCAGGCCTGCCGGAGACTCCTGAGTGGGTCACAGGGCGGCGCCACCCACGCGGGTCCGGGCCGCAGGCGGCTGCACTCCTGCGTGCCAGCCTGCTGCGGGGGCTGGCCGCCCACGGGCAATGGGCAGATGAGGCAGCACGTCTGCTGCAGGCCCCACGCTGGGGGCTGGGGCCGGGCTGCTGTCCCCGCCGTGCGCAGCTGGCGCCTGTGCCGCCGTGCTGACCGCAGACCCAGCCGGAAATGGCCACCACCCACCGGTCACTGAACACGCCAGACGCCGTCCCTCGCCTCCGACCCGGGGCTGCACTGGCCAGGCCCATCGCTGAGCCGGCGGGGGGTGGGGGGCGCTCGTTCCTACCAAAGCTTCGCCCCTGCGCACCTGAGGCTTCAGGGCAGAGGCCGCCGGGAGCGGCCACATGAGGCAGCCCGGACACCGCGGAGGAGGAAGGCTCGGCCTCTGGCGTGGCACCAGCGTCCAGTGACTTCAGCCCCAGATGCGGCTGAACCCTGGGGTCACTGGGCCCCCGGGGATGGGGGAGGGGAGGAGGGCGACAGGCGCCTGAAGCCGCTGCTTCTGGCCTCACGTTGCCGGCACATGGCACCCATGGCCTCCGGTGCCCACGCCGTCGCCTCGCTGCAGCCAGCTGGTGCCTCCGTGGACAGGGCCAGCGAGCGTCTGCGGGGAAGCGTCCAGGCGCGCAGGAGCCAGCCTTGGGCCTGGGGCCTCGGAGGACGGGGAGGCAGGAGAAGGGGAGCCCCCAAGGAGTCTCTGGTCAAGAAGAGCAGATGAGGCCGGGCTGGCGGCAAGGCAGGGAGGCAAGCAGTCGAGGAGGGAGAGCGGCCAGCCCGTGTGGCCGGCCAGCCCGAGGCCAGGCGGGGGGACATCCTGAGGAAGCAGCGTGCCCAGCCCTGGAGGAGACATGAGCTGAGGGCAGGGATGCCGGCACCCCGGGCGGGGGCCGGTGTGGACGGGGCGAGGGGCCCGCCGTGGGCCATGGGGCAGAGAAGCTGCTCACGACGACGGAGGCCCGGATACTGCACCCACTGGACGCCTGCTGGCCCACGGGGGACCATGGCCGGTCTGGTGACAGCGGTGGGCAGACCCTGGGGCGGGAGCGCGGGGACCTCGGTGCTCAGAGCAGCCGTCCTGCCGCGGTGCCGGCCAGCCCGCCGGGCAGCTCGGCGCAGAGGGAGAGGGAGCTGCCCAGGGGACTCAGCAAGGGGAGGCCCCAAGCGCAGCGGCCTGAGATGCGGTCGGTGCGGAGACTCGCAGGCCTCTCACCTCTGAGGGCAGCCAGGCCAGCCTCGGGGTCCGAGCCGGGGCGCCTGTCGGAGCCGCCTCCAGAGGGTGCGTGTGGGGAGGGAACGCAGGCGGTGTCTCAGCTGACGGGGGCGGTGTCTCAGCTGACAGGGCGGTGTGCCGCTGGCCCGGGGCAGAGGGGCGGAACTCAGCACCTGGCGCTGCCAGAGACCGCCAGGGCCCGGGCCGTGCAGGTCAGGCGCCACCTCCCAACCTCCACCCTGGGGCACGGCCCCCTTCTTGCCAGGGCCTCAGGCGGCAGGCAAGGCGGCCAGTCCCGCCTCCACGGAGACCCGCTGCCCGCAGTGGACCTCCGGAGCAGGTCATGCTCCGTGTGTAGACAGCAGGAAAGGGCTTTTACTGCTTCGGTTTTTTTTTTTTTTTTTTAAATGTTTTGTAGTGGGAGGGTTTCTTGTAGTGTATCTTTTTTTTTTTTTTTTTTGTTTCAGCGGGCACAGCAGGAGAGGTCCGCTGCACCATGTGGGCCCCCGCCCTGGCTAGCAGCAGGGATCGAACTTGTGCTGCAGTGGCCGCGGTCTGCTCCACAGTGCACCGCTTAACCCACTGCGCCACCAGGGAGGCCCCTGCTTCGGTTTTTTCCCAAAGATTTTATTTATGCATTTAGAGCGGGGGCGCAGGCCTGAGGCTTGGGAGGTGAGAGGACTCCCCAGAGACAGCAGGGAGCAGAACAGGCGGGTCCACTGAGACACACTGCTGGGGGGCAGCGGGGGGCAGGAGTCTGCTGGCCCTGGGAGCCCTCCCTGGCGGGACCCGCTGCTGTGCTGTGGGTGCTTCGCCGGCAGGCCCAATCTCACTGTTTTATGGGGCGCGTGGAGCCACGGGGCGCCAGTTTCTGGCGCCTACAAGGGCACCGTGGTAGTTTGCAGATCTCAACCCAGCGACCGCTGCTCTAGGCCTCCGCGGGCGGCCGCTGGGGCGGAGGTGAGTGGCTGCGCCAGCCCTGGCCACTCCAGGCGGGGCGCCGAGGGCAACAGCAGAAGTCCGGCCTTTCGCGCCGCCCCTGCGCTCCCCATGCCCAGTCCCCGCGTGCGGCCCCCGCGTCCTCCAACGCTGCAGGTGGCTCCTCCGACCGGGACCCGCACCTCCCGGCACACTGCCCTCCACGACCCTTTCCCTAAAAATCTGCCGCGCGCGACAGAGCCAGCTCCACAGCCCGCACCCGCGTCCGCACCCGCGCCAGCACCCGCGCCCGCGCCCGCACCCGCGCCCACCGCGCCCGGGCCCCCGCCAGCTCCGGCCCGGCCCGACGCCGCGCCCCGCGCCCCGGAGCCCCGAGGCAGACGCGCCGCGCACGCGCACGGGCCGGGGGCGGGGCCGGGGCGGAGCGCGTGGCGCGGCGGGCCCGCGCACGCGCCGTGGCCGCGTCCCGCCCTGCGCGCGCGCGCCCGGCGCCGCGTCGGCTCCCGGCCGCCCGCCCCCGGAGCAGGGAAGTGTGGGCCGGGGCGGGGCGGCGCGCGGGCGGGGCGGCGAGGACCACGCGACCCCGCCGGCCGCCAATCGCGGGCCGCCGCGGCCCCGCCCTGCCGCGCGCCATTGGCCGGGCGGCCGCGGGGGGCGGGCCGGGGCGGGCCGGGGCGGGCCGGCGCGGCGGGCGGCGCGGCGCGGCGGGCGCGGCGGCAGTGATGGCGGCGGGCGAGGGCGCCGACAGGCCGGGCGCCGCGGGCGGCGGCGGCGAGGGCCCGGGCGGCGGCGCGGCGGCGTGGGCGGCGCTGCCGGCGGCCGGCGAGGTGCTGCTGCGCGCGGCGCTGGCCGCGCTGCTGCTGCTGGGCGCCTACCGGCTGTGGCGGCGCTGGGGGCGGCGCGGCCGCGGCGCGGGGCCGGGCGCGGGCGGGGACGGGCCGGCCGCCGCGCTGCCGCGCATGAAGAAGCGGGACTTCAGCCTGGAGCAGCTGCGCCAGTACGACGGCGCGCGCACGCCGCGCATCCTGCTGGCCGTCAATGGCAAGGTCTTCGACGTGACCAAAGGCGGCAAGTTCTACGGCCCGGGTGAGCGCGGAGCATCCGGGGCGCGGAGCCGGCGGGCAGGGGCGCGGGGGCCGGCGGGCAGGGGCGCGGGGGCCGGCCGGGCAGGGGCGCGGGGGCCGGCGGGCAGGGGCGCGGGGGCCGGCCGGGCAGGGGCGCGGGGGCCGGCGGGCAGGGGCGCGGGGGCGGGCCGGGCAAGGGCGCGGGGGCCGGCGGGCAGGGGCGCGGGGGCCGGCCGGGCAGGGGCGCGGGGGCCGGCCGGGCAAGGGCGCGGGGGCCGGCGGGCAGGGGCGCGGGACGCCCTGCAGCAGCCGGGGGGGCGGCTTCGCGCCGGGCCTTGGGCGGCGCGCGTCCGGGCGCGTCGATAACGACTTATCGTGAGTGTGCACCGAGGGGACAGACACTGAGCAGGTGGCCTCCGCAGCCGCGCGCACCGGTCGCCCCAGTCACGGGCTCCAGGGCTTGGCTCAGACCGTCGGTGCGGCCAGGGCGGCTGCGGGAGCCCTCGCAGCCGGCGCCCAAGCGCAGGTTCCAATCATGCTAATAAACTTCTGGTCCAACTCCTCGGGACCTGTTGGTGCTGCCCGCCGAGCAGCGTCGTCTTCGTAGCGTGAGTCCCGCTGGGCGCCCAGAAGGTGAGGACGAGAAAGGGCGATGGCCGCGACCTGTGTCCGAGAGGCGAGCAGGCCATGGGGCAGCAGTCTCAAGAGCATGGTTTCCTCCACGGCTTAAGTGCTGGGTGTTGGCGCTCACAGCACACACTTCAGATCTTGGTGCCCTGCTGGCCCGGACTTCAGGAGGCGCCCAGGCCACTTGCGGGCCGGCTGCACCGGGGCTGAAACTGTTGAGTCGCCGGCCAGGGGCAGACTGGCCCAGAGCTACTGCCGGCTCCTGAGAAGGTGCGGCTGCCCCAAAGGGCTGGCTGTCTGCGTGCGGGAGCAGGGCGTTGCGCAGGTGGGCCGGGCGGCCACCTGGCTTCTTAGACTGGGCAGGCAGCGTCATGGGCCTGGTTGGTTTCCCACTGGTGTCCGGGCCTGTGTCCGGCCGCGGACCTGGGCCAGGTCTCCGGCGTTTGCTCGCGCCTCTCGGGGCTCCGCTGGGCCTGCGGCCCTCCCACGCCCGGCCCTGAGAACAGCTGGGAGAGCCAGCCAGACGGCTTCGCAGCCCCAGGGCACATGTCCTGCGGCCGGAATGAGAGCTGGGAATTAGAGGCTGAGAGGAGACAGGAGCCCCCGTGTGCGCCCCGGTTCCACCCAGGACCGCCAGGCCTTGTGTCCGAGCCGTGGTCCAGGCGTGAACCGGCCAGGGCCCGGCAGGCGTTCAGACCCCTCTGCTGCCGGGCCTGGCGCCCTCCCCGGCAGCGCCGAAGCCCCACACGCTTGGCTGGGTTTTGATGTCCACTGTCACCCACAGGTGCGTCCGTGGCATCATTCAGAAGCGGCTTTCCCTGCGTGCGAGTCTCACGGTGCCGGGCAAGCAGGGGCCCCAGCTCCGGGCGGCAGCTTTGGGCCGGTCTGCCCCTGCCCGGGTGAGGTCAGTGCCGGGCCGTGAGGTTCGGCTCGTGGAGCTCGCAGGTGCTTTGCAGTCACGTGGCTTAGGAGTCCGGGTCCTCACCAGGCAGCATGTCAGCGGCGAAGTGGGTAAACGGGCTGGCCCCGCCACGGCTGCTCTTCCGTCCATGGCCGCGGGGGCTCGGCCAGCGGGGCGGGTGGGGAGCCAGCGCCTGGGCCCAGCCCTGCTGCCGCCCGGACACGGTGTCTGGGGAAGCCTGCGGAGGGCCTTGCTGGGGTGCCCCGGCCCCCGCCAGCCCCAGGAGCTGAAGAGCCGTGCCCAGCCTGCGTGTCCTGCTGCCTGGACACTCTGGGGTGCATCCGTCCCCAGCCCCTTCCTGCCGTGGGTGTGGGCCGGCAGCGGGTGCCGCAGCTGGGCCACGGCCATCTGGCTTCGGGGAGCTCAGTGTGTGCCCCCACGGGTCGGTGGGCTGCCCGCCCAGAACTGGGTCCGGAGCTCCCGGCGCGCAGGGGCTGCGGGTGGCTGCGGTGACGCTGCTGGCGGGCTCTCAGTGCGTCTGTCCCTGCGGAGGCCGGTCCCCGCGCCCTCTGCCCAGCAGCGTCTGGGTCCAGGCACGAGGTGCACATCTGCGGGGCATGTCTGCTCCAGCCCTCATGCTTCCTCGGGGCGCTGAGCGGCGCGGGGACCCCACGCTCAGAACTGGGGCAAGGGGCCGCTGCGCCCAGCCTTGGGGCGGAGGGTCAGCTCCGCGGCCCGTGCACGGTGGCTGCAGGCAGGCTGGTGCTGAGCGCTGGGCAGCTCTGCGCTGGCAGCCACCCCTCGGACGCCCCGCTGCCGCGGGCCAGCACATTTCAGGGAACACAGACCCCGCTGGGAGCCGGCCCAGCCCTGCTGGCTGCTCTGTGCCGCCCCGAGTGCGGCTGCCCCTGTGCACTGTCCTTTGCTTCCCCAAGGACGTCCTTCTGTCCCGGGCAGGGCCCCTGGCACCCCGTAGGCGCAGACTGCCCCCTCCGCCTCCTCCCTTGCTGGTTCAGCCGCTGGTTCCAGCCCCCCTGGCTCTGTGGGTGCCTGGGCCCTCGGCTTATGCAGTTCTTCTGGGTTTTGTCCCGGGCTGCCCCACAGCGGTGGTGCTGGGTGCGGGGTGTAGCCTGCTGGGCCCCTCGGAGATGAGGTGCGGGGCCTCCTCGAGCCCCTCAGGGTTTGGGGGTGCCGTGGTGCACTTGGGTTTCTGCAGGAGGGCGGCACTCGCCCCCAGAGATGCTGTGCTTCCTGGTCCTCCTCGGACACCCGGCCTTCCCCCCCACCCCCAGAGTGCCTCTCCTGGAGACCTGGGAGCCCGTGGGCTCTGCCCCGCTGCCCGCCCTCCACAGGTGACAGCCGGTCTGGTTTCCCCTCCAGGTGTCGGTGTGCTGTAAAGAGCCAGTCCTTGCTGCAGACTGTTTTCCTGGTTTTTTCCTTTTGACTTTTGGTGTTTTTTGGTTTTTTTTTAAGATTTATTTATGCCGACAAGAACTGGGGTACAGCCCAGTTCTTGGGGTGGGGGAGAGGATTCATCAGAGAGCGGGGAGCAGAACAGTGGATCGACTGAAACCCACTGCTGGGGGAGCAGCGGGAGGCAGGAGGGTCTGCTGCGCCCTGGGGGTCCCTCTTGCCGGGGATCGCACCCTGAGCTGCACCACCAGGGAGGCCCCTGTTGGAGTTTCCTAAACCACTGGGCGACTTCGGGTTTTGGTATTCAAGGGTAGCTGTCTCCTGAGGCTGGCAGACCTTTTGCACTTAAAGGTCATCATTTAATCTGTGGGTTAATACTTTGAAGGTGTGGGTGGTTTGGCTTCGTTGAGAACGAACTGTGCTTTTCACCACACCTGTAAGATGTGAAGCAGGCCCGGCCCTGGGTCCCGCCGAGGCGGATCGTCCCGGGCCCTTGTGGAGTAACCCGTGGCGCTCTGTCCCTCGCTGCGCTGCTGCCGCCAGCCCCCTCCCCCCCCACCCTGCGCCTCTCCCCAGAGCCCTGCAGGTGGACTTCAGAAACAAACAGCAGACTCTCGGGGGCGAGTGTTCGACCCGGCTGGGGCCTTTCCAGAAAGGCCTTTCCCACCTTGCCCAGGCCTCGGAGGCCCAGGAATGGACACCTGCCAGGCTCACGGGCGGGCCTTGCCCCCGCGCTGCAGCGCCCCCCAGGCAGGACTGCATGCCGTGCTGTGCCGAGCCCGTCGGCCCCCAGGCCCGCAGCGGCCTCTGAGCTGCCTGTCCCTGCAGCGTCCTTTGGTGGCCGCGGACGCGCCTCGCAGCAGCCCAGAGAGCCGAGTGACCTCGGGGCCTGAGGTGGTGTCTGGGTGACGTCTCACGCAGGGAGAGGCCGAAACGCCCCTCTGGCGTGCCTGTGCTGGCTCTCTTGCGCCCGGTCTTCTGGAGAGCATCGCTCACAGTGACCGTCGCCTTTCCGGGACCGCCCGCCCCACCTGGCCGTGCCGACCCCCTCCGGGCACCCGGGAGCAGGCGTGGGTCTTCTGTCTGCGGAGCCGCCCCGGACGTCATGGTCCGACCCCCGCTGTCCCGCCTGGGCGCGGCCTTCGGGAGCCCCGGGGCGTGGGGGCATCTGTGCCAGCTGGGGTGCTCGGTCCCCGCTGCTAGCAGTGTGGGGGCGCCCTCCGCCCTGCAGCCATGACTGCCCAGGCCTGCGTGCCGCGCCGCACGCACCTTCCGGCTGGGCCGCCCTCTCGGCTGGCTGACTGGGCTGGCCTGGCGCTGCTGCCCCGGACGCTGGCCCGCGGGTGGGTCTCTGCATTCGGGGTCAGGGTGGCGGGGCAGGGGCTGCGTCGATTCCACTGGCGCACACTGCGCAGATTGCCTGGCTCCGGCTCCAGCTCGTCCTGTGGTTCTGGTCCACGGGGTGCAGGACGCTGCTCACCGGCCCCGCGGGGGGCGCTGCCCAGACAGGAGCGGCTGCTGGTTCACGGGACACTGCACCCCTTGGCCCAAGGGCTGGCGGGCAGTGTTTCGTCCTTCTGGAGCCAGGGGGTGTGTGTGGGTCTTGCTTGCCCGGCTCGGGGAGGCCTCCGGGCCTGGCTGCCACCTCGGGCCAGGGTGTGGAGGACCGAGCGCGGCTGCTGTTGGCGGCCAGCTTCTCTCTGGTCCACCCGGGCCCCGAGGAAGCTGTGCCCCCGGACACGGCCCCTCGCCGCCCCCCTCCGGTGCTTCCCCGGTGCTTCTCCGGTGCACGGGGCGAGGACAGCGGGCGGTGCCTGGCCCTGTGGCCAAGGGGCAGCCCGGGGACCCTTTGAGGAGCTGGCGCCGTCGCCGCCTCTGTGCCTTCTCGGCGGCTCCTTCCCTCCCTGCGTGTCTGGCTTGGCGCCGGGGCGTCGGGCCGGCCGTCTGCACTGGGCAGCGAGTCTGCTGGCCCTGCTTCGGGAGCCGGCATTCCCTGCAGCAGCGGACGCGGAAGCAGCGCTGGATTTCCTCAAGCGCTGAACACTCCTGTGACAGCTGGGATGCCGGCGCGGCCAGCCCCGCAGAGGTGTGGACACCGAGCCCGCACGGCTCCTGGGCACGCGAGCGACCCGCGGCCTGGCCACCGAGGACAGGCGCCCCTGCCCGGCCGAGGGCGCATCACCCTCAGGCTCCTGCCCGCCTTGGGGCTGTAGCCTCGCAGAGGCGGTCGGACGGACGGACGGACAGCCGGCTGGCTGGCTCTCAGGCCGGAGAGAGATGCTTGCTTTTGTAAAATCATGTATTTTGGAAGCTTTTTTTACTAGCATGTACTCTTTTGCTTTTTGAACGTTTGTGTGTTCAAGGGCTGGGGTACAGGTCGGAGGTGTGTCTGGGAGGCGAGGGCTCCCCAGAGACGGGGGAGCAGAACAGGAAGATCGCTGAAGCGCATGCCGGGGGAGCAGTGGGGGCGGGAGGGTCTGCCGCCCCTGTGCGTCCCCCCGGCCGGGAGCAAACTCGGCTGCAAATGCTCCACTGTGCGGGGCTCGCCCGCTGCGCCCCCAGGGAGGCCCCAGCGTGTATCTTTTTTTTTTTTTTTAAAGATTTTATTTATTTATGCATACAAGCACTGGGGTACAGGCCAGAGGTGGGGGGGGTGAGAGGATTCACCACAGAGAGCGGGGAGCA
>JAGFMF010012264.1:138731-148799 GCA_019455555.1 Galemys pyrenaicus | reverse complement strand
TGATTTGCATTTCTCTGATGACAAGAGAAGTTGAGCATTTTTTCATATGCTTGTTGGCCATTTGCATGTCCTCTTTGGAGAATTGCCTTTTTAGCTCTTCTGCCCATTTTTGGGTTGTTCTCTTTGTCTTTGTTTAGTCTGGTTAGTTCTTTATGGATCTGTGTGATAAGATAGGACTATTTCTTAAAGCATCCAAATGACCTCCCAAGTATTACATGTTATAAAATTGCTGATTATCACTAATGCATGGGAAATAACCTGATGAAAATCTCTATTTCCTAATGAACAATAACCCATTAATCAAAGATTATATGTGTTTCAAGTTCTGTCAGAACAAGACGTCAGCAAGAAAATACAAACACAACCAGTGTGCTGAGCCAGCTACTTCTGCCAGAAAAATCTGCCAAGAAAAATCTATGTGGCCCCCATGGCGCAGTGGGTGGAGCGGGCACTGTGAAGCGTCCGCAGCGCTACAGCCAAGTTCGGCGGCCAGGGAGGACCCCAGGGCCAGCAGGCCCTCCTGCCTCCCTGCCCCCAGCAGTGTCTCAGTGGATCTGCCTCTTCTGCTCCCCGTTGTCTCTGGTGGGTCCTCTCATCCCTGGCCTCTGGCCTGCACCCCAGTTCCTGTGTGCATAAATCAATGAGTCTTTAAAAAGAAAGTCCACGTGCCGCTTGAGAATGACCCGACCTTGTGACACTTCACTCAAACGGACGGTCCTGTTAGCGGAACTTGAATATTCCGGCTCTTCGGCCACATGCTGAACAAAAATGAGGCCATCTGGCCCGAGGGCTTGGTGCTTCGAACCCCACGGCAGCTGGACTGTCACGCACGCACATGCAGTGCAGTCCGGCGGCCAGCGCACGAAACCCGAGCAGAACCAGCCCGCGAGGCAGAAGGACGCGGAAACCCACGCGCGCCCCTGCTGGTGACATTCTGCGGCGGCGAAGCCGGAGTGGGCTGGGCCGGACCCGCCGGCAGGGCAGTGCCGCCGAGGGCGGGTCGTGGGCGGCCTCGCTGTCCCCGTGGCCACTGCCGTGACGGGAGGCCTGACCTTCCTGCGCTTGCCAAGCAAGGAGGGTTTCCTGCGGGCTGCCCCTGAGCGGGTACCGCGGTCACTCCGCGCCATTCTCCCCACATGCAGCGCCACGCCGTGCGCCCCCGGCGAGGGCGGGTGCGGCCAAGCATGGACGTGGGCGGGCGCGGCTGGGGGCTGGGGCTGGCGGGGAAGCACGCAAGGTGGGGCACCGCCCCTAGCCACACCCAGCATGGCCCAGGCCCAACGTGCGGGCCTTTGCAGGGGCTTACAGCGACCACTTGGAGAGACTCTAAGACCAAAAGGCGAGGCCAGAGGGTTTCTAAAAAGCCACAACGCTGTCCCGTTTATGAAATCGGGACACATTTCTAGATTCGTCCTGCTTGAAACAATGCCGGCACTTGTCTCGGCCCGTCGGCGTCCCCGCCGCGTCCGTCCGTCACCGCTGGCCGAGCTGTGGGCAGCCGGGGGCCGGCCCAGGGCGCTCCAGGGCCGCGGTCCTGCCGGGGGAGCGGGTGGGGGCCTGCGGTGCGGGGGGCGGCTTCGCCGCGGAGTCGGGGGGCCCTCGGGGCGCGCTCTCCTCACCCGAAGTAGATAAAGGCCTTTTCTGTCCCAGGCCCTCGCTTGCGGCAGGCTGTGGGCGCAAGACACAGTGTGAGACGCTCTCGCCCCCCCCAAGCGCAGGTTCCCCGCGGGCAGCCAGGCTGCCACCAGGGGGACCCCACTTGAGCGCTCAGCGCCCTGGTTGGCTGGGGCGCCTGGCTGCGGGCGTCAAGGCAGGTCCTGCCATTCTGAGACAGGATGCTGAGCCCCGTCTCCTCCGCCAGCTACGGGCTGCCCACCCTCCTGAAGGGCACACGCTCAGGGAGGCCAGCACCTGAGCGGCTGGCGCCCGAGGCCTGGGAGTTCCTGGCCAGCCGGGCCCAGCGCTGTCCCCACCAGCCGAAGGCTGGCGCTTGGAGACAAGGGGCAGCTGGGACGTAAGTGCCTCTCCAGCCTGCGGGCCTCTGGAAGCAATAGCACGGTCTCAGCTTCCCGCCAGGGCTCCTGGGGGCGGGGGCCCAGGCCCTCTGTCCCCGCCGGGCATCAGGACACTGGCTGCAAGACGGGGTCTGGGTGGGGCCCTCCTCCTCCTCCTGCTGCGAGGCTGGCGCTGGGGCTCTGCCCACGAGCGCCCTCGCAGCTCCCGGGCTCTGCCTCCCGCCGCCAGCAGGCGCCAGGACAGGAACAATCCTGTGGCCCTGCGGGGGGGCAGAGGCCGGGCTGGCTGCCCCTCGCTGGGGCTGGCGTGGCGAGGCCGCGGGCAGGCCGGGTTCTGCGCCGCGTGGTGCTGGTCGACGTCCGGTTCCGAAGCTGCACGGCTGGCACGGCCGGGCCCGCACTCACGTGGCCGCGGAAGTCCTCCAGCCGCTGGAAGCCGCCCAGGTAGCGCCGCAGCTCGGGGTCCACGCTCTGCAGCCCGGACCGGGAGTACTTCAGGTAAGCCCAGAACTTCTCCAGCCCGTACAGCTGCCCTGCAAGACGCACGCCACGTCCACCGGCGGCCCGCCGTCCACGCAGAGACCGGCGCCCGCAGGACGCGCTGGGCCCCCGGGAGCAGGTCAGGCGCCGGGCAGGAAGCCGGGTGGGAGCCGGCCTCTGGCTCGGCAGGGGCCCGCTGGGGGGCCCGAGGCCCGCAGTGCCCCCACCCTCGCCCGTCGGCTCCAGCTGCCCAGCCCGGCGGCTGGTGGCTTCGTGTTTCTCACCAGATTCATAGTCCTTTTTGGTTTCTTCTTGGAAATCCTTGAAAACGTCTAGTCTGAATTTTTTTTCCAGTCCGTAGCTGTAGAACCTGAAGAGGCACTCCAGCCCATACCTGGGGGCGGGCAGCAGGGCGCTGAGGTCGCCGGGGACCTGGACGGCACCCGGCTGGGCTCCAGCCCTGCGCCCGGCGGCACCTCTAGCAGCTCGTGGCTCAGGCCACACCTCTCCGGGAGGCAAGGCAGCCCAACCTGGCCCGTCCCTGCCTGACCCCGGCCTGGACCCTGCCCTGGCCCTGGCCCCGGCCCCCACCGGGCTCCCGGCCCAGCGAGCCGCCCGCTTGGCACTGCACGGTGAGCCTTGGAAACCCCGCACACGGAGCGCGCGCGACCTGTGATTGTCTCTGGCGTCCTCCCAGGCCAGCTGTCTGAACTCCTGGTACATCCTCTCGTCGAAGTGATCCCTGAGGAAGAAGGACCAGAACCGGAAGAGCGTGTTCATCTCCGGGGACTGGCCCACGCCCAGGCGTCTTCTCTCTGGAGGGGCGACAGCGCCGCGGGCTCTGGTAAAGCGGCGCGGGCTGCCCAGCGGCCTGCGGCGGCCGCACTGACACCCAGGGCGCCGGGACGGCCGAGACTGGTGCGCGGCTGAGGATGGCGGCGGTAGACTGCCGGGGCGCCTGGCCAGGGCGCACGGCCCAGCGCGCTGGCCGGGCCGCGTCTCGGGGGGGAGTGGCGTCCAGGAGCTTGGGGGGCCCACCGACTTCGGGGCACGCGTCGCCGACCAGGACAGCGCCTTCCGCACCTGGAGGAGCGGGCTGGGCACCGACCCCGCGACCCCGCGGAGCGGCCCGGGGGGAGCGCCGCCCCAGGTCCAGCCGGCCGTCTTACCGCTCAGGCAGCGGCGGCGGTACTTGCGGTAGACGTGCTGCGTGAAGCCGTCCTCCTTCAGGAGCGCGTGGGAGGGGTGCTGGGCCGTGGGGCGCGGGCGCGGGCTGGGCGGGCCGCCCAGAGGGGGGACGCCCTCCGCAGGGCACGCGCTGGCGCTGCGGAGCAGGGGGCGCGGCTCAGGCGGGCCCCGCCCCGCCCGCCCGCCCCACCGGCTCGCAAAGGCTCGGGAAGGAGGGCGTCTCCGGGACCAGGTCCCGAGCCCTTTTGTCGCCGACAGCAGGAGGCGCAACGGAGGAGAAACGTGCAAGCCGTGGCACGAGCCGCCCCTCCCTGCCGTCTCGGCGCACGCCCCGGCGACAAGTCGCGCCGAGGCAGGGCCTAAAGTCACGCGCCAGCACGCACGGCAGGGGCAGGGGCACGGGCCGGTGACCGGCCACCCGAGCAGACCTGGCCTGCCGGCCCCGCGCCCGGCCGCCGTCCGAGGGAGCTGCCTCCTCTCTGGTGGCCAGTCCACGCCCAAGGCGCGAGCATCCCTCTGGACACCTGTGCCCCCTTGGCAGTGCCCAGCCGCAGACGCCGCGCCCGCTGCCCGCTGGACGCTGCCCGCTGGACGCTGGACGCTGGCTCCACGGCCCGGTGGGATCGCTGCCCTGACGCAGCTGAACCGAGACCACGATAAGCTCATCCGGCCACGCCCCGAGCCGGGCGCTGCAGAGGACCCGCCTGGCCACGCCCTCCCCGCGCCTGCGCGGCCGGGCGCTGACCGCGGCTCTGCCCCGCCCAGCACCAGCTGCTCGAGGGCCCGCGGCTCAGGCGGTGGGGAGAGACGCCCGCTCGGCCGTTCCCTGTGCCCTTCTGGCTCTCCTGGCTCTGGCACCCCGGAGGCCTGGCCAGCCCGGGTCTGCGCGGCCGTGGGAACGTGGAGGTACCTCCCAGAGGACGCTGGGGGCCCCTGGCCTCTGGCATCCATGGCCCGGCCCGCATGACAGTCCTGCGGGGGGCTGCGCCGGGCCGCCGTCCACTGTCCTGGGTGCTGCGGGGAGGGGCGCGGCGCTGCGCGGCCTCCCCAGCCTGCGGGCGCACTGTGAGATCAGGTGAAGTCACAGAGCCCGGGTGTCCTCGTGCGGCCGCACTGAGCAGCGAGGCCGCGTGGCCCGATGCCGGTCCCTGCGCCCCCACATGGGGAGGGCGCCCAGAGCACAGGTCACCGCGGGGCAGGGCGGACAGCGGGCGGGGCTCACGGGTCGCAGGCGCGGGCTGCAGCACAGCCGGCCGCGAGCTGCCCAAGACAGACCTTTGCTTCCGGCGCCCGCGCCTCCTTCACGTCGGGGTTCCCTGCACCGCGGGCGCGTGGCCGCGGGCTGCCCGGCCCAGCTCCGCCTCGAGGGCCCGATGTCTGCGCGAGCAGCGCTGCCCCGTCCCGTGGCTCGGGCCCTGCCCTCGCCCCACCCAGCCGCGGCCTCGCGCGCCCCTCCGTGCCTCCTGTCTGCACGACGGCCTTGGCTGCGTTTTCATGTTGGCGAGCGGCGGGTTTTCCTTTATCATCTTTAACTGGGGTACAGAAAACCCAAAAACGCGGGAAAGCCCATCTCAGCCACGTAGCAAGGGCAGCCACGCAGGGGCGAGAGGGGCAGCAGGGAGCCGCGGGCTGCCAGCACCCGGCGCCTCGGCCCGCACTGCGTGGACACGGCGAGGCCTCGAGCCACACGTCTCCGCTTTGAGAGTCCTGAAACCGCATTTACGTTCACGCTGGGCCGGGGGGGGGGGGGGGGGCCCGGGGGGNGGCCCTGGGGGCGGGGCGCCCGCCGGCCGACCCAGGCGCAGCGGCCCCTCCTGCCTGCCGCTGCCCCCTCGGCGGCGTGTCTCCGCGGAGCTGCCCGTCTGCCCCCCGCTCCGTCTCTGGGGAGACTGCGCGCCCACACCTCCGGCCTGCACCCCAGTTCTCGTGTGCACTAAAACGACCCACGACTCGGGACAGGGAGCGCCTCCCGCGAGCCACCGTCCCAGGCGCGGCCTCCAGCGCCACCTCCTGCCCGCCCAGGGCCGGCGCAGGCGCGTCCGCGCGAGGGCCCCGCGCCCCCGCCCCTGTGTGCGCCGGCTGGGCTGCGAGGAGCGCGGAGAGGCTGGCCGGCGTCGGCCGCTCGGGACTGGCTCCGGGACCACTGAGGCGCACCGCGTAGTGGCCCGCCGTCCCGCGGACGTGGCCTGCAGCACCCGGCGGGCCGCAAGCACCGGCACGTGCGAGGCCAGCTCTTGCTGTCTGTCGTGCTGGGAATAGCGAAGCGCGCCCTGACCCCACTAGCGCAGTGCCCCAGCCGGGCGCCTCGGGCCAGCGAGCCCCCGCGCGGGCGCAGTGCAGCGGTGTCCCGGGGCGCAGTCCTCAGTCTTAGATCTCCCAAGGGCGCTGGCCAGGAAACGGAGCCGTGCGCGGGTTTGGGTGTCTGTGTCCGTTTTCTCTTCGTGGGGACTCAGACTGGGGGCTTGTGAGGGCTCGCACGGCCTTGAGTGTGAGCAGGGCTTGGCTTACTTCACACTAAACTCACTAAAGCAGAGGTGATGGGATCGGCCCCGGTTTGTGAGAACATGGAGATGGACCTCCACTGCTGTTATCAACTGGAAAATGTCCTCTCCAGAGAGCAAGCATCTCAGCAGCTCTGGGAATGTGCAGGCGCTGGAAAAGAAAAGCATCGCCCGCAGGAGCCTCTCGCAGAGCAGGCGCCTGGAGCCCCAGGCTGGCGGAATACTCAGGGCGTCCCTTACACATTTCCAAGAAGCCATAAGCAAAGCCAAGACGGTGGCACCTCCTCTCCCCTGCGCGGGCTGGAGACTGCGCCTGCACGCGTGTCTCTGCCCTCGTCAGCCTCCTCCTCTGTGTCTGAGCCCTGCTGGACATCCCCCCCAGAGGCCGGTGTCTGCGGTTCAGGATCGGGAGGTCTTCCACCGGCATCCCGGGCTCTGCCCACCCCCGGCAGGGACACGCAGCGGGCTCCTGTCCTCGCCCCCTGCAGGGTCCGGGTGCGGCCACTCCTCTGGACGCAGGGCTGGGCGTCTCGCCAGGGCCGGGCCACGGGAGGGCCGGGCGTGCCCCGCGGAGTAGGTCGTGCGGTGCAGAAGCAGACACTGCGCTCGGCGGTGCCCGCGCGCGGCATGCGCGTAAGCGAGGGTGGGCGCAGCCAGATCGCGCGAGATGCCGGCTTCACTCTTGCAACTTTATTAATAACACGCAAAGGTGCCTGGACGCAGCGCCGCGGCTGGCCGGCTGGGGCACATGTGCCGGCTCAGCCAGCATGCCTAGGGCCAGGTCTCCACGCGTAGCCTAGACCCCAAGGCTTCATAATAAATTAATCTAACTTAAATAAACAGATTAATTCTCTTAAAAAACTGAAAAATGTGGCTTCAACTTTGGACGGCCTGACGGTGGAGGCGCAAGGCCGGTGCGTCCTGGGGCGCCCTCACTGCTGCGTCAAAAGCACATCTTCAGGAGCACGACACCCGCTCGCTCGGGCCTGAGCCCCGCCCCTGGTGTCGTCGGACTAGTCCCCGCGCTGAGCTACAAGGCCCCGCCTGTTGAGGGGCGCCGGCCGGGAGGCAGGCGCGCGCCTGTACCCGTCTGGACACCAGGACGCGATCAACCTTCCGGCTGCGAAAAACAGGGGTCGCCGCCGACCCCGCGGGCGCGCTCCCGAGGCCGGGCCGTCTCCACCGCAGCACGAGGCGCGTCGCCGTCGCGGTCGGCTCCTCCCGGGCGTGGGCGGACGTCCCAGCAGGCAGCAGGCAGGGCGGTCACGTGCCCCCGCGCGGCTCGGGCGGCCCCACTGTGTGGCAGGACATTTCAGGGTCACCACTCCTCTGCTTATCCCGATCAAGGCCCCGCCAAGCGATCAGCAGATCAGCGCCCTGACTGGAAAGAGCGTAAGCACACGGATTTTTCCCAAGAGGGAAAGTCTTAGCAATGATCCGGGAAAAAATCTTAGCGTTAAAAGCAATTCTTAGACACTCTAAGCACCGCACGTTTTCACCGAGCTCCCGCGGCCCTGGCTCTGCGCAGCGGCGCACACCCGTCTCCAAGCCGGGGAGACGCCAGTGCGGCCGAGGGAGGCCAGCGTGAGGCTGGGGCCCGTGTGCGGCTGCAGCCGCCGTGCGCCTCCCGGCCCGCCTGCATGCACCCAGGCCCTTGGCCGGCCGAAAGGAGGCTGCCCCCGCGTCAGCGCGCCCCAGGCCCGGCCCCACGCGGCCCGCGGAGGCAGAGCACACTCAGGCCGGCTGCCCGGTCACCTGTGGGTCTCTGCAGACTCTCCCAGAACTTGAAAGGGGCGGTGGCCGGCGGCCGCGCTCAGGAGGGAGCGTTACCTGGGGGCGCGCAGGCCTGGCCCGGCACGAACTCCGGGCAGTTGATCAGCTGGGAGAGGTCCGTTGTGGGCGCGCGCTGTGCAGGAGGGCCGGGAATCGGCCACTTCTCTGGATCTTTCTTTTTTCTCATCTTCTCGTCCACAATCTCCACTTCCGTGCTGTCTTTCAGCGCCTACACGGGGGTGTTAAGGAATGTCCACTAAAAAGACCCTGAGTACGGCCAGCGCGAGGCCCTGGCCAGGCAGGGCCAGTGGGAGCCGGGCTCGGCCGGCATCAGCACGCACGGCACGGCGGCGGCTCACCTCGGAGATGAGGCTCAGGTTTGTGGTGAGCGCCTGCACGCGGTGGAAGCCGGCGATCAGGGAAATGGGCAGGAAGCCCTGCTCATCCATCTTCCTCCGGAGGAAGAAGTCCCGCTCCAGGTTCTCCACGCTGAAGTAGTACTCGCTGCAGAGAGAAGCAGGTTAAAGCCCGAGCGTGCTGCCGTCCCCCGGCCCAGCGTCCAGACAGCCCTGCCTGGCGGGACCCGCGGAGCCCCAGGGCCGCCACGGCCACGGGCGGACGGAGGGCCCGGGCGCGCGCACCAGCTTCCGAGCCGAGCCGCCCGCTCAGCCGCGAACCTCGCGCCAACAGTGACGGGCGCCTCGTTTTAAGGAGTCCGACTCGGTCTTCTCCGCGAGCCCACCCTTTCCGCACAGAGCCCGGCAAGGGGACGGCCGCCCAGCGGCAGGTCAGCACCCAGCCGAAGGTCAGCACCCAGCCCGCGGACACTCAGGCCTCACCCAGGGACTCGGAGGCCCCTCCCCGTGTGCCGGGCAGGGCCGCAGCACAGCCACAAGTAAGGTTCCGGCTGTGAGCACGGCCCCAAGTCCCTCCAGGGCAGTCCAGCACAGGGAGTGGACCGGGTACCGGCCAGCACCTCCATCCAAGAAAGGAGGCAAGAGGGGGCCAAGTGCAGCCATCAGCGCGTCCAGCCACCAGGCCACGTGCGCACTGGGGTGCTCCCTGCGGGCAGCCCTCCTTCGCTTGCTCCCCTCCCGGGCAGCGGCCACTCTGCCCCTCAGGCCGCGGCTGCAGCAGCAGCAGCAGCAGCGCGCGCAGGAGGGCGCAGGAGGGCGCAGGCCCGCCCGCCCCGGCCCGCCCGCCCCCGCGCCGCTCACATCTGGCGCCGGATGTAGTCCTTGAGCAGCGCCTCGCGCACCGGGTACACCTGCGCGCCCGAGCCGTCGTCGTAGTAGTAGGACAGGCTGGAGGGCAGCTCCGCGGGGGAGGGCTGGCCGGCGCGCTCGGCCTGCTCGCGGGCCTCGCCGGGGAAGTCCAAGGGGCCTGGGCCGGACAGAGACGCGAGCCGTTACCGGGAGGCCGGCGGCAGGGCCAGAGCAGGGGCGTGCCCCCGGCCATTCCCCCGGCGTACTTCGCGGGGGGCCTCGGCCTCGGCCCCGGCCCCGGCCGCGGCCGCGGCCTCTGAAGGAGCCTCGGGTGGTGCCGCCTTCGCTCCGCACACTGGACACCTCGTCCCGGTCATCCCTCCTTTCCCGGTCGCGCCTCCAGCCTGTGGGGATTCAGCGGCACGTTCCCGCGGGTCCTCGCGACACTCACCCCGCCTTCCGCGGCCGCCCACCGTCCCGGACCCCAGGAGCCGCGGTACCCGCGGGAGACTCGGCCGGGCCGGGCCACCCAGGGCGCCCCGCGCCGCTCCCCACGGTGCCACTCCCGGGGGCACGGGCACGCGCGAACCGCTGCGCCAGCCGCCCGGCAGGCGGGACACAGCGGCCGCCCGCGCCCGCCCCACACTACACACACCGCACACCACACACATCACACCACATCGCACACACACCGAACACCGCACACACCGCACCGCACACACACACCAACACAACCCCCACACTGCACACACACACCACACACCGCACACCGCACACATCACACCACACCACACACCCCACACACCGCACCCCACACCGCACACCGCACACACACCGAACACCACACACACCGCACCGCACACACACACATCAACACACCCCCACACCGCACACACACACACTGCA
>JAGFMF010012264.1:99507-128951 GCA_019455555.1 Galemys pyrenaicus | reverse complement strand
GGCCCGGCCGCCGCCGCCGCCGCCGCCGCCGCCGCGGGGGGCCCGGGCCCAGGGAGCGCGGCCGCCCGTGTCCGCGCCCGGGCCCCGCCGCGCTCCGGCCCGGGGCAGCGCTCCCGACAGCCCGGCCGCCGCCAGCGCGCTCGGCCGCCCTCCCCGTCGCGCCGGCGCCAACCGCCCGCCCGCCGCCGCGAGCCTCACCTGCGCGGCGGCGCCGGGGACCGCGTCCGGGAGCGCGCGCCGGGGGCCGGTAACCGATGCGGGCGGAGCCGGCGGCCAGGGCGGCCCGCGGGCGGGGCGGGCGCCGCGGGCAAACACGTCACGCTCGGCGCCCGCTCGCGGGGGCGCCGCCTGCCCCGCGGGGCGCCCGCCCGCCCGCCCGCGCCCGGGAGCCGGGCGGGGTCTCCGCGGCGGGGAAGGGGCGGTGCCTCCGCGGCGGGGTGGGGCTCGGGAGGGGCGGTGCCTCCGCGGCGGAGGTGGGGCTCGGGGAGGGGCGGGGCCTCCTCGGGGGTGGGGCCCGTGGAGGGGCGGGGCCTCCGCGGCGGGGGTGGGGCCCGGAGCGGGGCCTCCGCGGCGGGGCTCGGGGAGGGGCGGACGCGCGGCCGGGGGAGGGACCCGGGGAGGACGCGCGGGGGCGCTGCCCCCGCTGTCCCGGGGCGCGGGGCGGAGAGGCCAGACCCCGAGTCCGGCGGAGGGGACGCCCCAGGTTACCCAGTCGGCCTAGCGGGACAGTCTCGGCTCCGCGCCCCTCGGCGGAGGGCTAAAGGCGCCCTAGTTTCGGAGACGACCTCTGGGGACCCCGCCGCTCTGGGCCCCGCCCATGGCGGGAGGTGACGGCGCCCGGGACCCCAAGGCGGACCCCTGACCGCGGGCACGATCTGGGGCCGGTCCCAGGCGCTGAGGTGGCTACGCCCCGACTGCGGAGCGGACCCCCGGCCACCTGCCGTCCACCGCCCGATCCCGCGGCTCCCGCTGCGCCCGATACCGACCTGCGCCTGTGCCCGCGCTGCGCCCGTGGAAAGTGCCCCGGCGCCCGGGGCGCGCGGCCCGGGTCTCAGGCCTGTCCACGGCAGCGGCCCGAGGTGATCCCGAAACCTTTGCCCGCTGCGGGCTCGGTGCCCTCCCCGCCCACCGGCCCGCCCTGCGCCGGCCTTCCTGCGGAGGTCAGCGCTTCACGCGGCGGCTCTGCGCCCGCTCCGCCGCTCCGTGGACACTTTCTTGGAAAGCAACCGCGCTCCAAACGCTTGATGCGGAGGAGGGTGTTAAGGCGGCACAGAAAGTGCCCCCCAGGCTCAAAGCCCTGAGCCGGCTGGGCTGGCTCCACGAGGAGGGGCCCCACCCCCTCATATCTACCCTCCGAAGTGCCCGCCCCCAATTACCGCTTCCAGGTACTGGCTGATTTTAGGCTCATTGAAGAAACAAACAGCAGACTAAGAAAAGTGAGTAAGTTACCCTGAAAGGCACCCATGCCCAGGGACTCCGCATCTGCGCAGCAGCGGGCAGCTCCCGGAGAGGGGTGGTCAGCGACCTCTGCCGGGCCCCTGGCCGCTGGGCACGCCTGACAGCCCTGCCCGGCCAAAGTCCCGCCGGCCTTTGCTGCTGGGAACACCCGGGGCACTTGCGTCCCCACCTGCCTGGCCCTGCCCTTGCTCCCTAGTTCTGGGCGGCCTCGGTCCTGCAGTCAGTCCCTGCGGCTGGCCTGCCCCAAGCATCGTCATTGCCAGCCACCCAGAGGGCCTGCAGCCGGCCGAGCCAGGCACTGGGCTGGCTTGTCTGGCGCTTCTCGGCTCTGGCCAAGGTGGCCCCTCTTGCATGAAGGACAGACACCGGAGAAAGCATTTAATTTGGGACGCGCAGGGCCCGGCGAGGCCGCAGCGGGCGCTGGGCGTCCTGGGCAGGCGCCGGGGACACTGGCACAGAGGGCTGGGCACAGGCAGGAGCGGAGCAAGTCTGCCGGGGAGACGAGGACGTCTGGAAGGAGGGCCTCAGCAGGCGGGGCGGGCGGCTTCTCAGTTCTTTGGGGGCAGCTGGGGGCAGAGGGAACTTTGCCGAATCTGCTGGGTCCTGGTTGCCTCAGCCAAAACAGTCCACCACGTAGAGGTCACATGTCTTGTCCCCTCACGTCCTTTAGGGCTGCCGGGCCAGGCGCAGGGCATAGGCTCTGCTCCGGGCCCCCTCCGCCTCTCCCCACTCATGGGCGGCGTGCGCGCCGTCTTCCTGAGCCCGGCCACCCCCTGCGCTAGAGCAGTCAGGGACACAGGCGGCCTTGGTCTCCACGGGGCTCACCGCCCGCCCCTAAGCAGTGCTGGACGCCTCCAGGAAAGGGGGCTGTGCCTGCTGCGCCCCACCCAGCGGGGCCTTGCCGGCTCTGTTGTCCCCAGGAACAGGTCCCAGGCAGCGGCCAGCCGCCCTGTCAGATCCAGCCAGGTGGCGCCAGGATCTTTTGCGAGAGCCGTGAGCAGGCGCTCAAGCTGTGGCCCAGAATGCGCAGTCTGTGTAGACACCGGGGCCTCGGGAGGGGCGGGGCCCAGTGGGGGAGCAGCCCTGCCTGCCGCACAGGTGGCGCCAGTGGGCGCTCTGCTCCTGTTGTTTTGTTTTGTTTTTAAGGTTTATTTAGTTATGCACAAGAGCTGAGGGAGAGGCCAGAGGCTCCGGGGTGGGGAGTCACCAGAGACCCCCGGGGAGCAGAGCAGGCAATGACTGAAGCACACTGCCAGGGAGCAGCGGGAGGCAGGAGGGGTCTACGCCCTGGGGGTCCCACCCTGGCCGATCTCAGGCTGCAGCGCTGGGAATCTGACCGCAGGGCGGAGGTCCCAGGGGGAGCTGAGCCGGGGAGGCCTGCGGACCCCTGGGGGTGCTGGGGTCAGGTGGTGGGTGCGTGCCTGTACCCCTAAATCACACCCAGATGTGAAACAACGCACCCTCGATAAAGCAGCGCTACAGTTCACTAGCTCATCGTGAGGGACAAGCCAGGCGGAGCTAGCAGCCTTTGCCCAGGAGAGCTTTGTGGCTGTCTTGAGTTGAGACAGGACCCGCGCGCCTGGTCAGAGGGCCAGCGTTAGACCCTCGTCAGCAAGGGCTGGAGAATAGGCGGACTTCCAGAAGGGAGTCAGTGGGCAGCAAAGGCACCAACAGGCCTCTTTCCAAGCAGGAAACCACACCTCCCTACACCCACGGCCATCTGCTGCCCCCAGGCGCTGGGCTGGGCCTCGCTGGAGGGCACGGCCAGTGACCCACACACAAGGAGAAAGGGTGGGGGGGACTGTGCGGAACATGCAGCGGCCCCAGCACCCCGGGCTCTGGGAGCGCCCCTGCCTGCAGCGCAGAGACCTCAGAGCGGCTAGGGCCACAGGGGCCATCTGGAGGGGCTGTGGGGGGCCCGGCCCTCTGCCGGCTCCCAGGCTGCAGGGGCAGCAGGGAGCACACCCCTACTGGGGCCCAAGCCTGTCCCAAGCCAGCGCCAACCGGGCCCCTCACCCTTCCTTGGTGCAGAGCCTCGGGCCGAGGCCTGAGCCCGGCAGTATGGGGTCACAGGGAGCCCTGAAAGCGCTCAGCTCAAGCCAGGTGGGTTCGAATCTCTGGGGAGGCAGAAGTGCTTGAGGGCCCCACTGTCTGCCAGGCTGAGGCCGGCGAGTGACCTCGGGTTCCTCCCTAGAGCCACGGCCGCGTCCTGGGCCGGCCTGGCACCCCTTGGGCCCGGGAGGCCACAGCTGGTGGGCGCCGCAGGTTAGCCAACTGTCCAGGCCGGCATGCACCTGGCCACCAGGAGCTGCGTGTCCGCAGGCTCTGGCCTGGCCGGGGCGGTGCCGGAGGTCAAGTTCCTAACTGGTCCCCTGAGCAGCAGAGCTGCCGCCCAGAGCCGATGACCTCGCTCCGCCCCACCTGGACTCTCACCCCTGGGGCTGAGGACGCTCCTCTGGGCTGGGCCCAACACTTTCCAGGAAGCTGCTTTCCAAGTCCCGGGTCGCTCAGCCCTGGGTGCTGCCCCGAGAGCCCTCCCGGGCAAGCCCTGCCCTGGCCTCCGCTCCGCCTGGCCCTCCTATGCCATGGGGCAACCCCCACCTCCCCGCCCCTTCGGCCCCCTCCGCTCCCCTCTCCACCACAAGGCGACCCCCTCCTCCTGCCCCACCCTCAGCGCGCCTGTGACCCCTAGATGCAGTCGCTGCTCTCAGACACTTATTGCCCAGTACAAAAAAGTCGGAAATTATCTTTAAAATCGGCTACGGCGTTAACAATCCAGCGATCCTGACCGGAGGAAGCACCGCGCCGACAGACCGTGTGAGAAACAGCCTCAAACCCCCCCCCCCCTATAGCCGCAGCCCCGGAAGTAGGGGCGCAGCTGCGTCTACAGCCGCAGCAACCCCAGAGGCCTTGCAGGAAGCACAAAGAACTGGCAGAGTCGGGGGCGGGGCGGGGCGCAGTGTGGGTGGGGGCGCGGCCACCGGGAGAGGGGCGCCCTGAGACTGGTGCTCGCTGGCTCAGGGAGTCCCGGGCGGCGGGGCTGGGGGCTGAGCTCTGAGCGGCGCCTGCAGAGGGCGAAGGAACTTCACGACATCGTTGAGACGAAGTCTTAAAAATACCTTGTTTCACATTTATTTGGGAAAAAGCAGTGACGTGTAAGAGTTACAACCGAGGGGGCTTCCGACCGCCACGTGCCCCGAGGCCGGGTCTGGGCGCTGGGTGCCCGCGGGAGACACGGGGCCTCAGCGCCTTCCACCTCGTCTCCACGGTATTTGCGGGGGTCCCTGTGCCCCGCCCTGCCCCGCTGCGGCCGGCAGCTCAGGGCCACAGGCGACGGCCTGGGCTCCACCCGCAGTGCAGATCGCGCGGGTCACTGCAACAGCCGAGCCCGGAGGGCGGCGCCCCCCGAGGGACCAGCCGCCTTCGGGAAGGCCTCAAAGGCACGGGCCACTCGGGGTCCAGCCGGGCAAGGAGCCCAGGGGCACAAGGTCCGAGAGGTCCAGCTCCAGCTCTCGGCGAACGCCACCCCGAGACAGCGCCGCTCTGAACGGCCCCTCCGCCCCCGCGCCCGCTCCAGTGCCGCACCGCTGGGGCCACGTGGACGCACCGCGGCCGCTGTGCTGTCACCAGCCGTCGGCGAGCCCGTGGCTGGTGGTGAGCCCCGGCCGGCAGGCGCAGCGCCAGCGGGGCGCGCCTTCCTCACAAACCCAAACGCTGGGGCAGGAAGCACGTTTGGCACTTTCCCTGCCTGACACCTGGTAGTGTCAGGCGGCGGCCCTCCTGGGCCGGCAAGAGGGCACACGGGCCGCAGGTGTGTCACGGCAGAGCTGACACCGATCTCACGGCGTGACTGTTTGCAAGGGAGGAGCCTAAAACAAGGTTGCATTTTAAAATGATGAACACACTTTTTAAAAGAAAATTAACAGGTAAAATGAAAGCAACACACCAAAGAAAAAACCACCCAAGATTACAAATGCACCCTGGATCCAGAAGGGAAGAACGCGTTTTGGGACCCGTCTGCGGGAGAAATGCCGCTGGGACACCCCGTGGCCTCGGGGTCACACGAGGTCTGACTTCACAGCTCTATTAAGGCCCTACTGGCTTTCTACGAATAAATTCATTTTAAACAAATTATTCATAATTAAAAAGTCTTCATAAATAGTGCGACAGACTAGACACTGAACATGAGATCCCCACAGACGGTAACAAAACACTTCATCGCTTCATCCAAACATTGGCTTAAAATCGTTCAGCGGATTAAAAGCCGCGCGGGTCTGGGTGAGCCCGACTGGCGGCGGTGGCTCTGTGGGCGTCACTTGGCGCGGCCTGGCGTCACTTGGTGTACTTCTGCAGGAAGCGGTCGAAGGCGTCGTAGATGGCGCGCCTGTGGCGGAGGAAGCCGGGCGTCAGCAGGTGGGGGCGCGGCCCCGTGGGGCATCTCCCAGACCACCTGCGCGGGCCTGCGCTCCCGCCGACAGGCGAGCCCAACAGCCAGCCCGCCCGCCCGCCCGCCCGCCCGCCCCCGAGCCCGCGGCAGCAGCCGAGGCGGGCCGCCCTTCCTGCGGGAGGCGCTCTGGGGCCTGTGGCGCTGCAGCGGCAGGCGTCGCCGGCGCACGCGGCTAACGGTGAACTGGCCACACAGCTTTTGAGACAGTGAAAGATTATGGTAGAGATGCCTTCAGCAGCTCAATTTAAAAGCAAGTTTTAGGCCCCATTTAACGTCACAGGTATAGTGCTGATCTGGTCCGCACTATAAAATATTTCTAAATCTTCGGTTTCTTCTTACTATGATTTATTCTCACTGTAGAATACTCAGAACGCCCAAAAATGCAGAGAGGAGATCGCTGTGATGGGCGCGCCGAAGCGCACCGGCTCATCTTCCGCAGCCTCCCCTGTGCTCATCGGCACTCCCCAGTCTGAACACAACTGTGAGTCCGCCAGCTCCGCCTCCCGTCTGTGTCCCAAAAAGACCCGAGGCCGCCTCGGGTCTTGTCCCCACGTTTGACTAGGAGCTAAGTGGTGCAGGTCAGAGACCTGTAGAAAACGTCACAAGTTTCAAGAAATGGCGGGGCCATAAGTGGTCACTAACACTCAGGCCCGGACTGGCCGCGGGCGCCGGGCACCAGCAGGTGCGGGCACTCGGCCTCTCAGCGGTCGGGAGCGGCGGAGCCTGCGGACAGCCGCGGCGGGGGTGCAGGCCAGGCTTGTGGCGCCGCACACCTGAAGAGGCCCTGCTTGAAGAGGTAGGCGCTGACGTGGCCGCCCTCCAGGTAGCGGATCTCGCAGCCCGGCCAGATCTCCTGCAGGCTGCGCACGCCCGCGCGCGGGATGTAGGCGTCCTCCTTGGCCTGCACAGCGATGATCAGGCTGGGGTCCACCGGCACTGCGGGTCAGAGCGGCTCGCCTTAGGGCCGGGCGCTGCCCAGAGACGCGCGCATGACACCGCGCGGGAGGGCAGCGACCGTGCCTTTTCTGCAGTTACAGGACAGGTGTGCGAGGAGACGCCTGCCGGCACGGGTGGCAGGAAACTGCTCACACTGGCAGCTCCTGATCAGGTGCATGCTGTTACCAGCCACCCCAACATCAGGCCCCTTCATTCAGTGAGCTGAGCACGCGGGGGACGCAAACCCAACAGCTTCTAAGAGCTAAGGAGCCAGCCTAGACGCGCACGGCTGGGCCAGCACACACCAGTCAGTAACCGCCTTCCCTGCAAAACACGTCCGAGGTCGGCCAGAAACCCCAGCGCGCGAGCCCGCTCGCCGGGAGGCGCCCCGCGCACCTGAGAAGTTGGCCACGTGCGTGCACTCGTCCATGACACCCTTCATGAACGCCAGGGGGCCCCTCAGTGGGCCTCTCCCCAGCTCTGCCCCCGGCAGCGAGCGACTGGAAGGGCCGGGGTCTGGGGGTGGGATCCTGCCAGCGCCGGGCGCTGGGCCGAGGCGCTCCCCCGCGGGGGCCCCCCTCGGGCGAAGTCCTGTGGGCGCGGCCCCCGCGGGGGCGGCGGCAGGCTGGGGGTTCTCCGAAGGCTCCTGGGGCCCGAGCCGGCCCCTCACGCCCAGGCTCCAAGCGCGCGGGGCTGGGAGCGCGTCGGGCTGCTCGTCCCCGCTGCGTGGCGCAGGCTCCGGCCCCGCCCTGAAGGAGTCTGCCTGGAACGGGACGTTCGCGTCAGCCGGGGTGGGCTCCCTTGCCGACTGGCAGCCCCCAATGCCGGCAGCACGGCCGGGCCCGGGGTGTGAGCTCCGGCCGCAGCCCTGCCAAGGAGCACACTGGGCAGGGCTGGCAGGTCCCGAGCCGGCGAGGCGCAGGGCGCTGAGGGCATCAGCAGCGGCTGGGCCCCGTGGCCCGTGATACCCCCCCCCGCGGGGCCTCGTGCCCCGGGCTGTCCCGGCAGGGACAGAAACTAGCGGGAGGGCGCACCGGCCTCAACCCGGCCTCGGGTTACCTGAAGACGCTCAAATCGTGGAGACGGAGTCGCGGGACCCTAGAACCGGCGCTGCGCGGGCGCCACAGCCCGCGGGACTAAGTGGCGGCGGACGCGGGCAGCAGCAGCAGCAGCAGCAGCACAGGAGACGGCGGAGCCGCGGCTCGCGGCCGTCCCCGCCCGCCCCGCGGCCCCCGCTCGCGCTCTGCGCTGCGCCAGGCTCCACCGCTCACCCCGCGGTACTCGAGCAGGTGCTGCAGCTCGTCCCCGTACACCGTCTGCGTGTAGTACTGCCGCTCCAGCTCCCGCCAGTTCAGCGACTTGCTCAGCACACCCTGCGCGGCAGAGGGGCGGTCAGGCCTCCGGCGCTCCCCCACACGCCCGGCGAGCAGCCGCGGGGCAGGCAGAGCGAGGCGTCCGCCCGGAGGCGGCTCCTCGGCCAGCCGGGCCGCCGCCTGCGGTGCAGCTGGGCCTGTGGCGAGGGCGCGGGGCCGGCCAGTGCCCAGCCTCCGGGCGAGGGCCTGAGCGCCAGGCCCCGACAGGCCGGGCACGCGGCCCACACCCCCGCGGGGCTCCCGCAGCCTGCACTGGACCGGCGTCCTCCCGCAGCGGCCCCGGCCCCGGCCTGCTGTCTGAGTCCCCAACACGGACAGCTGCGAGCTGAGCCCTGACCCCGGCCCGCCACCGCCTGCCGTACCGTGGTGAAGACGGCCGACGCGGTGGACCAGGACAGGCACGGGACCAGCGGCACCGGCTTGGGCCAGTTGGATGCGGCCAGGGACGCCATCTGTGAAGTGGACACAGTGTCAGGCCGCAATGTGATGCGAACTTATCCAGTGAGCCTCTGAACCCCCCAGCTGCACACTCAGCGCCCCCCCAAACAAGGACGCGTTTAGGAAGTCCTGACTGAGCGCCCGCATGGGAGGGGAGGCTGGTGCTGCCGCGTGCGCGCACTGGCTGACCCCTAGGGCCGCCCGAGCTGGCACAGGGTGTGCTGGGGAGCTCCTCCCCCACTGGGGACGCCCGCGCTCGGAAACAGCTGGGGCTTTGCAGGCGGCTGGACGGGGGCACGGCAGAGGGGCCGGGGCTTGAGAAGGGGCATGGGGGCCCGCTAGGGGCCCGGGCAGAGGGCAGCGGAGGGGCGGGCAAGCAGCGCGAGTGCGGCCGAGGGCTGGCTGGCGGCCCTGGGGAGAGGGGGCTCGGGCTGGCGGGGCTCCGGGTTGGCGGGCAGCCGGCCCGCAGGCGGTAACAGGGCGCAGAGTCCAGACTGGGCAGTCCATGAGGCCACGTGAGAGGGGAGACTGCGGAGAAGATCCGCGAGAGGACAGAGCCCTGGGGCGCCGGCTGGGAGCCCCGAAGGCAGGTGCGGGGGCGTGGCGGGTGGGCAGGCGCGGAGCTGCTGGGACTTGCTGCTTCAGCGCAGTGGCCCGGCCGGCGCTTCCCAGAGACGGGACGCCCGATGCTGGCGACTTGCCAATGGCGCAGGGCCTGGACGGCAGAGCAGCCGGCGCCAGTAGCCCCCATTTCAGAGCATCAGCTGTGCAGGCTCGACTGAGCCTGCACAGAGCCAGGGCGCCGGCCTGGGTCCGAGGTCCTCGCCCCAGTCCGGCAGCCCGTGCCCCTTCCCCCGCCCCGCCCCGCAGACTCACGTGTCCCCCCATGGAGATGCCGGTCATGCCCAGCGGCCCGTAGCCCTCGCGCTCCAGCCAATGAAGCAGCGCCACGGACTCCAGCACCAGGGCGCCGCCCATCACGAACAGGTCGGACACGTTCCTCAGGCTGGACCTTCTGGCTCGAGACAGAGGGCGAGTCAGCCCGAGCCCACGGCCACCCCGCGGCTGCCCCCCAGGGGCCCCAGGAGCTCCGAGCGTCTCCCAGCTCAGCATTTCACTGCTCTCAAGCCCAGTCCCTCCTGAAGCCTTTATGCCAAAATATTTATGGGAAAATAACATCTCTGTGTGGCCAGCTTTCACGGCCGCCATGTGGGCAAGGGCAACTGCCGGCTGTCAGCACGCAGCCGTCCGTCCCAGAGTTCCTAAAGCTCGAGCCGTTCTGAAAGCAGAATAAGGCGCTGAGCAAGCACCAGGCTCGGGCGCTCACCGCAAGATGTGCTTGTGCCCAGGACAGGCGGGCATGGGCCAAACCTGCCAGCATCCCGCTGGCCCCTGGAAGTGGCCAGGCTGGCTGCCCGTGCCCACCACCACCGACGGTCACCCCGCGGAGGCTGTGCCTTCCCGGCCGAGACCCTCCGACTTCACCCCCACACCGCCCGCCCGCCCGCCCACCCTGCTCTCTGCAGCCCACAAGGGTCCCCAGGGCCTTCTCGTCGTGGGTCTCCCTGGAGCAGGCCGGACCGGGCTGACGGTGGACGGCTCCGGTGCAGGGCCAGGCTCTCACCGAAGGACCCAAGCCGAGCCCGCGTGGCAGAGCTGCGCCAGTGGCGGGCAGCGCAGAGACCACGCGGGGAGCGTGCTTCAAAAGGGAGCCCGCGCCCGGGCGAGGCGTACACGAGCCAGACACCGCAGCGGCCGTTCGGGGCGCCTGGCCTTTCCAGACGCTAAAACACAAGCATCTTCAAAGAAGGTGGGTTCTCAGTTTCATGGCTGTTCCCCCTCCTGGCGCCATCTGAGGCTCAGCTCAGAAGCCACTAAGACCAGACCACGGGGGCCCAGGACACGGGCCTGGCCGCGCGCACTCACACTTGGTCCTTGGGCTTCCTGCGGCCGTCTGCAGGCGGGTCAAGGAGAACGTGCTAGAAGGTGCTAGGGTGCGGACCGCGCCGGCAGGCCCCGCCCGGGGCGTCGGCTTGGCGGACCTGGCTGAGCAGTCTGCACTGCTGGGACTGCAGCGGGGAGGCCGCGGGCTCCAGGCCAACTCAGTCTGGCTGAGACGGGACCACACCACGGCTCAGCCCTGTCCCTCACGGCATCTCCCTGCCCGCGGGCCACGCGGTCCTCAGCCTGGGGAGGCTCAGTTTGTTTTTTCAACTTATGTGCTAACGATAAAATGTAGAAAGTTCAGAAAAGAAGTCCTCCTCGCAGATGGCCGGTGGATGGTCTGCAGGCGCCACCATGCTTCCCTCAGCCACCGCTCCCGTGGCTCCCGCACCCCATCGCAGCTGCCCCAGCCCGCTGCAGGCGTCTCCGTTCACAGCCGCACAGCGGCTCCCGGCTCCCTCTGCTAGCGTCGGGACTGGACACCCGAGTGGCCCGTGCGCTTCCGGCCCCTCAGCAGCGAGGGGCGGAGGTGCTGCCCGGGGCGAGGGTGCGCAGGCAGGGAGTGGCCGGCTCGGCCGCGCCACACTCGGCGAGCTGGCACTGGGGCGCTGTCCCCACTTCCGCCGCGGGCAGGCCGTGTCTAGCGCGCACTGCCCGAAGACGCTCCCCGCCGCCGCCTCCTGCGGGCCCCTCCAGCGTCTGCCCAGTGGACAGCGCCAGAGTCGGGGCAACGCCCTGGCACAGGCCCCTCTCCGAGTGCGGTCTGACCGCCTGGGAGTGAAACAGGGGCTGCCCTGCGCCCGACTCCGAGTCCGCGGCCGGATGCCGGCTGCTGGCGCCAGCCCCAGGCCGCACTTCCCGCCTCTCCGGACCTGCCGCGCGGGCGGGCGCGGTCACTGCCGACCTCTGCTCCGCGACCACCCCAGCGGCGGCCGCGGGCGCAGCGTGAAGGATACAATACGGGTTCTCCAGCAGCAGAGAGGCCATCCGGGCCTCCCTGATCATCGGCCGCGCCATAAGTGTCCGCCGCCGCCAGTAGTGCTGGGGAGAGGCCGGCGTGAGCAGAGCAGCAGGGGCGGGGCGTGAGCAGCAGGAGGTGGGGGGCGCGAGCAGCAGGGGGCGGGGCGTGAGCAGGAGGTGGGGGGCGCAGGGGCGGGGCCGCAGGGCCAGGGCTCAGCCGCACTCACATGGTCCCCGGTGCCCGCCAGGTGGATGCACACCGGCCTGTGCTTGCCCTGCCACTCCTTGGGGACGATCAGCTGGAACCTGTTCAGGAAGACACACGGGGACCTCTGCTGAGAGCCTCCAGGCCAGCCCCCCAGCCCTCGCAGAGGCCCGGGCGCGCTTCGGAGGGCACCCCGCGGGGATCCAGGACCCTCCAGGGCCGCCTTCCCCGGCCCTGCCCGGAGCCACCTGGGTCATCCCCGGCAGTCTGAGTCCCGTGCCCCCACCTCGGCCCAGAGCCCTTCGGCTTCAGCGTGGCTCTGCGCGCCCGGCCCGTGCGCTTCCCCAGGGCCCCGCGGCGCCCCGCCCAGCTCCCCGCCGGTCCGCTGCTGAGCTGGGGGCCCTCGGGACAGCGGGCTCCATCGCCGGCTGGGCAGTGCGGGTTTGGTCGAGTCCCAGGTCTTTGTTTTCATTGGGGACAGATTCGGAACACCGTCTCCAGCGCTGCCGTCAGTCTCCTTCCGGGGTTTCAGGCTGCGGCTCACCCGTCTTCAGTGGCGCGGAGTCGTTCCTGCGTGGGGCGAGCAGCCCGGGCCAGCAGGCTCCTGCGCCCATGTCCTTGGCCCTTTTGGCGCAGCTGGTCGGGCGCGGGCCCCGGCCGGCGCTGCTGTGACCGCGTCCCTCCGCCGCGAGACCACCTGTCCACCGTCAGCGCCAGGTCCGCGCGGGCTGATGCCAGGCAGGGGCCTGGGCTGCCCCTCGTCCAGCCTGGGGCGTCTGGCCTTCCCTGCACGCCTCACGGCCCGTTTCCGGGCACAAAGCCCTGCGGTCCTGGCGCAGCGTCCAGTGGGAGGGTGCCGTGTCCGGCCCGGGGCCGCTGGGGTCTCTCCCCGTGCGGGGCCGTTGGGCGCTCGCGTGGCCTCCTCACGGTGCGTCCGGCCCGTGTCCCCGGGACCCGTCCTGGGAGGGAGGGCTGGGTGAGGCGTCCGGGACCCAGGGCCCCGGGACCCGTCCCCTCACAGCAGGCCTGGGCGTCTCCGCCTTTGTGCAGGGCCTTCTCGGCCGCGCTCACGTGCACGCTGGCTCCTCTCGTGCTTCCCGCTTGGCAACGCTGGACTCTGTCCTCTCCGTGGGCCTCGAGGTGTGGCACTCGCCGCCCCTTCGCGCCGTGGGTTTGCCTCTTGGCATCCTGTTCGCTGTTTCGGCCTGTCTTGACACTCGTGTCCTCCTTTTCTGTCTGTCTCCTCCCTCTGATCCGGTGGCCTCTGCAGCGGAGGGCTTCGGTGTGCTCCGGCTCTGCGGCCCCAGGCACGCTGCGGTCCACTCGACAGTCTGCTTTAGCGGCAGCGCGGACGCCAAACTCACGGGGCGCTGTCCTTTCGCTGGCCCGGCCACGCAGACGCAGGCGTGTGGCGGACTTAGGCGGCCAGCGCCGTGCGACCTGCAGTGCGCGGCGCTGGGCCCGGCGGTCGCAGGCGCGTGGCTCTGGGCACAGGCTTACCTGGCGATGACAGACTCCACGGGCATGATGTCGGGCACGCAGTGGGCCATGGGGGACACGAAGTGCCCGTCCAGGATCCTGCAGTCCGACTGCTCTTCCACCTGCGAGGAGGGAAGAGCCGCGAGTGTGGGGCCGCGGGTGTCCCCCGTGCGGGCGTTCCCCTGCCCACTCCCCCACACCGGCGGGGAGGCCCTTGTGCCCACTGAGCCCGCGGCCCTGCGACGGGCACTGGGGCTGCAGCCCGCGGCGCTCAGCCAGGGTGCAGACAGGGCTCGGGAGCTCGAGCCGGACAAGGCGACCTGCAACCCCGGAACAGCTGGCCACCACACGGGAGGTCGGCACCCAGCTCGGCGGCGGCTCGTGCTCAGGCCGCCCTGACACAGGCGTCACGCCGCAGTCACAGGGGCGTGGGCCATCCGCACGCGCAGACACACTGCTGACGCTACCAGAGCGGCGGCCACCGCCGTCAGAGGGACGCCAGGCACAGGGGCCGCCGGAGCCCCGGGCGCGACTGCGGCGGGAACGGGCCAGGGTGGTGTTGGCAGAAGTCTGCAGCCGCCGGCCGCACCCACAAGACAGGGCCGGTCCAGCAGGCCACGGCCTCGCCGACGCCCCGGCCCAGGGGCTGAAGAGCCAGGGCCCAGCGCGGCCCCACGCAGACAGGCACGTGGGGCCGTACTGCCAGCACGGCTGCACCTCTGACGCTGCACGACCACGAGGCTGCCCAGCAAAGCGCTTCTCAGAGGGCTCCCTGCCGCGGGAGGCCGTGGAGCCGGGGGGTCTGAGCGTCCCCCAGAAGGCGCCGAAGGCTCAGCCAGCGCTACCTGCGGGTCCTAACGCAGCAATAACCCAGTGTCCATCGTCCACATGGGCGAACTGATCATGTGGGGTCACACGGTCGAACATTATCTAGCCATAAAAAGAAGCACCGCTCTGTGCCTACCGCGACTAGGGGACTAAGCTCTGAAGACACAGCAAGGGAAGGGGGGACACAAAGCACCCCGTGCCGTGTGCCTGCACGCGTATCCAGCGGGGAGGAGGGGTGGGTGTGTCGGGGCAGGGGGTGGGGGCAGCGGTTTCGCTCTGCTCGCTCTCCCGTAACGTTTCCCGGTGCCACGTAAGAGCATCCTGCGAACAACTTCTTGGCTGATTCTCCAGGGGCTGAGCTGCCTCGCTCACAGCCCCTCTGAAGTGCCGAGTGACCTACTGGAGCACTCTGTGCCTGAGACACATAAGGAGGCTCGGAGGACCCGCTCGGAGTTTCTGTGCCCTCAGCGAGCACGGAGTACATGCGCCCAGGCACCCCGCAGTCCTTCCAGGCGGCAGGTCGCACACCGCGTGCCGAGGTCGTGGCTCTTGCACTGACCTTGCCGCACCTCCGTGCTAGGCCAGAGCGTCTACCACTGCGTTTCCGGCACGTGAATACCTTATCGATGTACACTGGATAATCGCTTGAAACCAGATTCTGGCCACTTTCTCGATTTCCGATCATCTTCCTGAATTCAAAGAGCCTGTTACGGGGAAGGGAGAGGAAAAGGAAACATGGCGTCTTTCTATTTTTTTCCCCTTTATTTATGTGTATTTGACTTCAGTTGTCACCCCGCGGATTCCCCGTCACCACCTCACCGGCGCCCAGCGCCTCGTCCCTGCTCCCGTCGGCCCTCGGCCCTCCCCCCACCGTGCCCCAGTGTGTCCTTGTCTTTTCATTTTGGGTTTTGTGTCTTCATTGTTGTTCTCGTTCCTTTCCTTGATCCTTATCTGGCTCCCTTCTATTCCTCCCTATCTGGTGTTTTTCTTTTGCCTCCTGCCTGACTCCGCTGAGCGTCCTCCCTTCCAGCTCCTGTGAGTGCATCTGGGAACGTGGCGTCTCCCGCCCCGCCCCTGACGCCCACTACCCTGGCCTGGTGAGCACGGTGCAGGGCCAGCAGTCGCACACGGCAGTCCTGGTCAAATGTAACTTTAGCCACTTGAGAAAAAGGTCAGGAGCTTGGTTTTAACAAGTTGGACACTTTGTCTCAGAAAATACCTGAGAAATAGTATTTTTCAAAGAGCAACGGGCCTGTACGGGCCTCAGAACTACAGGACAAGCCTGACTGTTCCTCAGCTCCGCCTGGCCCGCGAGCGGCAGCACATCCCGGTTCCGCGGTGCCGCAGGCAGCGTGGCAGCTCCCCAGTCAGACTGCAGTGCGCGTGCCCGGGACTCTCGACCCCAAAATCTGAGTCACTGTCGCCAGTCCAAGCCCAGCACGCGAGCCGAGGCACGGGGCCGAGGAAGACCGGCGGAAACCACCCAGGGTGCCGCAGAGCTCGCTGCCGGCGCGGCCAGGGCACGTCTGCAGCGGGGCTCCAACACGGAGCGCGGGCCCTCCCGAGCGATGCGGTGCCCGCGCAGGACAACGCTGACCTTCTGAGGTCCTCCGGCCGCCCCCATCCTCGGATGAAGAGCTTCGTGAGGAGGAGTCTCCGGTAGAGCACGTCCAGCTTGCTCACACCCATGGGCACACCTGCGGGACAGGACGGCCGGGAGTCGGGGCCGCGCCGGGCTCCCCACACCAGCGGCACCGCGGGCTCCGGGCCACGCACGACAGGCGCGGCCCAGCAGGCCCCCGTCCTGAGACCGGGGGTGGAGAGGGCACCCTGCCCCGGACAGCTCCCCGAGACGTGGCGGGAGCCGGAGCCCCA
Organism: Galemys pyrenaicus; assembly: GCA_019455555.1. Lineage (NCBI taxonomy): Eukaryota > Metazoa > Chordata > Mammalia > Eulipotyphla > Talpidae > Galemys > Galemys pyrenaicus. The sequence goes on along the minus strand of JAGFMF010012264.1, from coordinate 113,008 downwards.
AGACGGGGCCGGGGGCTGGGTGGGGCGTCCTGGGCCAGCCCTCAGCACGGGGCCGGGCGCCAGGGCACTTATGGGCAGCGGCCGACCCCAGGCGGCCCGGGGCTGCCTGCCCAAGGGGAGGCCACCAGCCAGCCGGACACACAGCGGGGCAGCGGGGCACGCGCACAGCTGGGCGCCAGCAAGACGACCACCACGCCCGGCCGTGGGCACCTCGAGCCCGCAGCCGGGTCGCCCTGCAGGGCCTTTAAAAAGCCTCCTGTGTCTTTGCGAAGGCTGTGGACCGCTGGGTCCCCCGTGGGCAAGCCGGCTCAGGCTGTGCCCGGTGCGAACGTGAGCCGGCCCACGGCCTCCCCGTGCTCCCCGAGGTGCCCCCAGTCTGCGCAGCGGCACAGGCCACCCCATGCCCGTGGCCCACGTGCCACCCTGCAGGACGGAAAGCCCAGGGGTCCGCAGGCGCCCCAACCCCAGGCTGGGACCACAGGCCGCGGCCAAGCAGGGCAGCCAGTGCAGGACGGGCATGCAGCTCGCGCGCCCCTGCTCTGGAGCCCAGGCCAGCGCGCTCTCGGGTCCCGCTGCACCCCAAGCCTGGGTTCGGGGATGGTGAGCGCCAGGTCTTTCTAGGCAGGGCCAGCTGCTATCCGGTGCCAGAGCGAGCGGTTCTAACACGAGGCAGGTAAAAATAGCCCCGGCTGAACACAGCGGCGTCATCTGGCGCGGCACCAGGCTGGAGCCGCGGGCCGACAGCAGATTGCTCCCGCAGGACAGGCCCTCGGCCGAGTGTGGATAGACGAACAGGCGCAGCTGCCCACAGCTCTCAGCCGCCGGGCCGGGCCAGGCAGAGTGGCTGGAAATCGGAGCTGCCATGCAGGCAAGAGCGTTCCTAGAAGTGAGCCGGGTGCGGGAGGGCCGGTCCCCACCCTCAGGCGCGGCTGCCATCGTCCCTGCCGGCACAGCCCGGTTTCCTGGCCCCTGGTCCTCAAGGGCCGGTCCAGGCCACAGAGGCGACTGGACGTGCACCAGCAGGGCTGTGTGGCAGGCTGCCTTAGAAGCTGCTGTCAGGGCCCTCAGCAGCACAGTCTGCACAGCAAAGACGGGGGGCCAGACAGCCGCTGGCTACCCCGAGCCCCACAGAACCCCCTCGCCACTGCCTCCTGCGGGGCGCCAGCCCCTCACGTCCTCGCCCAGAGCTCCAGGCCGCCACCTGCTCCCTCTCCCAGCTGACTCTTTTCCACAGGCTTTTTTTTGACTTGGGTTTCCGAAAAGTGCTCAAGCAATTTAAAGTGCTGGCACGCGCCCCGAGGAGGGGCCCCGGCCACTTGGGGCTCCCCACGGCCACGCCCCAGCTGTGCCGGCCCCAAAGCCACCTGGGGGCCGGCCCTGGCCTGGTGGCCTTGAGCAGGCCCGGTGTCACGGGGATGAGCACTGGACATGGGCACCGGACAGCAAATCACTTCATTTTCATAAAAACGGACCGCCGGCTTGGAAACCCAAAGCTGTGAGCAAAGATACTTCTCACCATCCTGTTCCCGCCTGTCCTGCTGCGCCGGCCCCAGGCCGCTGGCCAGCTGCTGCCCAGAGGGGCTGGCTGCCCCTGCCCGCAGCTGTCCGAGCGGTGCTGGACACAAGCTTGCCGTTCTGTGCGGGCAGCCAGGACGCAGAGCCGCCAGACTGGGGTTCAGACAACGGACTCGACCTAACGGAGCAGCACGGGACAGCAGAGCAGAGCGGGGCTGCCCCTCCCAGTCTCCTGCGGAACCCTGCGCCCGGCTCTGCCGCCTCCACGCGCACGTGGGCGGGGGTGGCGGTCTGGCTTCGGAGGTGGTTCGGGCCCGCGGCAAGCACAGGTCACGGCGCCGGCCACAGGTGGAGCGTGCAATCGGACAGACAAGGTCAGAGCAGGGCCAGGGCAGCAGGGCCAGCGCCCCAGAGAAGCCCTGACAGCCAGGGCAGGGCCGGGCAGGGGACGCTCTCAGGAGCAGCGCTGGGAAGAGCAGGACCGGCCATGCGGCTGGCCACTTCCTCGCTGAGCGGCTCTGAGCAGCCCTTGCCCTCTCGGCCGACGGCAGTCCAGGGAAGGTGTGCGCTCCCTGGGGCCAAGGTCCCCAGCGCCCAGAGAGCCGCGAACAGGCCAAGGGCCAGCGCAGGACTCTGCCCGACTCGCTCTAGGCGCTGGGGCCAGACTTCGTGTGCGGCGGGAGGGAGCGCGCGCCGGGCCCCTTCCCAGAGCTCCTCGACCAGGAGAGAAGGACGTGGGAGGCCGAGCCGGCGCGCGCCCCCCCACGCCTGCCAGCACCAGGCTCTGGGGCACGCGGCCCAGCGGGCTGACCCGGCCCGGGCCCTAGTGCGGGGCGCGGGCCCCCGTCTCGCGCGGCCTCAGGGGCACGCCGGCTAAGGTGACTTTGAGGTTAGCCCGGCCAGGCAACGGCCGCGCGGCCGCCTCCGCGTCCACAGGGGCAGGGGCAGGGCCGCGGCACCCCCACCCGGGCCCCCATGGCGCCCCCCACTTCGTCGCGGAAGGTCGCCAGACCCCGAGGCCCCGCAAACCCCGCCCTCCCAGAAGCCCGCGAAGCTCTGCTCCCCACCCCCGCGAGGCCCGCGCCCCCGCCCGCGCGCCGCGGCCCGGAGTCTCCAGCCCCGACCCGGCACGTAGGCGGCGCGCCCAGCACCCCGCTTCCCCAGCGCCCGCGCCCAGTGCCCCGCGTTCCCAGCGCCCGCGCCCGCGCCCAGCGCCCCGCGTCCCCAGAGCCCGGACCCCGCGCCCGCGCCCCAGCGTCCCGCGCCCAGCGCCCCGCGTCCCGGACCCCGCGCCCGCGCCCCAGCGCCCCGCATCCCGCCGATCGCTCACCGGCCGCCGGCGGGCGCCTCGGTCCGGATGGCCGTCCCCCAGCCCCGCCGCTCCCGGGACGCCCGGGCTCGGGGACTCGCTTCCGCCGGACCGGCCTGGCTCGCCGCCTGCCGGGAGCGCCGCCGCGAGGCCAGACGCGAGGGGGCGGGCCGGCCGTTGGGCCCGCCCCGAACCCGCCCCGAACCCGCCCCGAACCCGCCCCGAACTCGCGGGCTCGGGCGCCCGGCTCGGCGCGGGCGCTGCAGGACCCGCCGGCGGCCGGCCCCGCCCCTGCGCGGACGCCCCGCCCCGGCCCCGCCCGCCCCGCCCACGGCGGGCCGCGGCGCAGGCGCACTGGCGGGCGCTGGGCCGCCGGGGCTGGCGGCGGCGGAGGACGCGAAGCCGCGGGCCGCCGCCATGGCGAGCGAGGGGGTCGCGGGGGAGCGGGAGCCGCTCCTGGGCGGCCGCGGCCCCGGAAGCAGGTGAGCGCAGCTGGGCGGCCCTCCCGCCGCGCCCGCGCCCCGGCCGGCCGCGCGAGACCCGCGCCGCGCCGAAGCTTCCAGAAGCCGGGCCGCGCCCGTGCGCCCGCGGACCGCCGCGCTGACCGCGCGATCGCGCTGGGCGCCGCCGCAGCAAGTGCCTGACGCCCGCGGAGAGGGCGCCGGGCGCGGCTCTGCCCCGGCCCTTCGCTCGGACTCTGCGCCCCGCGCGGCGGCGACACCGTTTGGGCTGACTTCCCGCGACCCGCCGCCCGTCTCCTCCGGCTCCACGCCCGGTGCCCGCGGCTTCCCTTTTGACGGCCGAGTAGTACTCCGCAGAGGGCGCTGCGGGCGCGGTGGGACCTGGCTCCCAGGAGTCACCTGGCCAAGCCATTCCCAGCCAAGGGAAGCAGGAGGGAGAGCCCCCTGCCTGTCCTCCGGCCACTTCACACTTGGTGAAAGTGTCCTCCAGGCCCCAGGCCCAGGCTGCCCCAGGCCCCATGCCCCCAGGCCCTGTGTCTCCACACCCATGGTCACGGGAGTTCCCAGAACAGACGCTTGATAGTAGTGACCCCCCAGGGAAGGCCAGTGTGCCGAGTGTCCTCCCCCCAAGCGCGGCTCCAGCAGGGGAGCACGTGGCCGCCGCACGTGTGGGTGGGTGCTGACCGCTGCTGCCTTCTCCCGTCAGCGAGTGGGAGGTGATCGAGACCCCCGAGCACCGCCGGAGCCGCTGGCGGTCCATCCGGGTCCTGTACCTGACCATGTTCCTCAGCAGCGTAGGTGAGTGCCGGTTGGGAAAGCAGGGAGAGGCACTTTGCGCTTAAAGGTCATCTGCTCTTAGTGTCCCGCCCGCCCCGCCCACAGCGGGCGAGTTTATCTGCTCGGATGAGCGTCTGTCTCCAGGGCTCCTTAAACTGCGAAACAAACTGCCCCGCCCGGAGCGCCGCTCTCCCCGGCCGCGGCTGCCCGGCCACTTCTGCTTCCGTGGCTGTGGCCGCTCTGGACACGCGTCGAGAGGCCACGTGGCGTCTCCCGAGACCCGCGCGTGCACTCGGCGTCGCGTCCTCCGGCCTCCCCGCGGCCAGGCGGCATTCTGGCGTTGTGGGAGGACGAGCCCCGCCTTCCGAGGTCCTGCGGCCAGCTGGGTAGGCCAGCGCAGCAGACCGGCGGGAGAGCAGCGCAGCGTCCACATGCCTGCACAGGAGCTAGGAGCGTAGTGGCTCCCGTGGCTCCCTGTGGGGGTCAGCGGGGTGCAGCGGGCAGGTCTGGCCATATGGCGAGGCCTCGTGGCAGGAGAGAGGGACGGACACAGGCTGCGCCGGCTGGGCGTGAAGACCCTGCCGAGAAGGGAGCCCGAGGCAGACCCCGTGACGGTCCCCTGCCGGTCGGCCACGTGGGGCGGGTGTGGGGTGGGTGTGGGGCAGCAGCGGCCAGCTGGGGGCCAGGCTGGGGGCAGCCGGCGGGTTGGCTTGGATGGGGGAGGTGCGCCGAGTTTGTTTTTTAGGTAAACGCCCTTTCTGGAGTGGGTGGCGCCCGCGGTGGCGTTTCCTCTGGGCTCCCCAGGGCCGGCTCCTTTCCCGAGACCGGCGAGAAGCCTGCGGCCGGGGGTCACTCTGCACTGAAGGCCGAGCCACGGAGGGCTGGCCGGCCTGCGCGTGCGAGGGGGCCGCGCTCCCCGCAGGGACGCGGCGGCGTCAGCGTCGTCCTCTGGCCGTCCAGCCCCCGCCTCCCCAGCCTGGCCTCGCGCAGGCGTGCTGGGCCGTCCGCGGGAGCAGGCGCCGCGCCGACGCAGCTGCGGCTGGACCCCGCGGCTCAGAGCACACTGACCGGTCTGCGTCCGCAGGGTTCTCCATCGTCATCATGTCCATATGGCCGTATCTCCAGAAGGTTCGTGCGCGCGCTCGCCCTTCTCCGAGGTGGCCGCGCGGGGGCTCGGGCGGCAGGAGCTCTGGGCCTCCGCCTGCGAGGGAGCCGCACCCGGCCTCGGTCCCCACCGCGCGGCGCCTCTCACCCCGCCCTGCGCTTCGCTGCAGATGCCGGCCTGGGCTCGGGAGCGCCGGTCCGACCTGCCCGCGCCCCAGCCCGCCCGCGCCCTCCGCAGGTTGACCCCACGGCGGACACCGGCTTTCTGGGCTGGGTGATCGCGTCCTTCAGCCTCGGCCAGATGGCCGCCTCGCCCCTCTTCGGCCTGTGGTCGAATCGCAGGCCACGGAAGGAGCCGCTCGCGGTGTCGCTGCTTGTCTCGGTGGCGGCCAGCTGCCTCTACGCCTACGTGCACGTGCCGGCGGCGCACAACAAGTACTACGTGCTGGCGGCGCGCGCGCTGGTGGGCGTCGGCGCGGGTGAGCGGCCTGCCCTGCCCCTCCCTCTGTCCTGCGAGACTGCGCGCCCTCTGGAGGCGCCGGACCCTGGCGGGCTGGGAGCGCCGCGGCGCGCGCCTGGGGGCAGCCCTGTCCTCTGATCCTTCTCCTAGGGAACGTGGCCGTGGTCCGCTCGTACGTCGCCGGCGCCACCTCCCTGCAGGAGCGGACCAGCGCCATGGCCAACACCAGCGCGTGGCAGGCGCTGGGCTTCATCCTGGGCCCAGGTGGGTGTCCTGCCCCCGCCGGCCACAGGCGCGTGGCCGAGTGCTGAGTGACGTCCAGTCGGCGCTGAAGGGGAGCCCAGGCTCCGCCAGGCCTGGCCCGGCTGCTCGCCTGGCCGCTCGTGCCCTGGGAGGCGGCTGCTCTGGGGCGGGGGTTCCCGCGGCCGCCGCTGGCCGGTGCCGAGACCCTGCCTGTCAGGGCCCCTGAAGGTGCCGGGAGGCCGCGGCTGTCCCGCAGCCTCTCGGCCCCAGCTGTGCGGCGCAGGGCGCCCAAGCGGACCTTGCCAGGCGAGGACAGACGAGCAGTCCTGGCGCACAACTGGGCTGCCCCGCGTGCTCGCGCGGCTCATGGGGCGCCCGCCTCATGCAGTTTTCCAGACGTGCTTCGCGCTCATCGGCGAGAGGGGCGTGACCTGGGACGCCATCCAGCTGCAGCTCAACATGTACACGGCCCCGGCGCTGCTCAGTGCCCTGCTGGGTGCCCTCAACGCTGTCCTGGTCCTCACCACGCTCCGGTGAGCGGGCGCCGGCTGCCCCTTGCGTCCCGGGGCACGGTCCCCTCGGTTGGGGTGCGTGCTCCGGAGCCGCGGCTCCTCTCGCCGTGCGGCGGGCGCCTCTGCCCAGCTGCTGCGCTGGTGGCTCAGGGCCGTGCCGGTCCGAGGCCAGGGCCGGTCGGTCCTGGCCTAGCCAGGCAGTGCCAGGAGCAGGCGCCGGCCGTCTGGCCTGACACGCAAGTGGCCGGCGCGGTGTGCTGGTCGCCTGGGGCCTCGCGGGGGCTTTGGAGAGGAGCTTTGTGCTCGGGTCTGCTGGACGCTCGCGCGGGCCCCGCCGCCGGCTCATGCCAGCCCGGGAGCGGCAGCTGCTGGCTGGCGCCGTCTCGCTGCGCTGGGGGCCGGGGTGTTCTCGCTACGTCGTGTGACGAGAACCGTAGCTTTTAGCGTTATGCGTCATGCTTCATTCGTGAGAAGTGCTTTACGTAGCAACCAGCAAAGAAACTGTCAGAACGTGAAAGTTGGACGTGGGCGGTGGGGCCGTCACCTGCTCGCTGTGTGAAGCCTCGTGTGGGCGGACGCTGGTCTTTCCTCTCAAGAGAGCACCGTGTGGACGAATCGGGGCGCCAGTGCAAGAGCGTCAACTCTGAAGAAGGTACTTGCTAGCCTGCCGCGCCCGTAACCGTGGCCCGGCCCGTGCCTGCTGCCTGCGGTGGGGCCGCGGGCGCCGGGGGCCTGAGAGCCGAGGGCTCCAGAGCGGCTTCTTGCCCGAAGGCCGTCCGCAGGCTCGCGGGTAGCAGATGGGGAGCGGGAGAGGAGCCGGGGGGCCCGCGGAGTGCTGGCGCCGCTGCAGGCTGGGGGTCCAGGCGGGGGCCGCGCGGGCCAGAGCCAGCGGGCAGAGCGTGGGCCGGTGCCGGGCATGCGCAGGACACTGTGGTCCTTCCAGGTGGGAGACGCGAGTGGGGAGGCGGGCGGAGGGTGGGGCTGCCTTTCCGGAAGGCGGAGAAGAGGGCTGCCTGGGCGCGGGCCGTCGGGCCGAGGAGCGGGTGACCGGACACCCAGGGCGCCGGCGGCCGTGCTGGGCGCAGGCCCTGACGCTGGCTGCCGGTGGGGCGCCCTGCGAGGCCTGGCCGCCTCGGCGGAAACGCGCTGGCCACGTCAGCTTGGGTTTCAGATAAGCAGGCGACGGCTGTGGCCTCAACAGGCCCTGACGGTCCCCGGGTGGCTTTACCCGCACGCCCGAGTGCCGTGGCAGCCCGCGGACTTGCTGTCTGCTTCAGAGCCGGGGTTACCTGGTTCCTGGCACCTCGATCGCTAACCCTGGCCGAGTCTGCGTGACCGAGGCCCCGGCGTGCCGTGCCGGCGGGGCTGCTGGCGGCGTGGGGCGTGGGCCAGCGGCAGGCGGGCGGGCGGGCAGACACAGCGGTGCCGAGCGTGGCCCCTGGGTGGCGGCAGGGGTGGCAGCGGTCGGCGGCGGGGGCGGTGACAGGCCGCCGGCCGCCGCGCAGGTGCAGGCGAGGCCCAGCCGGCCCGTGGGGACGTCGACCTCCTGGCTGTCGTGGCCACCAACGTCCTGTTCTTCGTGGTGCTCTTCATCTTCGCCCTCTTCGAGACGTGAGTCCCTTCGCGCTCGGGCGGGCGGGTCGTGGCCTCGGCCTCTGGGAAGCCGTTTTCCCGTGGAGGTGCCAGTCTGTGGGCCTGGCGGCCGCCGCCTTATCCTAAGAGCTCCCCACCCGGCAGGCGCCTGCCCCGCCCCCTCCCCGAGGTGCCGCAGTCAGGCCCACGCCCTGTCCGGACAGCTCTGAGCTGGCGACCGCGGTGCGGCCCGCCCCTGGGCGCAGCTCAGGCCTGAGCCTAAGAGAGGCCCCATGACACGGGCTCTGCCTGGCCTCGGCCACCGCCCTTGCTGGCCGGGGCTTTTCCGTCTTCAGCCCACGACTGGGGCCCGAGACCCGCGGCCGCGCCGCCCCAGCGAGCACTGCGCTGCCCGCGGCACGGCCGCAGTGGGCGCAGTACGGGCCCTCCCGCAGCGTCCTAACCCCGCTGACGATGGACATGTTCGCCTGGACGCGGGAGCAGGCCGTGCTGTACGGCGGCATCACGCTGGCCGCCCTGGGCGTGGAGGCGGTGGCCGTGTTCCTGGGGGTCAAGGCCCTCTCCCGGAGGTAGGTCGGGGCCGCGCTGCCCGGCCTGTGACGACTGTCCTGAGGTTGGCACGGGCTGGGGTCCAGGCGGCCGGGCAGAGCGCGAGGCCGAGTCTCCGCTGGCAGAGGCGGCTCTGGCGCAGGTGCCTCCGAGCCTCCGGCCGCGCCCCCTGTGGCCAGCAGCTGGCGGCGGCTGGACGCCGTGCGCGAGGCGTGGCCCCTGGTGCTGGGGCCCTCACTGCCGGCGTGCGCGTCTGACCCGCGTCGGCTGGCGCCCAGGCCCCACGCGAGCCTGTCGGGGCCGACCGGGCGGTCGGGCTCAGCCTGCGTGTCGTGAGCGGGCGGCCGCACCATCCTGCTTCGAGGCCACGGCGGGAGGGACTGCTGACCGGCCGGCCCACGCCTGCTGCCCGTGTCCACAGGGTGGGCGAGCGCCCCCTCCTCCTGGCCGGACTGGCTGCCGTCTGGGCCGGCTTCTTCGTCCTGCTGCCCTGGGGGCACCAGCTCCCGCGGATTCAGTGGCAAGGTACCTGGCCCGCTGGCACCCCTCCGCTGCCGGCGCGGGGGGCGGGGGCGGGCGGGGAGCCCCAGGGTCGGCGGGAGCACCAAGCGTGTGTCTTGCAGATTTGCACAACGGCACAGCCCCCAACGCCACGGCAGGGCTCCTCGCCGCTGCTCTGGGGGCGACCCCGGGCGCGCGCGGCGCCGAGGAGCCCAGGGGGTGCCCGATCGCGCAGGCCTGGTGCTTCTACACCCCCGCCCTCCACATGGCGCAGCTCTTCGCCGCCGCGCTGCTCGTCGGGCTGGGCTACCCGGCCTGCAACGTGACGTGCTACGCCCTGTACTCCAAGATCCTGGGGCCCCAGCCGCAGGTGAGCGCCGCCCGGCTTGGTGGGGGCGGGGCTTGGTGGGGTGGGGCGGGTGGGGCGGGGTTTAGCGGGGAGGGGCGGGGCGGGCTCGGCGGGGCGGCCCTGTGTGGCCTGCATAGGAGCGGGGCTTCCCTAGGCCACCGCGGCCACTCCTGCCCCGGCCACGCCCGCCTGCCGTCCTGGCCCTTCCTCGCAGCCCGGCCGGCCCGGAGGCGCCTCCATCTCGCAGGCCGCGGGGAAGGGCCACGCACAGCGCTGACCGTCGTCTCCGCAGGGCCTGTACATGGGCTGGCTGGCGGCCTCGGGCAGCGGGGCCCGCGTGCTGGGGCCCGTGTTCATCAGCCAGGTCTACGCCGCCTGGGGCCCGCGCTGGGCCTTCGGCCTCGTGTGCGGGCTGGTGGGGCTGGCCGGCGCGCTGCTGGCCACCGTCCACCGCAGGCTTGTGGCCTTCTCCACCGGGCCGGGGGTGCCGCAGCAGCCGCCCTGACCTGGGCCCGCGGCCTGCAAGGCGTCAGACCCGCCCACCGGACCCCAGCGGCGCCCGCGGAGGAGACAGCGGCCGCGCTGGGGAGCCAGGACGAGCCCGCCGAGCTGGACGCGGACTGGGCAGGGGCTTAGGGTCCGCCCCCTCGCCTGATGGGCCTGCCTGCAGACACCACCGCTGCCTCACTGACCCGGAAGGCCCGGCGCCCGGCCTGCTGCGCGAGACCCGGCCGTGGCGCGTGCAGGACCGGCCGAGGGCCCGGCCGACGCAGCTCCCTCACGGCCACACTCCCCAGGCCGGGCCCTGGTGCACGGCCGCACCGTCTGCAGCCGCGCTGACCCCACACGCCGGTGGCGCTGGCCCTCAGCGCGGGGCAGACCTGCGCCGGGCCCCAGCCCCGGCCGCGGCGGCCCCCACCCACTGCGTGCGGGCTCCTGCGACTGCGAACGGACCGAGTAAACGCCCGCCTGCTCTCCGCGCCTCCGTGCTCTTTTGCTTCCAACACAGACCTGCGTCGGTTGGGGTGTCCGTGGGCCGAGGCCCCTCCTGGCCACACACGTGTCCTCCACCTCCCCGGCGTGTCCTGGCCCCGGCCTGCTGGCCAGGCCTGCCAGCCCGAGAGCGTAGCTGGCCGGCTGCCCGCAGGCCAGGGTGTGGCGTCGTGCCCTGGTGGACGCGCTGGTCACGCCGGAGCGCACCCTGTGTCCTGCAGTTGGAGGGGCTGCGGCCCTGCGGGAGGCTGCTCCCCGTGGGCTTCCAGTCACGGCCACGTGGGGTGGCCGACCGGACCCCTCACTGCCCACAGGCATCCGCGGGTGAGGCCGCCGCCCCGGACGCTGCTCCCCGGCGGGGTGGGTGCTGGCCGCACCCGTTGGCCGAGTGCAGGGCGCCTGCGTTCCTCCCGGGACAGAGCAGCTGGCTGCACACGCCTGGGCCGGGGCGTGGGTGGCGGCTGCCCTCACCGCAGCCCCCACCCTCCTCTTGGCGGCTCAGGCAGCCCGAGGGGCCAGGGCTGCTCGCGCCGCGTGGCCTGTTTGCTGACTGCCCCGCTGTGGAGGCCTGAGCGCCTGTCCCGGGGCCCTTCGGGCGTGTGGTGATGGACGCGGCCAGTGGGCCTGGCCCCCGCTGGCGGCTCCGCCCTCAGGCCCGGCAGGGAGCCGGCTGGGTGCAGGGGTGGAGCCGGACTGGGGTGGGGTATGGGGGTCCCTGGGGCAGCACTGACCCTGGCATGGCTGCCCCAGCGAGGACCCCACCACCGGGCCCCCAGGCTCTGAACTAATCAGGTTCCCGTGTTTGCCAGTGAAATTCCTGATGAGTTGCTGAGAAATAAAAGCCCTGTTGGAGGATAGGCTGGCCAGAGGCCCGCAGGAAGTGGCCTGGCGAGAAGTGGCCGGGCGACGGGGCTGCCCGCAGGCGGAGGTGGGCAGTGCCAGTGCTGTCCTAGCAGGCAAGACGGCGGGCCGCCTTGGGCCTTCTTGGGTGGTTGCTGCAGCTTCAGCGCAGGCGGGGCAGCGGCTGACTCGGGACGCCCCTCAGGGCCCGGCGCCCACTGGCGTCCGGCTTGCCCACGCACTGCCCTCGGGCCCAGGCGTCCACGGTCACAGGAGGCGTGAGAGCTGCTGGTGCTGGCCACAGAGGCCGAAGGCCAAGCGCACCTGGGACCTTCGTGGGGCCTCCTGGAGCTCTCGAGCAGGGCCCGGGAGCAGAGCCGCAGGGGACGGCCTCGAGGCCTTCCCAGAGCACAGCCATCGAATGGAGATGACGCAAGCGGGCTGGTGCCTGCTGTGCACCTGCCAGCCGCTGGGCAGCGCCAGGCAGGAGCGCCCGAGTCCAGCCGGGAGGCACGTGGGCAAGGCCTGCGGGAGCCAAGTCCACCGCTCGGCCGCGCGAGCTGGAGGTGGTGCCCAGGGTCTCCGGAGGGAGGGGAGCCAGGGGAGCCCGGCCTGCCCTTCTCCTGCAGCGCCAAGCGCACGTCCCTGTGCGGCCCCGCAGCAGCCCGCGCGTTGTCCACCGGCCTTTGGCCCAGCTTCCCTCTGGTTGTCATTCCCTCAGTGCTGCGCTCTGTCGCCAGCTGCTGTTCTCACTGCCGTGGGGAACCTCCACGCCCAGGTGAGATGGCGGCCCCCGCTGCCCGTGCCGGGACGCCCTGCGGGTCATGACAGCAGGGGTCCCGCGCGGCCCGGACACTCCCGCCAGCAGCCGCCCGCGGGGTGGCCGCGCCACAGGCTTGCTGCTGAAACCCTTTCCAGGGAGGGTGGAGAGACGCGTTCATCATCTGCAAAATCAGTTCTGAGGCTGAACTTACCGCCTGGCGGGCAGCGGAATCCAGCGTTTGCTGGTCACCTGCCTTGCGTGAGGCCATTTGAGAGGTCGCACGGAGTGACTTACTGTATTTATTGTTTTGTGTAAAATGCATCCTCAGGGGTTTCATTAAAATTGGTGCTACAAAAATAAATACCAAACAACGTACAGGTTTGCATGTCACTCAGAACATAAATGCTATTTACACGCCAGCGCCAGCATGGGGCGTCCGTGATTGTCCACGCTGGGCAGCAGGGCGCGGCCGCGGATCCCGACAGAGTCCAGCGGGCGGCCGGCCGGACACCACGCCTCTGCGCAGCTGGAGCGCCCGCCTGCTTTGCTTGCAGCAGCAAACACGCTACGGGCAGACGGAGTCGCCCTCACAGAAGGCTCCGAGGGGCCACAGAGAACACGAAGTCACTTGGAAGCCGACAGGCGTTTATTAGACTCGGTCTGCAGAGCCCGACTCAGTGGAAAGTAGCAGCCGGCTCGGAAAACATCAGGAGGATGGAGGACAGACACTGCAGCTTCTGCCTGACGTGCTCCGGCAGCTTCTCCTTCTCTCCGTACCTGCGAGCAGCAGCGAGGTGGCTGCGCGTGACCCCGAGGCCCTGCGCGGGGGCCCGAGGGGGCGCCCCAGACGACGGCCGTTCCAGCCGCGTGAGTAGCAGCCCGGAGGAGGAACACCCGGCTCTCCTCCCCCGCGGGGCGCAGGCCCAGCCCGGGACAGCCCGCTTCCACTCTGGCACTGACAGCTCCCCCAGGCCAGGCCAGCGCACTGGACGCTGCTCCTCAGGGCTCTGCCCGCCGCCCCCAGCGGTCAGGGTCTGAGACGCGGAAGTGGCCAGACACCGGAGGCCCGCCCGCCCCCGCCTGGCAGACCGGGGGTGGGGCTGGCTTCCGCCCAGGGAAGGGAACTCAGACTGGCTCCGCGGGCCCTGGCCACCCGCTCCTGCCGCGCCACGGCGCCATGAGTGGCATCTGCGCTGGCGGGAGGACAGTGGCGCTGCTGACCCGACCCCGTCACGAGGCCCCGCAGGCCCATCGCGCGGCCCACAGGACGCACCTGGTCGTCTGGCCGCCGGGGGACGTGTAGCTCACGGAGGACACGCCCGCCTGCACCACTAGCTGGGACCCGTCATTGAACTGGACCCACACGGCTCCGCTGGTCAGCTGGGGGGCATGGCGAGGTCAGAGAGGCCGAGGGTGGGCCGGCCAGGCGCACTGGGCAGCGCCCCTCTGGGGAGGGCAGCGCCCCTCTGGGGAGGGCAGCGCCCCTCTGGGGAGGGCAGCGCCCCTCTGGGGAGGGCAGCGCCCCTCTGGGG
>JAGFMF010012264.1:88777-98979 GCA_019455555.1 Galemys pyrenaicus | reverse complement strand
CCCCTCTGGGGAGGGCAGCGCCCCTCTGGGGAGGGCAGCGCCCCTCTGGGGAGGGCAGCGCCCCTCTGGGGAGGGCAGCGCCCCTCTGGGGAGGGCAGCCTCGGGCTGCGGTGCCTGGCCGGGCCTCCTGGGGCCAGAGCATCAGGGCCAGCTACTCTCAGAGCTGCCCCGTGCCCCCGGCAGGACGCAGCCGCTCCGGTCGCCCGGCCGCCAGGCGCTGCTGACTGGGCGCGCAGGGCGCGGGGCCACCCTCTTCAGCCGCGCCCCTCCGCCCGCCATCTGAGGCCTCACGGTCTGCTTCCCGGGACGCAGCACCTCCCTTCTGCTGCGGCCCGACCGCCGGCCCCAGCACCCAGGACGGCGCCCGCTGAGGGCCAGGCGCACGTGCCCAGCCCAAGCCGTCAGGCCGTGAGCCCTCGGCCGCCCCACCGGCGGAGGCGGGCCCGGACGTCCTGGCACCGCGCGTGGGCACGCACCGGCCCGGCGGAAACCTCCGACGTTTCGGTGACTGTCTTGTCACCGTGGGAAACGGATTCTGAGAACATTCCTTCCCGAGGCGGCCTCACCTGCGTGGCCCAACCGACGTTCTTCACGAACACGGACTTCAGCAGCTGCGCGGCCTGGGGGAGACACTGCCTGGGGCTGCCGGCGCCGTCCACTGCGGGCGTGGGGCCGGGGCTGGGCCCTGCCCGCGCGCCCACCTGCACACAGTGGGAGGGCGTCACGCCGCGCCGGGCGCCGCTGTGCTCAGATAGGGACATCTGAGTCCCGCTAACTTAACTTTGTGGTAACAAAACTGGAGTCTTAAAAACAACCAGAGACCGGGGAGAAATGCGCCCAGCTGCCGTCCCCATGCTGGAGGGCTCCCCACGCCCAGCTGTGCCCTCGCCGTGGCTCTCCGGGGCGTGTGGGAACGAGCGTGAGCCACACGGCCGCTTCTCCGACCTCGCTGGGCCCCGGGCGAGGTGTGCGAGGCAGGGGAGGAGCCAGCGGGCAGGGCCGTGATGAGGCCCAGGGCAGCCCCCAGAGCCCCACGGGAGTCCGGGCTGAGCTGGGGGGGGGGGGGGGGAGAGACCNGGCTGAGCTGGGGGGGGGGGGGAGTAGAGACCTGCGTGGGGTGGGGGGGCTGAGACCGCTGTACTCACGGAGGGGCTGGGGGCCCTCTGCAGAGGAGCAGTGCCGGTCCCCACGCTCCCCGCCGTGCCGCCCCAGGGCAGCCTGTCCCTGGCAGCCGGGCCGGGATCCACCGGGGGTGGGGAGAAGGCCTGGGGTGAGCCGGCACCAGCAGGCTTCCTGAGAAGAGCGCCCGAGAAAGTCCGTCTTGATGGTCTCGCCGCACAGAGAACGAGAGACTGTTCCTACCCCCCCTCCCCCCCGGGGCCCAGCAAACGCCACGCTTTACCTGCCAATGATTATGGGGAAGAAGGAAGAACCCCCGCTGCTCCTCTCTGCCTCTGTGATCACGGACTCCAGGGCCGCACAGATGTGTCGGCTCTGCCCCAGGAGAGACGAGTTGGCCTGGTTGCCGCGCCCCAGCCCGCCCGCACGCCCAGGCAGGGACGCACCTCCTCGGCGTGGCTCACGTACGGCTGCATCTCCTCTGCCAAGCTACTCACTTCGCTTTCACCTTGCAAGGTGTAGGACTTCCCAGTCCTTTCAATTACCTGCACGAAATCTCGGCTTTTGTGTATCTTTGCTCCTTAAGAATGAGAAAAGGATCGTTTCACCACTTTTGTAATGCTCTGGGGCTCGCTCGTCATCACACCAGTTCGGTGTCCCCGAGGTCCGGGTGTCACTGAGGACCGCTCAGAGAACGGGCAGTCTCGTTCTCCCGCACAGCGGCCGAGTCTGAGGAGCGTGCCGCGCCGCTGCGCCCGCACGCAGGCTGAGGGAGGAGGTGGGCCGCGCGGGCCGGAAGCCATGCCACCGTGAGGCAGGCGTGGAGCCTACCCCCTGGCTCCGCCTCGGCTGGAGCAGCCGCCCGCCCGGGCGCACCGCACAGGTGGGGAGTCACAGCACGCTGGAGGGGACGCTGAGGGCGGCAGGCCCCTTCTGGCGAACGAGCTCAGGTGAGCGGCACGTGTGCCGTGCACTTACACCTGTGTGCACACAGAGGTTTCCTAGAACGCGCGGTGCTGTCACACACAACCACAGGGAAAGACGACATGTCCGAGTGGCACCCACCGTCATAAAACCAAACCTCGAAGTCGGCCCCCGGGGAATTCTCCATCAAGATGCATTTGGCATATCTTGTGAAATACGTTATTTTGGGAGACTTAGATCTTACAAGCTGCACAAATCTAGAAGCATACTGATATTTTCGCCAGTATTTTTCTAGGAGAACAAAGAAAAGAACAACCTCGTGTCAGGGAGTAAAGCAGTGACATGCATATGTTCTAAGAAAGCTTAACATTGCTCATTTGCAGATGACAACGCCCAGCGTGACCTACACAAACAGGCCGTGTGGCCAGACGCCGGCGGCGAGGCGAGCGCCTCCCGTGGAGAAGCCACGGCACAGCGGCCGGAGCCCAGCTCCCCTCCTGCGCGGCCCGCTGCCCGCTGCCCGCGCTCCGCGGGGCCCACGCACCTGGTAAGCGGTCGAAGCTGTACCTGCTGACGCCGCCAGCAGGCGGGGGTGGCCTCTCCGCAAGCGGGGCCCCTCTCCCGTCATCAGGGTGGTAAACCGCGATCTGCCAGGAAAGAGCGTGGAGTTGTAGCCGGACGCCACCGCCCTGCCGCCAGGGCGGGGAAGAGCGCTCGTGCACAGCACACATATCTTGTCGGAAGTGCTAGATAATTTCTAAAAGCAGTTCGGTTTTTAAACTTTATAAAGTTTACATTTTGTTCCCAGTCACACCTTATGTTTAAACTAATGACCAGACGAGCAGCAGCTCTGTCTGTCTGTGAAACGCAGAGCTGCCATCACAAGAAAGGACTTGGACGTCGGGGGCTGAGGGCGAGAGCGCAGCCCGCCTCACCGTGTCTCCGTCCCGAGAGATCTGCAGCACCTCCTTCACGTACTCCTGCGCTGCGTGCTCCCTGAGCAGCTCCACACACACCTCCTCCGAGTCCAGGATGCTCACCTGCAAGACAAAGCAGCGTCGCGCCCCGCGCCCCGCGCCCCCCGCACAGCCCGCAACGCACACACACGGCCTCACCATGGCGAGGCAGCCAGGGCCGCACAGCCGCAGCCCCAAGGTGCAGGAGCACTGCAGGAAGCCTGGCCCGGGCGGTAGCAGCAGGTGGGGTGGGGCTGGGGCGGGCAGCAGGCAGGGCAGGCAGCAGGTGGGCTGCCCCCCCCTCCGCCCTCCCCCTTCAGCAGCCACACAAAGGCCAGGCTGGGAGCAGAGGGGAGGAGGAAGGCAAGAAACCCCCACGCCCATCCCCAGGACGCCTACCTTTGCCTGCAACCCTCGGATTTAAACACTTTCAGGTGTTAAAAAAAGTTCTATTTTCAATTTACCTTTTGGGAAGTGGGTGGAATGTAGAAACAGACAGAAGCAGCGGCACTAAGCGTTAACCTAGTGACTGGAGTTGTGAATGCAGAAATACTAAGCGGTACCCGCTTTATCACCTTCAAGTGTTTGCACTGTCAACACCTGAAGACTCACAGCAGAAGCCGAAGCGGCTCTCATCTCCCCACCACCAGCCGGTCTGCTCCCCTTCAAGGGCGCTTCCCCGCGCCACAGGAACAGCGCGCACGGGCTCCGGGCGTGCAGGCCCCGGACAGCACACGTACCACCGCCTTCTTGGTCTTCTGCCGGATGGGCTTCAGTCTGCGAGCGGTCAGCGGAGGCGTGATGCTCCGCAGCGTGCGCCGCTGGGGGCCTGGCGGGGGCTCCGCGCCTCCGGCCGGCCTTTGTCCAGGAGGAGGGCCGAAGGCAGGGGCAGGTCCACGCTGGGCGACCTTGGGTTTCCCGGGAAATGCAGCCACACGCCTGGGGGTGGCCGGCGGCTCGGCGGGACACCCACCGTCGGAGGCGTCGGGGCGCTTCTCAGCTCTGGCCTCTGTCCAGGCGTTTCCCGACGGGCCCTGCCAAGGCGCACAGCCCTGGAGGGCCCCAGGGGGGCTCACACGCCCGCGCTCGTCCGGCCCTCCTGAGGGAGCTGCAACACACGGGGCGGAGCAACTCAGACTCGAGACGCCGCGCCTTTTCCTGACTCCAGAAGGAAAACGTTAACGTGAAATGAGCTTCTCAATTTTGGCCACAGCCGGCCACCTAGGAGCACCTATTTCCCAGCAAGCTCCCGGCCAGCGCTCCAGCAAGTAGAGCCGACAGAGATCCCCAGTAATCACTCTCCAACAGATGGAATTTATCGTTTACCCTAAGGACTGTCTGTTCCACGCTTACTTACAAAACATGCCTGCCGGGGAAAAAAGCATCACATGTGAAACAGCCTTAAGTTGTTGTAACTAAATGTATTTGCGCCCACGCTCACAGTCGCCTCATGCTGGACTTCACCCACTGACCTCACTCTGGAATTCACAAGGGAACTTTTTTAAATGTCCTTAACGTGATTGGATTGTGTAAAACCCTGCAAGGCCACTTTTAAAATGCTAAACTCTAAAAACGTGTATGATTTTCCCCAACGTGACCTTTTTTATGCTTTTGTCCCACCACGACAGAACGTCTCTGTGCCGACAGCGCTGGGAAGCAGCAGTGCCCTGCGCGGTCACGGGGCCGTCCCTCCCTGCTCAGACGTGTGCGCGCCACAGCCAGAGCACCGCACGCCCCGCGCAGGGCGGCTTACAGATGGCAGATGTAGCCTTGAACTGTCACCTCCGACAAGTGCCCAGGTTCTCCTCGGGCTCCTGAGAACAACACACGTCAGACAAGGAAGAGGGCGGCCCGGCCCCCTCGCTCTGCTCACATTACAGCGCCAGGCGCGGGTAAGGCGATATGCGGCCCCTCCTCCCCATATGCTGCTGCTTCCTCTCTTGTTCAAACCTTATTCTCCGTCCCACTGCCGTGACATCTGTGGTGCTCCTTAACGAGACGCCCACCTCCCCACTCCGCGTCTATAATCAACGCGCCCCAAGTGGCAGCTGTGCACCGGCTCCAGGGCTCACGCTGGGGCACCCAGGGCCGCGGAAAGTCCAGGTCCCCGCCTGCCCCGTGCTCGTGGAGGCACTGACGGCAGGTGCGACCGGGGCTGTGTGAGCAGGGGGCCGCAGGTGCGGAGCCCTGCAGGGCGGGCCCCCGGCCAGGGCCAAGAGCAGCACTTCCCTGGAGGACCCAGTGCGCCGTGCGCCTCACGCCTGGAGCGACTGACACGGCGACCGCCCGGTGCGTCGGCAGCACTGCCCTTGGGTGGGCCGACTGAAGATGTAGTTTCCTGAAGGAAGCCCGCATGCAGACGCGACAAGTGAGCCGTTGCTTCACGCACGCATGACTCACCGCGGACCTCCAGATTCCCAAACCACTGCTGCGTCGTTTCAGCCTGAGATGTCTGGGCCGGCGGCGGAAAGGGATTTTTTCCTGGACAGGGGTGACTGGTGCTGCGCAGAGAAAAATGTTTGTGTGAGCTGGAAAAAGAATTACCCAGTAATAACTTTCCAAGGTGAAATCGCTAACAAAGGGCGGCACCTCCAGCTCTGGCTCACGCGGCAAGGGCCCGAAGGCCAGCCGCCTGCAGGTGGCGACTGGCCCCCGCAGCCCAGGGAGCGGTGCTGGCTCTCACGGCGCCTGCCTCTGTGGTGACCAGACACCAGCCTGAGGCCAAGAAGCCAGGACAGGGCCACCGAGGGCCAGCTTCCCTGTGTGTGCCCAAGAGGCCTGCTTCAGGGGAAGTAAGTGAATCCAGAAATGCCCACTCATTACATACACCCCTGCATTTTAACCTCAATTCAAAATCTTCATTTCCTCCCTACCCAGTACAGAAATCATGTAACTAAGAAGGACCCAGCTCCATTTTGTGCTCTTTCGACGTTTCTCAGAGTGTAACGCCCTCGACAAAACTCTCTTACGCTGCTTGCTTGCCGTCAAGTCTCTTCACGGACCCAGGCCCGCTGGACGCCCTTGCTTCGAGGAAGTGGAAGACACCGGGGTGGTCTCTGGCCGGGGAGTACCTGTCTGCATTCTCACTCGCTCCTGAGTGACCGGGTTTCGAGAGCGTCTCGGCTGAGTGACAGCGCTCCATCGGGGAGGTCTTCTCTCGAGACAGGCGACTGGACGCGCCAGACCTGTCCGAGGAGTGGGCTCTGCGGAGGTACCGAGAATGCGGCCTGTCTTCTGCATCCTGGGTACCCCTCCCCCTTCTACTGCCGCTGGCTTCTTGTTCTTGAATTCCCCACTGCGCATAAAAACTGCTTCCATCTCCCAAAGAAGAGAAGCCACTTGAATTCTTATTCTTTGGAAATAGAGTCATTTTATTTGGGAGCGGCTGACCAATCAGAAGTCTTCTTCTGTCAGAGAAACTACCACTTGCACTGGTACTGGAAGAAGCCGTGACTGCAGTCGAAATCGTGGCGTGTCCGCTGTCGATCGAATCTTCCACGGTCCCTAAGTCTTTACTTCTCGCCGAGGAGCTCCGGGCCATGAAGGGGTGATCAAACACTGAGGACAGGCTTAGACGGTCTGCTGGATTTCTACGAAGTAACTGGTGGATGAGGTCCTTGGCGTCTCGTGACAAGAAAGTCGGCATTTCGTAATCTGCCAGCACCACTTTGTTCAACGTGTTCTTGACCGTGTCGGTGTCAAAAGGCGGCCTCCCGGTGAGCAACGTGTAGAACATACAGCCCAGGGACCAGACGTCAGACTCGAGCCCGTGTGCGCTGCGAGTGGCGACTTCCGGCGAGATGTAGTTGGGCGTCCCGCACAGCGTGTAGTGCTTCTCGTGCGGCATCTTCAGTTGTGCTGCCAGCCCGAAATCGGCAATCTTGATGTTCATGTTGCGGGTCAGGAGCAGGTTGGAAAGTGTGAGGTCCCGGTGTAGAATGCCGTGGGAGTGCAGGTACAGCATCCCAGTGGTGATCTGGTGCATGAAGTGTCGAGCTGTTAGAAGGCAAGAACCAAAACTTACAATCTGGCAAATCCGGAAGAGTCAGCATGTACCAAGCACTGTGAAACCCAAGGAGACATGCCAGAGCCTTCCATGAGAACACTGGCTTGCGGCCAAAATACCAGCCCGATAATTTTTCTTTTTTTTTTTTAAAGACTTATTTATTTATGCACACAAGAACTGGGGCGCAGGCTAGCGTCGCGGGAGGTGAGAGGATTCACCAGATAGAGTGGGGAGCAGAATAGGCAGACCAACTGAAACACACTGCTGAGGGGAGCGGCGGGCGAGGCAGGAGAGGTCTGCTGCGCCATGTGGGTCGCCTCCCTGGCCGGCAGCAGGGAACAAACTCGTGCTCCAGTGGCTGTGGTTTGCTTCAGTGCGTAGCTTAACCCACTGCGCCACCAGGGAGGCCCAAGCCCGATAATTTCTTAATACCCTTTAATCTTCATCCTTTCCAAGTGCTAAGGCTGTACACAGTTCATTTTATTAGCAACAGGGAGCAACTAGGGAAACTAGGGTAACCGGAAGTCCGTGGCAACTGAGAAAGTATTTGCAATTGCAGAGATGATTCATAAATATGTTCAGCTGTAAAAAGAAGTAAACGCAAGTTCCTTTGATGTCCTCCCAATCTTATCCAAAAGTAACCACCATTAAGTTTGTGTATGTTCTTTGATGCTTCCCCTCCACATTTAAATCTACAGAAGTGGGCCTCCCTGGTGGCGCAGTGGGTTAAGCAATGCACTATGAAGCAAACCGCAGCCACTGCAGCACGAGTTCAGTCCCTGCTGCCGGCCAGGGAATGACCCACATGGCACAGCCGACCTCTCCTGCCTGGCCCGCTGCTCCCCTCGGCAGTGTGTTTCGGTCAGTCTGTCTGTTCTGCTCTCCGCTCTCTCTGGTGAATCCTCTCACCTTCTGTGACTCTGGCCTGTACTCCAGCTCTTGTATGCATAAATAAATAAATCTTTAAAAAAAAATACATAGTTTCAACACTTTCCACCCCAACCCACAATACTTCTTGGAGATATTTATATGGCTGCATACACAGATTCTCATTTTATTTAATTGCTAATGATAAACATTTAGGTGATCTTTGGTATTTTAAGATTATAAAACATATAACCAACAAACATTCTTGTACATGCTTGTTTTCTTGTGAATATGTACGTATAGGGTGTTTTCTATGGTAAATTCAAGAAATAGAACCACTAGGATAAATTTAACATTTTTATTCCTGGCCACATTGTTCTCCCGAAGGCTGTATTATCATGTACATCTGGTTAATATTAGGTAATTTCAATCTGGTGAATCAAAAATAGAGCTCTTTATTTCATTTGTCGCTTTTGTGCTTACTATTGAGTTTGAGGTGCTCTCGTGATTCCTGGCTAGCTGTGTTTTCTCTTTTGTGAACAATCTGCTTATATGCCCTATTCACTTTTATCTTTTTTAAAGGCATGCCTAAAGATTTTGTCAGTCAAGCATTTTATAAATTTTTTTCTAAACCTTTCAAATTTGCTGACAATACCTTTTATAATGTACATTCTTAGGTTTAATTCAATAAAACTGATGAGTCTTCCCCTTTACAGCAGGGTCCATCCTATTTAAGAAGACTTGCTATTACATAGTGTTACCAAAAAAGCAGTCATCAATAGGGCAACATTTTTACTTTTCAATTTGAGTTCCCATAACTCCCCCATAACTTTCAATTGAACATTCCCATAACTCTCCACATGATCAAACTGTTTTCCAAAAGGGTTATACAGACCCACATGTACAAAAAAAATCTATCAGTAATCACCCTTCCTGACATATATGCCATCAAAGTGCAGGCTAAGACCATCTGCCACACCTGTTTTTATGATGATGTATGGGCATTATTATTTGAGTCTGAACTGAACTATAGAAAAGTATTTATGAGAAACTGGAGAAGCTGAGAGTGATTATGATAGCAGGGCATTACTTAATGTCTTTATGATTATGATATTTAGAAGCTATCTTTTAAACACATACAGCAGATCCTAGAGTACCAGTTTTCATCAGTTTAGACTCGTAACAGCGATGAAAAAAAAAAAATCCTGACTAACGCTGCTGAACAAAAGGATGATATCATCTGAAGATCTGGTTTCTAGACATTGTTTCACTTAAGCTGGTTTCTAAGAATCTGCCAAGGATGTTAAGGAGGACTTGCCATCTGCTAAAACACATCCAAGTCAGTATCTACAGCTTACTTCAAAGCACCTGCGAAAAGGGGAGCAAGAGGGTGAAGTGCAACAACCGGAGCCGAGTTCAGAGTCTCGGCGCCGAGTTCACGGGGCAGTTAAATCAGTGCCGTACACACTCGTCTGATGTTTCCTGTGATAAATGGTTCTGGCACCAAGCTGAGCCTGACTTAGAAGATTTACAGTCAGCAACGGCATTCCAAAAAGCTTAACTATAGTCTCAAAGGACAGACACTGAGTTGCTACCAAAGATTTAGTTACAATGTGGTTTTAGAAAGATAGATAACAAAATTCCCCCTTTCTTTTACTTCTGTAATGCACTTGAATTATTTAGAGGAATCAGTAACTTTGTAATTTGGGGAAGGGGATCTCCTTTTCTAGTCCAAAGTAATAATTAAAGAGTTTCCAAAATTTCCGACAGCATATTCTTCAAAACTACATGTTGAAGAGTAAAATTTATAGCTACCAAAAAAAAAAAAGCAGCCCACCTTCGTTTTCTGAGAAAGGTTTCATTCTGTTCTTTAGGTATCTGTTCATCTCTCCATTATGGCACATTTCTAATACCAGGTACACGTAATTGCTATCCTCAAAGTAGTTATAGAGCTGAAATGTAAAAGGACATAATAAATCATAACATACAAAAATTCAATGTCCTTAAGCACAGCTGAAAAATGTATGTCTTACCTCCAAAATAGAAGGATGTTTAAGTTGACAATGTATTTTCACCTCATTCTGGACTCGCTGTACCATCCCCGCTTTGTACATGGCTTTCTTATCTATCTGAAAATAACATGGGGTTTAAATGTCTATGGTAGACTTTCAAGGGTCATACCAAATGTTTGCTTTGAAAGAGATAGTTTACTTTAAAAGATCCTTTCCTCTACTTCTTTTTTTTTTTTTTTTAAGATTTATTTATTTATGCATACAAGCACTGGGGTACAGGCCAGAGGTGTGGGGGGGTGAGAGGATTCACCACAGAGA
>JAGFMF010012264.1:77147-88719 GCA_019455555.1 Galemys pyrenaicus | reverse complement strand
CCTCCCTGGCCGGCAGCAGGGATCGAACTCGTGCTGCAGTGGCTGCGGTTTGCTTCATAGTGTGTTGCTTAACCCACTGCGCCACCGGGGAGGCCCCCTTTCCTCTACTTCTTTATGAGCTGCTGCCTGCTTCCTCCACACACCCCGCCGAGTGCCAGGCTGAACCGACATCCATTGAGTTTGCACAATGCATCTGAACACCATCTCCCAACTTACAGAATTCAATAGGACGACTGTCCCGGCTTTAAAACAGAACTCCCTTCCCTTCCCCTACTGGCTTCCGCAGGCGACTCCTCGACTGACGCCGAGCAGCCAGGAACAGCGGGCTCAGTGGGTGCAGAACCCCACGCACACAAGCGTATTTTCACTGCTGTAAGTGAGCTGCTGTCTGGTTTCCTCCAGTTTTTCCAGCACGGATGATCAGAACAGATACAAAGTCTAAAGAACCCATTAATAAAGATGGAAACAGTAACCGGCTCAAGGACCTCCTAAGATATCCTTAGGCTTAATTTAATTAGAGATGAGTCATGGAGTTAATGGATAATTTAATATCTTAACACCTGGCCTTACTGCCCTTCAAAAAACTGTATTTTCTGGTAGTGTCAACAGCCAAGTCTCAAGACTTAGGACACAGGTGAGAGGAGCTTCAAACACAAGCCACGAAAAGCCCTGGCAGGTGAGGTGTCCCTGACATCTCCAGTCATCTGCAAAGCCCCGGTGAAACGAAGACTGATACATTCTTACCATTTTGATGGCAACTTCCAAACCAGTGTGGATGGACTCTGCTCTATAGACGCCAGCAAACGACCCTTTCCCAAGCAGATTCCCAACTTTAAAGTCCTTAAAAGTTAAAAACGAGAGAAGATGGGTGGTGACTTAGAGGGGCAGAAGGAAGCTAGGACGGGGCTGGCAGGATGGACGGAGGGGAGAGTGCATCCTCGCCAGGCTGGCCGCGCACCTCGATTCGGCAGGTGTCCGGGGCCGGGAGCATGCTGACGCGCGCGGGGTCCCAGAGCTTCCAAGCCGGGTGCGGACAGACCCTAACGACCCGGGTGCACCGGCTCTGGGAGGCCTCATGTCCGCCCCGCCCCCAGCCAGCCTGCGGCCCGGCCGGCCGCTCCCGCCGCGGCTCCCGCCAGAGTAACCGCCACCCGGGCCGGCGGCGGACGCGGGCGGCGCGGCGGGCCAGGCTGGAGGGCGGCGGGCGCGCCGGTGACAGCTGCCCGCCGCGGTCCCAGGGGAGGGCGCCGCCCGCCGGGACCTCCCCGGACCCGCCCCCGACGGCTCCCCGCCCGGACACCCGCCCCGCCCCGGGATCCTCCCCCCGGAGCCCCTCCCCGTCGGGCCGCCCCCGGGGCCGCCCCTCCCACCCCTCCTCGCATGGAGACCCCGCCCGGGCCCTGCCCCGCGGCCCCCGGCCCGGGCTCTCGGGGCCGGGCGCCGCCGCCGCCCACCTCGATCCGATCCCCGATGCACGTCGCCATGTTGGCGGGCGCGGCGCGCCCCAGGCGAGCCCCCGCGCGCGGTCCCTCCGAGGCAGCGCTCCGCGCAGCAGCCGGCGTCGGCGCCCATCGGCCCGGCCTAGGCCGCCGCGCCCGGCGACGACCGCGTCGCCGCCGCCGCGGGGCCGCCCGGGCACCCGCCGCGGCCGGGCCGGCGCCTCCGCGCTCCCATTTTGAAAATCTCCCGCCGGGGGCGCCGCCGTGACGTCACGCGCCGCGGACTCCGTGCGCAGGCGCGGGCGCACTTCTGGCGTCGGCGCCCGGAAGTGGCCCGGCGCGCGCTCCCGTGGTGCGCGTCCGGGCTCGGCCCGAGGGGCCGCGGCCTCGTTGCGCCCGGCGCGCGGTGCCGTGCGCGGGGTCCCCGCCGTCACCCCTCCCCCGGGTGCCCGCCCCGCCGCCGGCCGGGGCGGGTCGCCTCGCGCTTAGCTCTGCGCGTCCTCGCGGCCCGTCGGCACCCCGGCCGGCCCCGGCTTGGCCGCGGAACTCGCGCCCCTCCGCAGGGACGGGCCTGCGCGGGCGGGCGGCGGGGAAGGCCTCAGGGCCGCGCGGAGGCCGGCGCTCGGCCCGCCGGGGCGCTCGGCGCCGCGGTCACAGCCTGGGCCGCGACGCCCGCCCAGGCCGCCCGCTGGCCCGGCCCGCTGTGCTGCTCCTGCCTGCTCGGCGCCCGCTGGCCCGCGTGATTGAAGCCCAGCAGCAGCTCCCGGCGGCCGGACGGGGACAGTGGGCGCCACCGGGCCAGCGGGGAGCAGCAGCCTGGGGTCTTCGGCCCCTCCCAGCCTCCAGAAAGGTGGTAACTGGGGGTGCCTGCGGGGAGGCCCCGGGCAACCCCAGTAGTGAGGGGCTGGGGAGTGTCCCGGTGGTCAGGGGTCCAGGGGGACAGAGGCCCTCAGACCAGCCGGTCAGTGTGCTCCAGAGCTGTGGGCGCTGCGCTAGCCAGGGCAGCGGACCTGAGCGCCCGTGGGCCTTCCGCCTGTGGGCGCGGACAGGTGGGGCTCCTGGGCTGAGCCCTGCTGCTGGGTCTGCACTGTCCAGGGGGCCAGGCCGGCCAGGCCCCGCAGACGTGCCCACGGGAGATGCACGAGCCGGGCCTTATGTGGACGTCCCCGTGCCGCTTCCCTTGGCCCGCCGCCCCGGCCCGCGCTGCCTTTCCCTGGCTCCCAGGAGCGACTCACTTTCCTCCGCCCCTTCTGCTCCTTTTAGTTTTAATTTCCAAGTTTTTGATGCTGGTTTCTGACCCGAGGATGGGGCCAGCTTTCCGCCCAGCCACACCTGGGGTCATTTTGGGTGACTGTCCCGTGCCTGAAGGCACCGAGGCCGTGCTGTGGCTGTGGGGTCCTGTGCCCTTGCTCTCCAAGTGTGCCCACACCACAGACGTCCCTTTGCGCGCACAGCCCCGACTGGCCGTCGCAGCAGAGTACCAGCCCCGCGGCAGACGGCCAGCCTGCCGGCCGTGGGCGGGCCCGCACGAGCTCGTGGGCTTCACCTCCCCTCTGTCCTCTCCGTCTGGGGTGTGGACAGACTGACGACTCGCCACGCCAGGCAGTGAGAAAGCAGAAGCGAAGACAGTCGAGCTCTCAGGTGCGCCTGTGTCCACTCCGTCCTGGCGGCTGGCCAGTCTCACCGAGAGGCTCCCCCGCCAGGGCAGGCAGGCAGCTGCTGGCCGCGGTCACGCGCCTCCTGGCCGGCAGCACCGGCGCCACACACAGACGCGTCCCTGACGCTGGTGAGCGGATGGCAGGCCAAACGTGGCACGACCGTGCCCGGCCCTCGCTGGGTCTGGACGAGGCCCGCCGTGGGCGCGTCGCAGCTGGGTGAGTCCGGCCGTCCCGGGACGGAGCCTGGGGCCTCGCGGTCAAGTCTCAGTTTTTTTAAAAAGGAAAAAGACGACTCGGCAGCAAGTAAGCTGCCTGGTCTGGTCACAGTGGTGGCCGCATTGCACGCCCCGACAGCAGGTGCTCGCACGGGGGCACCTGCACCGAGCGCCGCCCCCGGCGGGGCCTGGCGGGGTCTTGGCACCTCAGCTTCCTTCACCTGGGTTTAGTGTCTGCCTGCCGGGTGGGCTTCTGACTTCAAAGGCGTCTGAACTCGGGATCTTGGACGCACACAGGAAGTTGTAAAAGAAGCAAGATTCGCGAGCGTAACAGAGCCGCAGTGGGCGAGGGTTTACCGCGTCGACTGCTCTGCGTTTCTGACCCTTTTCTGACAGGCTGACGCTTACGTTTACGACCAGGGACCTGGGCCACTGGCCGCACGGCACTCAGGCTCTTGGCCCGGGCCTACGGCAGGCCTCAGCTAGACGGGACGGGAGGCGCGACGCAGCGCAGCGAGCGATAAAGGGAATCTGACCTTCGTCAGAGACGCGGTGATAAATAAGCTGTCGGCGACAAAGGAAACAAATCATTTTTAAAAGCCATTAAAACCCCCACACCTAAGTAACCACGAAAGGTAAAGCACGAGTGAGGACCGGGCAGCCCTCCGCTGCGTCGCCTCCCGGCGGGAGCGCACACTGACCCGCTTGACGGCCTCGGAGACTCCAGTCTGTGTCTGCGACCGGAAGCTAGAGTGGCCCACGGTCTGCGCAGTGGAGCGACCCCTGGGTACGCAGCAGCGGCCAGGGCGCCCCGGGGAGGGGGCAGCCGCACCTAGGGACTGCGGCTCAGCCGACGCGGGCTTCCTGCGCGCCCCAGGCGGCGCGTGGCGTCCTCAAGGCTGGGTCTCTTCTGGTGCGCGAGATGGCGACCCTCGCGGTGGGCAAGGAAAGCACGGCCTAGAGAGACACGGGCCTATTTAACCTTAAAGCTGTTTGCAAAAACACTGCAGTGCCCTTTAAATTAGAATGTGGAAGTAAAATAGCCTTTTTGGCTTCTTTTGGTTAATTCGTGCCTTGGTCGTTGATCTGCATTTCACTTTTGTTACTCTTCATCAAAAGAAGAGATGATGTGCTTCCTAAGGATTAGCTTAAAATCACACTTTGGGTTCAATTAGGTGGTAACGAAAAATATTTTTCTTCTTCAATCAAAAAAAGTCTGTCTTCTGAAACTGAGTGCTTCGGTCGCTGACTGGCGGATCCGCACACAGTGAGGCTGCTCGGCCCGGCCCTCGTAAGCGGCCGGCAGGTCTTGGGAAGTCCAGTGGCTCACGTGGCGCCATCGGTTTCGTGTGCCACTGTGGCAGCCCTTTAGCAAGGCCGCCCATCAGGTTTCACAGATCTGCATGTCATAAGCAAAATTGCCACTTTTAACTCAATGTCCAGGTTTAAGCACAAAATAACCTGCACTTTAGAGCTGGTTTTTCTTCTCGTAAGATTCTTAAAGATGAAGCGATAGCTTTCTGGTCATTAAGTCACTTCTAACCCTAAATATGTAGTCTGTAATGCCAGGGCTTTGTTTGCTGTGGACTAAACTACCAACTATTAAAAGCCAAACCAAACCCCAAAGGGTAATATTTACCGCACTTCAGACTTCTGAAGCATGGTTACATTATATTTTGGGTTATTTATAATCCGATCACTGATTCAGAAGTCCTTAGCTTTAAATGTGGGTAACGTTTTCCAAAGTGGTTGAAAATGCTAATTTGGAGAGAATGTTTCAACACTTTTCATTTTACCTTACCGCTGAGTACCAAAACTCACTTTAAACAACAACTTCGATGAAGGAAATAACCATAAACACAGCAGAGACTGAGAAAAAAGCCTCACACGTGTTTCTTGGTGAGCGTCCGAGTAGCTTTCAAAACAGGTGACCCAGAACCCCAACAGCCCGGTTCTTCCTGTGCGGTTTCTAGCTGTTTTAAAACTTGAGAATTCGACACATTGTGAGGAATTAAACATCACAAGCTCTCTTTTGTTGTGGTATTTAGCGGTCCTTGTTTTTATTGTCACAGTATGGTTGGCCATCAGGATTTGGTTTCTAAAACCAGGTAATTTACACGTTCACAGTCAAGCTGCACACATCGCTAGTCAGTCACCCTGGGCATCTCCTCCACCCAGTTGTTGCGTATTGCATAGGAAAACACTGCCTTGCTAGAATCTTTAAAATAACTTTTTCTAGAATAGTGGCTTCTTACTTTGAAAGACAAAACCTAGCCGTCTCGCACCGGAACTGTGGTGAGCTGCCACCTTCCCGGCCGGCTTCTTGCAGGGCCACGCGTGAGCCCGCAGGAGCCCCGGGCAGGGCAGGCGCTCGCGACTTGGGGTGTGCCGGCTCGCTGGGCCGACACTGGGAGGTGGAATGCCGGTGGACTGACTGGGTCACGCAGCTGCGGAAACAGCTCGGAGGGGTGGGGAGGTCACGAGCGGCTGGACGGCCGGATGGCGGCTGGACCCACGGGCGCCGCTTCCAGGGGTGGTCTCCACACGCGGAGCGGCCGTCCGCGCTTCTCAGGAGGGCGTGTCCGTCAGGTGCTGGTGGCGCAGTCCCGCACTTGAGGAGCACCGGGCTGCAGACGTCGGGATGTGCTGGGGCTGTTTCCGACTGCGGGACGGGTCGCTCCCTCAGAGGCAGCGCGGACCGGCCCCGGCCCGCAGCCACTCCGCGCAGCGCGGGACAGACGCAGGCTCGCGGCGGAGACGCGACGGCCCCGCAGGTCCCGGCGCTCGGCTGTGCCGCCACGGAGAGCCAGTGCTGGTTCTTGTCAGCGTGGGTCCGCTGCGGGGAGGAGCGAGCCTGAATCTGAGCGTGTCGGGCCGTGGCGGCGCCAGGCCAGAGCCAGCGCCGCTTGCCCGCTGGGCAGGGGTCCCCGCGGCTGGCCGGCTGAGCGCCAGCAGCGACCAGCCCCTGTGGAGCCGGCCACCCGGCACACGGGCCTCAGGCTGCTGGGAGCAGGTCCTCGCCCCGCATGAGCAGCCCTGGGCGGGGCCGGGCCCGGAAGGCACACTCGCTGCAGGCCGGAGCAGCGACACCCCGCGGGCACACGCATCCGGCAGGCCTCCTCCTCCAGGCAGGCAGGGGAGTCAGCTGAGAAAGCCCCGGGGGCCCGATGGCACCGCTCCGTCCCTGAACCAGCAGACGGCCGCCGCACTCCCTTGGGCGGGCCCTGCGCCCAGTGAGATGGACCACGGTGGCGAGGAGCGCTTATCTTTTAATATTTAAATTTTAACAATACAACAACTTGAAAAAGGTCAGTGCCTCGGTGCCTCAAACCACACGGTTCATCGCGTGTTTTCCGAACGAGGATGTGAGCGCGCGCTCTGCGGTGGCCGTGGGCGGTGTCCCCGCACCGAGGCGCGGGGGCGGGTCCGGGCAGGCCCGACGGGAGAGGCTGGGAGTGGACGCTGCCGGTCTGGGCTCAGCTCCGGCCTCGCGCAGGCTGCGGTGGACACGGCGGGGGCAGCGGTGGACACGGCGCAGCTGCAGAACTGCAGAAACACGACGGAAGTGGCGAGGGGACGGACGTCGGTGGCGGGGCAGGCGCGGAGGAGGAGCGCGGCGCTGGGCCGTGGCGGCTGGCTAGTCCACGTCCATCTCGCCCGCAGCCTTGGGGCGCGGCGTGCCATCCCTCGTGGCGTCCCCCCGGCTCTCTGGGCCGCTCTGCCCGCCCGCCGGCCCCTCGTGCTCGGGGCCGGCCCTCGCCTTGTCCTCCGCGGCCTCCACCTGCGGCTTGGGCTGGTGCACGATGGGGTTGCAGAAGGCGTCCAGCTCCTGAAAGGCCAGAGCAGCGTTACCCGTGTGCGGGCGCCGGCCTCCTTCCCGCCCCTGCCGCGGGGCTTCCAGCAACCCGGGGCCGCGCCTGAGCCCTGGCCGAGCCCGCACAGCGCCTCAGACCGGCGCCTTCTCCACGCCCCCGTGGACAGCAGCGGCCGGAGCCACGGGCCTCCCCGCTGACAGCCTGGCTTTCCGAACGAGCCGTGGGGCTGGACGGCACTTGGCACCCACGAGGAACACCAGCACCGGCCCCGCGTCTCTGCCCCTGGTTTCCCCACGGCTGCGAGGACGCCCGGCCAGCCCGCCACTACCCCGGTGTGGGAGAGCGCCCGAGCTGCGGGTCCCGGAGTGCGCAGCCCCCACGCTGCCGGCCGGCGGGCGTCACGCATCCTGAGGAGCGCCCGCTGCCGGACACCGAGCGTGTGCTTCGGAGACTGGTGCCCGGGCCCCTGAGCTCGGACGGCGCTGGCCCGCAGGCAGCAGGACCCGCAGGCCCGGCCGCCGGGGACCGGGCCCTGGGCGGGCAGCGCCGTCCGAGCGGGAGGCCACAGTGTCCCAGGGGTCGCCGTGTGTGGCAGCCTGACCCCGTGCTGACCCCGCGGCCGAGAGCAGGGGGCCGACTCTGCTTGCGCGGCGCATGCTGCCCCGGGACCCCAGCGGCTCCCGCTGCCCGCCCGCCCGCGGCCCGCCCGCCCGCGAAGTGTCCCTCGGCCGCCGTGGCGCTGAGCGCTGCCGGCCTCGGCTGAGCGCGGGGGCGGGGAGGGCAAGAGGCCGGCTGGCCGGCGAGGGCCGCGCGGCGTCAGCGCTGGACCCGGAGCCTCGGGCCCGCGGGGGCGGCGCCGGCTCTCCGGCCGCGGCCTGTGGCTCGGCAGCCACGGGCGGGCCCTCACCTTGGCCTTGGCCACGATGTCGGCCACTCGCACCGCGGGGTCCTGCGTGGGGCCCAGCTTGCTCTGCGCGTGCACCTTGCTGTTCAGCCAGCCCATGGCCTCGCCCACGTGCTTCTCTGCGCGCTCCACGTCGGCGGGGTCCAGGTGGCCGTAGCGCTCGTCCTGCGGAGGGCACTGGCTGAGGCGCCCGCGCCGGCGCCCCACGGCAGCCCGGCCAGTCCGCACGCGCCCCCGGCCGCGCAGGGCAGAGCGCCCGGACGGCCGCGGCGCAGGGCGGCAGGAGGCCCGCAGAGGCTGTGGGGCCGCGGGCGGGCGGCAGACGCGAGGCCCCGCGCACGCACCTTGGCCCGGTGGGCCTCGATCACCTTCATGACCAGCTGGATCTTCCGGCCCAGCTCGCTGAGGGCCTTGGGCCGCTCCTCCAGCTCCTGGAAGCGCGTCTGGATGGGCTGCCCGTGCCTCTGTGGGCGGGGTCGTCAGCAGGCCCCGCCCCACCGGCCCCGCCCGCCTCCCAGGCCGCTGGGGGTGCGCTGCCGGCCGGCCGGCGCCCGCGGGGTGCGGGCACCGTGCCTCAGGCTGCCCGGGCTGTTCAGGGCGCCCGGGCCATTCAGCCCCAGGCCGGGACGGGACGCAGGCTCGGCCCCCTGCTGCGGCAGCCCCGGGAGCCCACCCTGGGCGCGGGGCGCACCTTGAGCTCCTGCAGCTTGTCCACGTACACCTGCCTGGGCTGGTCCGCGCCCTCCTCGTAGAGCCAGCTCTCGGTGTCGTCCAGCGCGGCAGACAGCCGGCTCAGCTCCTAGAGCCGGTGAGGGGCAGCTGAGCGCTCCCGCTGCAGGAGCCGGCGCCCTCTGGCGCACGCTGTCCGCGCGCCGGCCGCGCCGTCCTGGAGGGGCCGAGGCGCGGCGGCCCGGCCGCGGGCCCTACCTCCGGGGTGACGACCCTCTCGTACGCGGCGCCCAGCCTGCCCCGCAGCTCGTACACGCACTCCTCCAGCGCGTTCTTGGCGTCGTTGCGCTCCTTCTCCAGCTTGTCCTGCACGGTCATCTTCCCCTGCGGCGGGTGCAGGCGGGCGCTCTTAGACGCCGGCGGCCGAGGGCCAGCCCCGTGCAGCCCGCTCCAGCCCGCCGTGGCAAAGCGGGGAGGTGCTGCCGAGCGGCGCGGACGCCCCCGAGGGGACCCCGCTGGGCGCGGCCGGTCCCCACACGGGCCAGAAGCCGCGGCACCGTCCTAGCCCGCCTGGGCCGAACCTCGTTCTCGATGTAGCTGTTGAGCAGCTCCTGGCCCAGCTGCCTGCAGAGGCTGCTCTGGATGGGCAGGTCGATGCTCTTGGCCTTCCCTCTCCTGGCGGCCTGGCTGGGCCGGTCCGGCTTGTCCGAGGGGGCCGGCTGCGTGGGGATTTGAGAGAAGCGTGACTTCCACGGGGCGCGAGAGGCCTCAGGCGACAGGACCGCGCCGCCGCACCCTCTGCGCTCGGCCGTCTCCTCTCTCAACCCCGAGGTCACGCGATTCCGTGAGGAGAAGCCCACGCACACCCTCTCCCGCAGAGGCAGCCGCGCACGTCCCCGGGCCCACAGCCGCGGCCCCGCCTGCAGCAGGCCCCACGCCGCCGCCCGGCGCCCGGGCACAGCTGCGCAGACCTTGGTGCGGGCCCCCGGGTGGTCGGGCTCCTCCTTGGGCGCGTGCTCCGCCTGGCACCTCGGGGGGCTGCCGTCCTCCGGCTCCGCCTGCGCCTTGCCCTGCGGACAGGTGGGGCCGTGACCCCGCGCCTGGCCTCCCGCCGCCCCGTCTGCCTCAGCCTGCTCCGGGGCGCGGGAGTGGGGCAGGGCGCGAGGACAAACGTGCAGCGAGGGAAGGGGTGCCTCCAGGCCGCGAGAGGGAGCCGCGGCGTCGCCCACTCCCGCGGCCAGAGCGAAGGACAGAGGGGAACTGCTCTCCTGTCAAACTCACGAACAAGAACAAGCACGTAGAAGAACAAGCACGTAGGAGAGAATGTTACGTTTGGCAGGAAGGTTTTTTTTAAGGTTCATTCACATGCACAAGAGCCGGGTGCAGCCAGAGGTGCGGGGTGAGAGGACGCCCCAGAGACAGAGCCAGGGGGCAGCACAGGCGGACCCGCTGAGACACACTGGGGAGGGGGCAGCGGGAGGCTGGAGAAGTCTGCGCCCTGGGGGTCCCCCCTGGCGGGGGATTGGACTTGCGCTGCTGTGCCGCGGAGGCTCCACAGAGCGGCGCCCGACCCGCTGCCCCAGGGATGCCCCGTGAAGATGCTTTGCAAGGAGTTTACTGCGGGGAAACGGTGTGCAGAGAGAGAGTGCTTGTGTGTGCAGTCAGGCGTGTTTCTTAGCTAGTCGGGGACACGTGTGCATGGGCAGAGCTGGCATCTCTCCAACCTGCAGCGTCTGACTAGCACCTCAAGGCCTGCAGCCTGGAGGCTGCTGCAGCGCCGGCCTCCCAGTCTCAGCCAAGCCCCTCCAGAGGCGGTGGCCGCCCGGAGCTGCAGGGGCTGAGCGGACCCCCACGGCCCGAGGGCTTCCCGGGAGATGCGGCTCCCTGCAGAGCACTGGGTGGTGCCATGCGCTCTCTGCTGCAGCTGCTGTCCCGCCCGGGGTGGGGGCGGGGGCAGGACAGGGCGGCCGGTGCCCCCGGCAGCACGACTGGCACACAAAGGCCGCCAGCGAGACGGGCCGGAGCCCTGTGCTTGAGCCTGTGTCGGCCGCACAGCGGCTGCGTGAGCACGGAGGGTGCACGCGTGGCACAGGTGTCTCCACGCCCATGCCCAGCGCGTCCCGTCGCGCCCGCGGAGACCAGCCGGCGCGTCGCCCCAGCACTGTCTCTGTGCCCCGCCAGCCAGCGGGGACCCCGGCAGCCCAGCCTCTGCTCAGGCGCCTGTTCTGAGGACCCTGGTCTTGCCGGGCCCCCGGGCCCTCTGCCTGCTGGCCACGGCCGGGCCTGCCCTCGGCGGCACCCAGGTGCGGGGACGGGACGGGACCTGGCGTGACAGCTGCCACACGGCGGGGACCAGGCGCCTGCTGCAAGCCCGGTGGGCAGACGTGTCGCCTCTGCCTTCGACGGGGCCCAGCCGCGAGCCCGGACGCAGCGCCCGCGGCTCAGCGGCCCAGGCCCGGCTCTGCCGGACCCGGCCGTGGCGTGGGGACGAGGTACACACCACGTCCTCTCTGCCCTCGCTCTTCAGCGAAGCCTCGGTCTCCATGGGCACGTCGCTGTGGCCGCCCTCCGCGCCCTGCCTCTCGACCACCGCAGCGCTGGCCACGCTGAAGATGCCGTGGATGTCCACACGCACCTTCACCTTCACCTTGGCGCTGTCGCCGTCCAGCTGCGGGGACACATTCTGGACGGCGAAGCTCCCTGGGGAGGGAGCAGCGTTGTCAGTGTGGCTGGCCGGGCCCGCCCGGCCGCCCGCCCCCGCAGCAGCCGGCCCCGCAGCAGCCGGCCCCGCGCCCAGCCGCCGGCCCCGCCCAGCCGCCGGCCCCCGCAGCCGCCGGCCCCGCCCAGCCGCCCGCCCCCGCCCAGCCGCCGG
>JAGFMF010012264.1:40763-76914 GCA_019455555.1 Galemys pyrenaicus | reverse complement strand
GCCGGCCCCGCCCAGCCGCCGGCCCCGCCCAGCCGCCCGCCCCCGCCCAGCCGCCGGCCCCCGCAGCAGCCGGCCCCCGCCCAGCCGCCCGCCCCCGCGCCTCCGGTCCATGGGGGGTGCTGGGGCAGGCCGTCCCTCCTCGCACCGTCCCGCTGGCACTGGGGCCAGAAGCTAAGCGAGCGCCCGAGAAAGGCACCCCTGGGGCCTCGGCCCGCACCTCGCCACGCAACAGACCCGCAAAGCTCTTTAGAGCATTTTTTCTAAAACCAAAGCAACAAGACTCAATTTCCGAGCCTGAAAACCAAGTTCTCGTCATCCTGGTAGTTCACAGACAAAGCAAGCGCACACCTCCGGGTCGTCCCCCGGCAGCCATCTCAGACGCGCCTCGCCGGGCTGGGCCGGCCCCGCCCCCCAGAGGATGCCGAGGCGCAAGGGGCCCGCGGGGCGCCCCGCCAGACCCGAGGCAGCAGTCGGCCGTGAAGTCGCAGGCAAGCCACAGAGCGGCTGGAGCGGCTGCAGAGAAGCCCGCCCCGCCGGCCTGCGCCCCGGCCTCCAGACCTGGGCGCAGCGGCACCCCAGCGCCACCTCTGCTCTCACAGCGGGCCCCTGCGCCCCCTCTCCGGCCTGTCAGCAAAGACGTGCGCGGTCTTAACGCTTGAGAAGTCGCCTCTTCTCTCCCAGGCGGCATCAGAACCCCAGCTTGTACCTGCTCGCACAAACGGACGCTGGGCCTCTCTGGCACGCGCGGGACACGCTCCAGGGGGCCGACGCCGGGCTTGACCCAGCACGCGGCCGGCACGACCTCGTCTTAGCAATTCAAGCGTTTCCATAAAAATAATCCTCAAACGGGGCCTCCCTGGCGGCACAAAGGGCTGAGCAACGCACTGTGGGGCCTCCGCAGCCACCTGCTGCAGCGGGAGTCCAATCCTGGCCGGGGGCGGGGGGGGGGGGGGGGGGGGGGGGGGGGGGGGAACCCCAGGGCGCAGAGACCTCTCCTGCCTCGCTTAGCAGTGGGTTTCAGTGGATCCGCCTGTTCTGCTCCCCGCCTGTCTCTGGGGAGTCCGCGCACCCCCCACGCCTCTGGCCTGCACCTCAGTTCTTATGTGCACAAATAAATCTTTAAAAAAAAAAATCTTTGGAAGAACTTTGTGGGCCGATTACAGGACACTTTAAATACGGACGTCTGAATATATAAAAAACACCCAAAGCTGCTATTCTAAAACTCAGTCCCGAGCACCAAGCACACAGCGTTCAGGATCGCGCCCCTCTGGCTCAGCCCGGGGCAAGGCCCGGCTCCTCACGCTGCACCAACGCCGTCCCCGAGGCGAAAGCGGCGCTCACCAATTCTCGGGTCGGGGTAAGGCACTTCGTGTAAGTTGGTGTAAAACGCTTCCAGTTCGAACGGCTCCTTCTTGTGGAAAGTGATGACCTTCGAGAACGGGGCAGGGTGGTTCTTCGAGAACACCTCACATTCCCTAGAAGGAACGGGGTGAGCGGGTGTGGCCGTGCGCGCTCAGAAAGCCGAGCCTGTCTGCACGCCTGTGAGCCCGGCCCAGGGTGCACGGCTGCGCTGCGGTTGTGTCGGAAAGTGGTCTTTCACCGTGGCGTGCTGCTTCAAAGCAGGTCGCCGTGGCACACAGGTCACGAGCCTTTCCCGCGCTGCTCTTTTTAACGTTTTGTCCAAGAGCACTTCGGGGTTCTAGTAAGGCCCTCTGGCTTAGGAAAGCAGGTGCACCTGTTCACGACGCCCTCCCACCGAGGCGTCCGAAGCCACTCACCCGGCTCCATCTTCAAGAGAGGACTTCCACCGTAAGGTGATCGAGTACGGGACGAGGTCTGTGATGGAGAACTCGCGCACTTTAAACGCCGGTGAGAGAATCGCACACTGAAAGCAGAACACAGGCCGCACGTCTCAGCGCCAACCGGCCCGCGGCGCCGGCTGGGCCACGGAGCCCGGCGAGGCCACGGCAGAGCGCCGCTGCTGGGCCAGGAGGCCACGGCGAGGCCACGGCAGAGCACCGCTGCGGGGCCAGGAGGCCACGGCAGAGCGCCGCTGCGGGGCCAGGAGGCCACGGCGAGGCCACGGCAGAGCGCCGCTGCGGGGCCAGGAGGCCACGGCGAGGCCACGGCAGAGCGCCGCTGCTGGGCAGGGCAGCACGGTGCGGGCGCTGCGGGCTCAGGCCTGTGAGAGCTCTGACACCGGAGGGAGGACCCCACACGGGAGCACAGGACCCGCAGGATAGACGGCGCTTGGGGCGCAGGGCGGGACCACGCGCTCTGCAGTCACCCCTGGGCCGGAGCGCCCCCGTAGCTGCAGCGCCCCCGTAGCTGCAGTCACCCCTGGGCCGGAGCGTCCCCGTAGCTGCAGCACCCGCATACCTGCAGCACCCCCGTAGCTGCAGCGCCTGCATACCTGCAGCGCCCCCGTAGCTGCAGTCACCCCTGGGCCGGAGCGCCCCCGTAGCTGCAGCGCCCCCGTAGCTGCAGTCACCCCTGGGCCGGAGCGCCCCCGTAGCTGCAGCGCCCGCATACCTGCAGCGCCCCCGTAGCTGCAGCGCCCGCATACCTGCAGCGCCCCCGTAGCTGCAGCACCCGCATACCTGCAGCGCCCCCGTAGCTGCAGCACCCGCATACCTGCAGCGCCCCCGTAGCTCAGCACCCGCATACCTGCAGCGCCCCGTACCTGCAGCGCCCGCGTACCGTAGCGCCCCGTACCTGCAGCGCCCGCGTACCGGCAGCGCCCCCGTACCGGCAGCGCCCCGTACCTGCAGCGCCCGCGTACCGGCAGCGCCCACGTACCGGCAGCGCCCCCGTACCGGCAGCGCCCGCGTACCGGCAGCGCCCCGTACCTGCAGCGCCCGCGTACCGGCAGCGCCCCCGTACCGGCAGCGCCCCGTACCTGCAGCGCCCCGTACCTGCAGCGCCCGCGTACCGGCAGCGCCCCCGTACCGGCAGCGCCCCCGTACCGGCAGCGCCCCGTACCTGCAGCGCCCCGTACCGCAGCGCCCCGTACCTGCAGCGCGCACCCCCGGGCGACGGCCTCGTCGGCGTTGAGCGTGGTGCTGACGTCGCGGAGGAAGAAGCTAGAGATGCGCTCCTTGACGGCGGGGATCCGCGTGGCGCCCCCCACAATCTCCACGCTGCTGATGTCCTCCCGCTGCAGGTCTGCAGGACACGGAGCTGCTGAGAGACGCGCAGGCCCCGCCGCCGCCCCCAGACGCGGCGCGGCAGGAGCGGTTCTGCGGCAGAGGCGTCTGTGCCAGGCCCTGCCGCCGGCAGACAGGCCCCTCCGGCCCTGCGGGACCCGCCACGGCCCCTGGGTCTCCTCGCGGCTCAGCCTCCGCTCGGGCCAAGCCGTCGTGCTCCCGCCTGCGTCTCAGGCCCCCTCGGCCTCCGCGTCACGCTCACACAGACACACGGACACCGCCGGCTCCGGCCTCGCACCCCAGCGGTCAGCGAGCCAGGCCCAGCCCCCCGCGGCCAAGGGACGGCCCGTCCCCCGCAGGGGTGGCCGTGCCCACTCACTGGCTTGCTCCATGACGGCCTTCAGCGGGGGCTCCACCCTGGCCAGGAGGGGCGCGCACAGCTGCTCGAACTGGGCCCTGGAGCAGGGGAAGACGGTCACGGCAGGGCGCGGCCACCCCACGCCACGCGGGACAGCCGCCGCCGGCACCTGCTCATCTTGCTGGCCACGTCCAGGTCGCTGAGGAAGCACTCGATGTGCAGCGGCAGGTCCGCGGCGTTGGCGCTCATCAGCTTCTTCAGCTTCTCGCACTCCTGGCGCAGGCGCAGCAGGGCCCGCGGGTTCTCCCTCACGCCCACCTTGTACTTGGCCTGGAGCTCCTCGCAGAAGTGGTCCACCAGCGCCTCGTCGAAGTTCCTGCCTCCCAGGTACGGGTCGAAGGCCGTGGCCAACACCTGGGACGTGACGTCGGGCCGAGCGCTCAGAGGCGCAGGGGCCTCCAGAGGCCGAACTTGGGGGCGAACTCAGAGACGGGCCAAGGCACGGCCGGGCCGGCGGCGACAGGCGCCCGCGCGGGCGGCGGCCCCACCCGGCGGCTCCTTCCCTGAAGCCCGCGCGGCGGTGGGAAGCCGAGGGTGCGCGGGCGCTGGCCAGGCTCTGCGCAGAGCCCGGGGCCGCGGCACTCACCTTCAGCTTGCCCTTGTTGAAGGCGCACACGGAGACCTGGTAGGCGGAGTGGCCCATGTCGACGAAGACCACGTTCCTCGGCTTCCCGTCCAAGGAGGGCAGGTCCTGCTTGTAAATCCCGTAGGCCAGCGCCACTGTGGACAGAGGCGGCGGGTCGGCTGGCGCGGGGCGAGCGGGGCCGGCCACGTGCAGGCCGCGCCTGACCCCGCCCCGTGCTGCCTCAGGCCCCGGGCCGGGCGGCGCTCACCGGCCGTGGTCTCGTTCATCAGCCGCAGGCAGTTGAGCCCCGCGACCTGGGCCGCGGCCAGCACGGACCTGCGCTCGGCGTCCGTGAAGAAGCTCGGGGTCTGCGGGGGACAGCGAGGGCGTTGGCCAGACGGTCCGGCCGCCCCACCCGGGCCCGGGCCCTGCGGGGCCACTGTGTCCTCGTGGCCGCAGGCGCTTCTGGCCGCGACACGCAGCCGCAAGCCCGGCCAGGGCCCGAGCGCACGAGGCCGGGGTGGCCGAACCCCAGGGACCTGACGCGGAGGGCGCCTGGGGGCCCGGCACAGGCCCGGCCACCTACAGAGATGACGCAGTCGGCCACGGGCTTCTTGAGCGCGTCCTCAGAGGTCTCCTTGAGCTTGGCCAGCAGCATCCCCGTGACCTGCTCGATGGCGAAGGGCCGCTCCTCCTCCAGGTACCGCACCTGCAGCGAGGCGTTCGGGCGGCTGGGGCTGGCCCGCGCCAGCCCGCGCCCCGGGGACAAAGCGCACGCCGGCCATCTCTGGGGAAGGGGCGGGAGAGGCCGAGCTGCGCGCACGAGGGCCGCCCTGCCCCGCAGCCCAGCCGCCCAGGGGGCCCGCGCGTCCCCCGCCCCCACCTTGACGCCCGCACTCCCGTTGGGCATCCTCTGCAGCTCGTAGGGGAGCCGGACGCGCTCCGTCTGCACGATGGGGTCGTCGAACGCCCGCCCGTGCAGCTTCTTGAAGCCGTGCAGGGTGTTCCTGACATTCGTGACGATCTGTCGGGCAAACCTGCGTCAGTTCTGCCGGCCGTGCGAGGAGCACCGTCGGGGCCTAGGGCAGCCGGGCGCCTGAGCATGAGCCCCGCCCCCTGCTGCCCGCCCCTGTTGCCCGCCCCCTGCTCCCGGACCCCCTGCTGCCGGACCCCCCTGCTCCCCGAACCCCCTGCTCCCCGACCCTCTTGCACCCCGCGCAGCGCCCCAGCTGCTCCCCAGAGGCGGGGACACCACTCTGCTGCAGCGCGTCTCTGGTTCCCACGGCCTGTCCCAGCAAACCTGGGTCGTTCTTTCATTTCTTTCCATTTTTGTTTCTGTGCCTTTTGCTGAAACTGCGGCTCCCGCCCTGCCTGCCTCTCTGGCACCGAGTTCCGGGAGCCCGGCTGAAGCTCAGTGCCCCTGCTGAGGGCCCGGCCTGGCCGCTCACCTGGCTCTTGGCCGCGTTCCCGATGGCGCGAGTCCTGGACCCCAGCGAGATGCAGGCCCTGCGGGGACACGGTCGTCAGCCGACGGATCCGCGCCCCGGAGCGCCCCATGCTTGGGCCTCCTGAGTGGGCGGCGGCCGGAGGGCGTCAGACCCCACAACACCGATCACAGCTGGGCGTGCTGCTCCCAAGTGCGCTGCCCCAGACCACTGAGGACGCTGCCGGCTCTCGCTGGCGGCCTCACGGTGGAGCCGCTGGGCCAGCGATCGAGGTGTCAACTCCCCGCGGCCGCCCAGGTGCCGCTCGCCCGCCGCACCCCAGGATGCCCAGGCAGCTGCTTCCTGCACTGCCCTCAAAGTGGACGCTGGCACGACGCTGGCCGCGGACAGACACACCTGGCCCAGAGCAGGCCGCGCCCCACAGGGGGTCCCGGGAGCCGCCTTGGCCTCACGGGTGGGGCAGGGCCCGCGGCACTGGCCGGGCGGAGAGGTGAGGCGGGCGGGGCGGCCAGCCCACTGGCCAGTGAGGCCGGGCACGGCGGCAGCCCGCTCCGCAGAGAGCCCCACGCTACAGCGCCTGCGGGGCGGGTGCTGGCACTGCGCTCCGGCCGGCCCCAGTGCTCCCCTCTGCCAGGGCACCCCAAAGCCCGGGTTTGGGGAACCCGCCTCGCTGGGCAGAAGCGGCTGCGGGTGGCCGTGCACAGAGGGCCTCCTGCACAGGGACACTCCGCAGCCACGGCGTGCAGTGCCCAGTGCCACCCCCCGGCGCCACCACCGTCCTCCAGAGCCCAGAAGACGCAGCCCGGCGGACAAGGCCTGGGGCACACACCGCTCTCTCACGCCTGACTCAGCGAAGGAGGGGGACACCCACCCGCCGCGGGGTGCGACGAGGGCGGACACCCCACCTGCCGTGGGGCCTGAGGAGGGCGGACACCCTACCTGCTGCGGGGAGCAAGGAGGGGCGCAGACACCCCACCCGCGCGGTGCAGTGCGGCTGCTCAGGACCGTGGCCCACACACACTCGTGTTTCAACTCCCCTGCGCGTCCCCTCTGGCATCTAAAACCCCGGACGGAAAGGCCAGGCGGCTGCAATGCACCCTCACTGCCAGTCAGAGCCCGGAGGGCGCCCCGTTCTGAACAAGCGGGGCACGGGGCGTGCACCGTGGGCCCTCCTGGGCCGCCACCACGCTCCCTCCGGCCAGGCCGAGCTCGTGGGGCCAACGGGCAGGTGCTGCTCGGGGCCGGCCCCAGACCTGCGCCTCTCCCAGCCTCGGGGCCCAAGCGTCCAGGCACCCGCGCTGGGCCTCCCCCGGCCCGGCCCGGCCCGCCCCTGCTTGCCGTCACTCGCTGCAGCCGCTGAGTGGACGGAGAAGCACAGCGGCTGGTCAGTGACACGAGCACGTGTCCACCGAGGGCCAGCCCATCTGGCCAGCTGGACTCTCAACCAACGGTGGCTGGGAGCTGGGGTGTGGCCGCCCCTGCTCCGCAGGACTTGGGGTGCGCCCAGTCCCTCGGGCTAGATGCCCCCGCCTGCCCGGCGCGACAACTGGACGTCTCCAGGAGCATCTCAGGGAGGCTGTGTCCTGCAGCTACTGGACGTGAGCGCTCCCCAGAGCGGCCTTCCATGCACCGGCACGGCTGCGGCAGCCCGGCCTCTGCGGTGAGGGCTGCCGCGCCAGGGCGCCCCAGTCCACAAAGTCCGGGGTGCAGGGCAGCCGGGCACTCACACCCGGGAGCACCGCCGCAGAAGCCAAGTCCCCAGGCAGGGGGTGCTCAGGGAGGCGGGAGGCTGGGGGGCTGTCCCCAGGGAGGGGGGTGCCTGCAGCTCTCCCCGGCCCAAGGAGGCCACCACCCTGGGGTCTTTTTCGGCCTCCCGGGTCTCCTGCAGCTGGAGCCAGAAGTCCAGGGCGCAGACGCCCCGGCCCGGAAGGCCCGCCCAGGGGAGAGGGCTCCCAGAGCACTGCGCCCCACACCCGTACACGGACACCCCAAACTCCGGTGCACGCCCCTGGACTTATGGGGCACAAGACCCAGAAGTCATTGACAGGACCGGAGGGGCCCGCCCTGACGTTCCTTGAGCCCCTCGGGCTGACCGCCAGGGCCCGGGGGAATCTCGGTTACAGGCCTAGCTCTGGGCCAATCCACGCCGCGCCGCCGGGCTCCCACCGCGGAACGCGCAGCCGGCGCCGCATCGACCCGCCGCGCGCAGCCCGGGGACCCCGCGCCCCCATCACCTTCCCGGCGCGCCGACTTCCCGGGGGAGGCGGCGGGGCGTTGGGGTCGCGTCTCCCCGCTGCCCGGGCGCCCTGCGGTCAGGTGCCTCGGCTCTGGCCCAAGGACACCGGCCGCCCCAGCCCTCCGCCTCCCGAGCGATCCCGGGCTCACCCCCGCCAAGCGCCCGCCCCGCCCGCGGCGCGCGCCCCGGGCCCGGGAAGCAGGGGGCGCACAGCCCCCCGCCCGCCCGCCCGGCACTCACGGGGTACACCTGTCGCTGTACTCGTTGGCGATGGTCTCGATCCCGCCGCTGCGCGCCACCGCGATGTAGCAGTTGAGGAAGCCGAGGTCGATGCCCACCACCGACATGCCGCCGCCCTGGGGCCGGGGCGCCCCCGCGCCGCCGCGCCAGCGAGTCCTGCGAGGTCGGGGAGGCCGAGTCGGGCGCCGCCCGGGCAGCGCGCAGGAAACCCGCGCCCGCTGCCCCGCCGTCCCCGCCGTCCCCGCCGCGGCGCCGCCGCCTCCACCGGCAGTTACGGCCCCCGCGCCTGCGCGCCCCGCCGCCCGCCCGCGCGCGCAACGGCCGCCCGAAAGATCTGGAAGCGCCGGCAGGGCGGGGCGGCGCTGGCGCACTGCGGCGGGCGGGCCGGCACCTCCGGGCGCGGGGCGGGGCGCGCCCCCACCCCCTGCGCCCCGCGCAGCACCGCCGGGCCGCAAGAAGGCCCCGGAGCCCCTGCCGCCCACCCACCTGGGCCGCCCCGCGCAGCGCCAGCACCGGGCGGACACCGACCCAGCCACCGGACCACCGCCTCGCCCCCGAGGGCCAGTGCGCCGCCCTCCCCGGACTGGCACCCGAGGCGCCGCCGTGTGTCCGCCCGCCCGGCTCTGAGGGGGCGCCCTATGCGCGGGGCCTCGCCCTGCGGCGCCCTGCATCCAGGCGGCCCCGCGGTACCTATTGGGGTTCCCCCCTCACCCGCCGGGGATCAACCCTAACTAGGAAACGCGAGCATGCGCCCCGCGCCCCGCGCCCCGCGCCCCGCGCACACCAAGCCCGCATCCACACGCACCACGTTCCGCCCCGCCGCTGCGCGTCCGCGTCCTCGCGGGGCCCCGGGGTCTTGGCGGCCGCGTCCTCGGGGGGGCCCGGGTCCCCACGGGTCGCCCGCCTGCGGCGGCCCCGGACGGCAGACTTGCCGGGGCTGTTTCTCCCGGCGCCCGTCCGCTTCCTCAGGGAGCTTAGGCCCTTCGCGACTATCAGCGCCGCGAGCGCTGCGGCTGCCAGCGTGGCGACGGCTCTCGCGGCTGCTGCCACGAGCGACAGGAAATCCATCCCCCGCGACGATGGTGCGGGCTGCGCGGGCCCTATGGGGCACAGTGGGGGGGGAGGGTGAGGGGCGCCCGGGGGCCCCCAGCCCT
Organism: Galemys pyrenaicus; assembly: GCA_019455555.1. Lineage (NCBI taxonomy): Eukaryota > Metazoa > Chordata > Mammalia > Eulipotyphla > Talpidae > Galemys > Galemys pyrenaicus. The sequence continues at coordinate 67,710 of JAGFMF010012264.1, read as the reverse complement.
GGCCCTCCCGCGGCCCGGCTTCGCCGGCCCACCATGACGTTGGGCACCCCCATCTCCATTTCTCCCACACGGTCTTAGGGGCCCGAGGTTCCCCTAAGAACATTTCATTTTCCACGCCTCCGTAGCACCGTGACGCACGGGGGTGGGGTGGGGGTGGGGGCGGTCGGGCGCTGGGCCCCGGCGGGCGCGCACCGTGGAGCTGGGGCGCCCGGCGTTGGGGCTGCGCAGGGCCGGCCTCGGGTGCGTGGGCCCGGCTGGCCTGCTGGGCAGGACTTCGCGGCGAGTCACTCAAGTCGCCCAACGCCCCGCGCCGGCGCGCGCCTGGCCGCCGCGCTGCCCTCTCGCGCGTCCAGGGCGTCCTCTGCGCGGGCGGCGCGGTGCGCGGTGGAGAGCGCTGTCTTCATTCCTCAGCGCGCCGGGGCGGCCTGGGCGGCGGCAGGAGGGCAGCGGGTGCGTCCTCCGTGCGCCGGCCTGACGCCGTGTGCTTGTGATGTAAGAAAGTGGACAGCGCCCGCTCCCCGGGGGCCAGCGGCTTCTCCCCAGGCCACCGCGAGCGCCTGTTCCCGAGGTTCAGCGCATTCCTCCGGCCCTGCTGTAGCAGGGGTGTGACTGCGTGGACCCAGCACCCCATGTCCCTGGCGGCTCCAGCGGCCGGCTGCGCGTTTGGCCCGTGGTTGCGCTGCATCTCCAGGAAGCGCCAACTTCTTTCCTCACAGTTGCCGGCACCGGGTCCCCAGCCTCCCAGAGGCTAAGACCCTCAGACGGCGGGCTGCGGGGTCAGCTTCCTCCCTGGCTGCGGCCTCCTTTTTCTTTTTTAAAGATTTATTTATTTATGCACACAAGAGCTGGGGAGCAGGGCTGAGGTGTGTGTGGGCGGTGAGAGGATCCACCAGAGACAGAGTGGGGAGCAGAACAGGCAGACGACCGAAACACACTGCGGAGGGGGCCGCGGGAGGCAGGAGAGGTCTGCTGCGCCCTGTGGGTCCCCTCCCTGGCCGGCGGCAGGGATCGAACTCGTGCTGCAGTGGCCGAGGTCTGCCCCACAGTGCACTCCTTAACCCGCTGCGCCACCAGGGAGGCCCCTCCTTTATTTCTTGAACGGAGGCTGTGTTTTTATAAAATTGGCCATTTCATCTAGGTCTCTACCTATGCTGCATCAAGTTTATCCAAGTCAGTCTCCTCCACCCACTCTGGCACTTCTCCCTTACTTTCCCCTTACTTTCAGCTTCTCTTTCCCACTGAAGCAGCACTGCGGATGGAACCGCCGCCCCGGGCCTGGCGTGCCCGCCCTTTGCTCCGGCCGTCTGCTGGCACGAGCCGCCCGCCTCGCGTGCCGGGCCCATCCTCATCTCTTTGAAGGGGTCTTGTGGCTTTGGTTGCAGTGTTTGGGATGAGCAGTGACCCAGGCGCCGGGTTAGCACTGAGAATTTGTTTCAGCTTGTACAGCGATTACGGGGAGAAGCCCATTGATCTATTACTTAATCTTAGTGGCTGGTGATGCTGACAGTTGAAAAAATTCCCACCTCTACCTCTTTATTTTTAAAATGTTTCATTGTTTATGGAAGCGAAGTGCACTTTTAAGAAAAGACTTATTATGTATGCACACAAGAGCTGGGGTGCAGGCCAGAGATGCGGGGTGGTGAGAGGACTCCCCAGAGACAGCAGGGAGAACAGGCGGATCCACTGAGGCACACCGCCGAGCCGGGCAGCAGGAGGCAGGAGGGTCTGCTGCGCCCCGGGGTCCCTCCCTGGCTGCGGTCCCTCCCTGGCTCCCTGGCTGTGCGGGCCGGGGGTGCACCGCAGTGCTGTCGGGTGCCCACCGTGCGCCGTCCAGTCCTGAGCGCTGCCCCGCCCAGCGTCCGTGCAGGGCCTGTGGTGTCCGCTGCCCCGACTCGTCCGCCGGCTGGGACAGCTGCTGCACGTGGTGGGGCCTTCCTCCGGCCGAGCGCACCCCACTGCACCCCTTCGTGTGCTCCTCTGCCGACGGGCACCTGGTGCAGCTCTCGAACGCTGTGGAGAGTGCCGTGGGGGGATGGGAGTGGTGGTGTCTTTGAATGGCTGTTTCCTGTTTGAAAAATACTCAAAAGCGGGTTCTTCCGGCTGCACTGATTTCTTGAGGGACCTCCAGCTTCCCGTATGGCCTTGCCGATTCAGCCCGCAGCGGGGTCCCCGCCCCCATGCCCTCTCCCGCACGGACTTCGGGCTCGTGCGCCAGGCGCAGGGGGGCAGCTCACCGTGCTTCTGGCCACGTTTCCCGGCCGCGAGACGGACGTCCTTCCGCGCACGGCCGGCTGTCTGGGACGTCTGTCTCGCTCCGCTGCGCGCTCTGGTCAGGCCGTGCGGCTGCCGAGCTGTGTGTGTCTCGTCTGCCGCCTCTTCCCGGGCACCGCCCTCTGCCGCAGCCGGGTTCCTGCACAGTGTGGCCGGAGGCGCTGGGCGTCTGGCCTGTTCTGCGGCCTTGTCCAGGCTCCGCCAGGTGCGGCACGGTCTCGGCCCAGCCCCCGCGCGGTCGGCTGGCCCCGCGGGCGCTGTGCCGCTCCGCTGCTTCGGCACGGGCGGTCCGGCTTCCCCAGCCCCCGTCCCGGGCACTCTCCTCGCTCCGTCTTGTGCTTGCCTCCTTTTTCGTGAGTGGCTCTTCGTGCCTGCAGGTGCCGGCTTCCCCGTTGCCCGGGAGGCTACTCGGCGCCCGCCTCCTGGCCTCTGCCTTCACGCGGCGGCCGGGAAACACGCCTGCCTCAGAGCGTGGCCCGACACCGCGCTGGGGTCCCGGCAGCTCTCGCGCGCGGGTGCAGCCGCCACTCTGCGCACCCTGCCCTGCTCCATCTGGCGCCTGGCGGCCCGGCCGCTGCTGCCGCCCAGGGCGCGTCTCCGCTGGCGTCCCGTGCTCCTGTGCCGGCGGCAGAGAGCCGGGGCTGTCGCCTCTGCGCCGACCCTCCCAGCACAGCGAGGAGGCGGGACCCTCCCGCGGGTACCGCGATGCCTCGGGCGGTTCCGGTGGCACCTCTCTCTTCCCTTCCCTGTGCGTCGGAGGACGGCTCCGGCGGCAACGGACTTGGGTCCTGCCACTCTGCCTCATGCGTCTGCGTTTACGCTCCGGGTGCCTCGGGGCGTGCTGCCCTGCGCTGCCCTTTCCGTGCGCTGCCCTCGGCTGGGCCGAGGCTCCCTCCCCACACCTGGCGTGCAGTGTGGGCCTGCCCGTGCATGGGACTGGGCCCACCTGTCCCTGCCCCTGCTTCGGGCTGCAGCCTTCCTCCCGCCTGGGCCCTCCGCTGCCGAGGCTTCCTGCGCGGCGTCCTCACCGTCTCTGCCTCCCCAGCCTGGGCCGTGGACGGCTGCGGCCTCACGCCTCCCCCCACAACCCAGTGGCTTCCAGAACACACCTGGGCCCCTCCGGCATCCTGACGTGGGGCAGAGGCGCCTGGGCGAGCTGCTGTCGGGGGCCGAGTGGTCGCAGCCCTGGACCCCGCCCATGTGCCCACCGCAACACTGTGAGTCTCTTCCCGGCTCTCGTCGCTACTGGTCACTGAAGCACGTCTACTCGCGTGTCCTGCACGGAAGGTTCTGAGCCCTGTTGGTCTTTGACTCAGTTCCTAATTCTGAGGAAAATTTCTCTGCTTATTAATAAAGTTTGAATCAAGGAAAAGCCCCCAGAGTTAACTGTTTCAGGCTTCCTTTATTACCAGCAGGGCGCATAGACTAGTCTCTAGGGGGTTTGCTCTACGATGCAGTCACACAGGCTTGAGATAAAGCCAGACAATCACTTCGACTTCTACTCGCTGACGCTAGGTCTTCAGCGGCAGGGCGTCACGATCAGGCTCTCACCGCCAGAGCTGGGCTCTGACTTGCGCCTACGCATCAGCGCTGTGAGCAGTGCCTCGGGCGTGTGCGCGAGCTGCCGAGGCGGCGGCGGCCCCCGCGGGACAGCCGGCTACCCCTGCACCGGCGTGCGGCTTTGGAAGACGGGAGGACAGTTCTACTAGCGGAATGGCCTTGAAAGAAGACACTGTCGTTTCCTGGATTTTAGCGTACACTTTAATTTTCCATCACAAAAGTAAGAAAAGGAGCTTAAACTAATAGAAACAACACAACGTCTCACGAAAGCGAGTTGCCAGGCAGGGATGAAGCTGCTTAGCCTCTATCTGGACTTCGGCGTTAGATCTTCGGGACAGTCTGCGCACAGCACGGGCACTCAGCTGACCCCGGGCCGCGCGCAGACCTGCACACGGCAGGTGGCCGCCCACCGCGCAGGCGCCCCCTCAGTCCCCGGATGGGCTGCCGCCGGCGTCGAGGTTCAGCAAGTACTTGATCTTGTCGTACAGCACCAGCACCAGGGCGCCCCCCGTGCCGCGCAGGATGTTGGAGAAGGCCCCGCGGAAGAAGGCGCCGACGCCCTCCTGCCGGTAGATCTTCAGGAAGCAGTCCAGCGTGCCTCTGTACTGGCGCTCGCTCTCGCCGCTCTAGGGGAGGGACGGGGCGGTCACCGCCAGCCGGGCTCACCCCAGCTGTCTCGGGCCTCGCGTGCACCGTGAGGGCAGCTGGCGCCTCCTGAGGTGCAGCCCGGCGCCCCCGCCCCCAGCGGCGGTCTGTCTGCGGCCCGCCGGCCCCCTCCCGCCCCGCCGGCGTCCTATCTTAGATCGGCTTCGCTCAGCACTAAGGGCAGACAAAGCCACGCGTGAGCATCTTGGCTTGACGCTGCATGTTGCGCCTAGTGGTGGGGGACACGCCTCCCGGGCTCGCCTGGACACCGGCCCCGCCTGGCTTTAACAAAGCCCCAGTGATGGGCCACAGGCCACGGTCACGAGTCCACGGTCACCGCGCCCTGGCCGTGTGGCAAGTAAGCGAGAGCGAGAGCCAAGACAGGCAGCCAGGAAGACAGGCCTGGTGTCAAAAACCCACCTCTGTAACATTTCAAACCTCGTAACCACACAACTCCCGACACCGCCAGGGCGGGTGTGAGCCAACTTATAGGGAAGTCTACGCCTGAGACGTTAGAAAGGGAAGGCTGAGAAGCTGCAGCAAACTCACCCCTCTAGAGAAAGAGTGAACCTAAAACCAGAAATTACAAAGTAACCAGCACACATAAGCTGAATACAAAATAAGCACCAGAGGCATCAGGTCAAAAGCCAGTCAAAAGCCGTTAGCTGTTTGAAACATCTTCCTAGCAAGTCTGGAGTCGACTCCCAGGAGGGGCCAGGCCCCGACTGCCAGACCGGGCGGCAGCAGGGCAGACCCCCGAGGGAGAGGCTGGGGGCTGCCGTGACAACGGAGCAGACGCGCTTTGCGCAGGCGAAGAGCGCGGGGCGATGCTGTGTCGCTCAGGAGGTCCATGGCGGGACCTTCTCCCAGAGCAGCAGCGCCCAGGCCGCTCGGGCCCGACACCCACAGCGCCGCGCCCAGCCGCAAAGCCGCCGCCGCCGAGCAGCAGGACCCGCGACGCCCTCGCGCGGCCCCCGGCGGGACGCTGGCCGGACACTGCGCGGCCAGGCGGGGAGGCGGCCCCAGGCACCCGGCAACCCCGGCCCAGAAGGAGCCGTCGCCCCAGGCGGCCACGCCGCACCGTGGCTAGCCCGCCCAGCCCGCGCCTCAGTGCCGGAGAGCGGACCGGCGCCACGGTGCACTCGCACGCCGCAGAAGGGCGGGGCGCCGCGGGGAGGGGCGCGGACGGGCGCGGTGGCGCGCGAGGCTCCCAGGCTGCGCAGGTGCGTCAGCGATGCGCACCCGTGCAGCACAGCCCCGCGCAGGGAGCGGGACACGGCGGCGCCGCACCTCACGAGGCACCGCAGGCGGCAGGCTGGCGGGCCGGGGCGGTGACAGCGAGCGCCCTCCCAGGCGAGGCTCAGGCGGGGCCGGGCCGGGGCAGAGGCCTCAGACTGGCCTCCGGCGGGGTAAGGGCGTGGGCATGCTCGCCAGGGCAGGGGCCCGGGAAGACGCGAAGCCTCGCGGCAGCAGCCGCAGCCCGTGGCCGACAGCGAGCGGGCTGGACCCTCCGGGCAGCTCCAAGCCCCCAGCGTGGCCGAGCACGTTTCGTGCGGCACCGGCCGGGCCACCAAAGCCACGGGCCTGGGCGCCCACGGGGCACCATCTGCTCGCCCCGCCGCGCGCCAGCGGCCTCCCGCTTGCAGGCTCATGCGCTGGGTGCCGGCCGGGGACCAGCGGACCAGCGGCGGCAGCGGCGCGCCGAAGTGTGGCCGCGAGGGGAGGCCTGGCCACGTGCCTGCCCTCCCCTGGCCGCTGCTGCTCCAGACAGGCGAGAACGGCAGTGGCCGTGGCCGCCGTCCCGGGAGCTGCGGGGCCGAGACCGCCGCGTCCTGGCGGGTCACCCCAGCCGCGGGCTGTCACTGCACTCGCCCCGCGAGGGCCGCCCCGCGGCGTCCTCAGCGGCTGGGCCGCGCCTCTCCGCACCCTCCCCCGCGGACCAGAGGGGAGCCCACCCCCGCACGGCGCGGCGCCCGGACCCTGGACGGAGCACAGCTCTCTGGCCGCGCCCAAGCCCTGGGGCCCGGGGCTGACTCGCCGCGTGGCGCGCAGGACGGCCGGACGGGGCGCAGCTCTCCGGCACGAGTGGCGGCAGCATTGGGGCCGGCGTCGGAGCGCTTGCCCGGGCGGCTCACTGTCGTCCAACACGAGAGGCCCTGCCGGCTGCGCCCCAGCCAGGCTGCAGGAGCCGGGACGGAGGGGCGGGGCGCGGGCCGGGCGGGAGAGAGCCCACGACGCCCCGGCACAGCCCACGCGAAGCAGCCCGGCCCCGTCAGCCGCTCCCGGGGGGCCCTGCGCCCGGGGGGTCGTGCGCCCGGGGCCGCCGGCCCACCTGCATCATCATGCGCCGCCGCACGGTGTCGAAGGGGTAGGACAGGATCCCGGAGCACGTGGTCACCACCTGGGCGATGAGGAAGGACACGAGGAACGGGGTTTCCTTCGGCTTTGGCAGCAAGCCCTGGAAGAGAAGAGCGTGCCCGTGGCCACCCAGTCCAAACGCCAAGCGGCAGCCCGCAGCGGTGTGCCGCGTGCACGGGGAGCAGGCAGGGCCGCCGGGCTCCTCGCGAGCCGGGAGTTGGACGAACCGCCGCTGGGCTTTACCACGGGCCGCCCTCGAGCGCGTGGAGCTGGGAAGGCTCCTGGAGCTGCAGCAGCCATCTCGGCCCGCCGCCCCGCCTCGCGGCAGAGACCCAAGAGCGAGGGCCGCGCGGGACGGTGACGGCGCGGGACGGTGGCCGCGCCGCCCAGCACCTGCTCCGCAGGGGCCGTCACCGCGGTCACGCCACCGTGGGTGTTCTGCCCTCGAAACGAGACGGCCGCTGCTGCTTGCACGTAAAGACGTGACAGCGGAGCGAGCCCGGGCCGGAGGGGCCAGCGGTGCACCTCGCAGTGAGGCCCGGCAGGCGCGTCTCCCGCTGCAGGGCGCCGGCGGCCTATGCGGGCAGCTGGCAGACCCTGTGGGCGCCGCGGGCACACACAGCTCTATCTCCTCTCCGTCGTCCTGACGCTGTGACTGGAAGTGCACGTACCGGCCGAACACGCCGCAGCTGGAACGGAGGCAAACCGCCTCTACGGCGCACTAGCCGAAGCCCGGTACCTTGACTGTGTCGTAGGCCCCGAAGTAGGAGGCCCGGTACACGATGATGCCCTGCACAGAGACGCCAAAGCCCTGGTACAGCCCCGCGACGCCGTCCGACTTGGCTATCTTCATGATGCAGTCGCCCAGGCCCGTGAACTGCCGCTGCTCCGGGCCTGCAACGAGAGTCGGGCTCGCAGCAGCCTTTCCGGCAGCAGGCGCTCCGGTGTGGGCGCTTAGACCTTTTCCAGGTCAGCTTGTTCGCGACAGCGCTGAGACCCTTTCTCACCAGAGGCCCAAATCCGAACCGCCCCCCGTGTAAAGGGAGCCGACACCCAAGGAGCACTCAGAATGGCTTCCACCCAGGTGTGAACCTGCTACAGAAGCAACCTACCGACTCGCGCTCCGGCTAGCCTCACACCCCCCGAGCTACCAGATGCACGGCTGGGGTGCCAAGGTGCTCGGGAACGAAAGCACAGACGGCTTCACCCTCCAGCGAGAGCTGAAGCTGAACCCCGGCCGGCGGCGCCCCCAGAGAGGACTAGGGCAGCGGCGCACCGAGCAGCGGGGTCCAGCCCTCCGGCCCCGAGTCACGGGAAGCTGCGTCCGCACCGCCTGAATCTGCCGAGCGACACCAGAGACCTGTGTGGACGCTGAGACTGTACTGCTGAGAGACGCCCACCGCACTGGGCCTCCTGGGACCGCGCACGCCGGGGTGCCCGGCGGACGGCCACGCCCGGGGATGGCCGCTACTCCCGAGGGACCCGCCCGGTCCGGGTTTGCCGCTGCCTGCCGCCCTGCGCTCACAGCTCCTTCATGACGTCTCAGAGGCCCTCTATCTACGACGTCTTTCAAAACAAGCTAAATTCTCCCAGTTTTAAGTGAGGGTGAGACTACAGAACTGAACTTAAAATAAGACCCAAGAGTTTTCATCCCCTATGGATCCCAGGAACCGCCCTGCAGCTGGACACAGAGCCTGGCGCCGCGCTCCAAGCCCCCCCGCCTGGCGCTGCTGCTCCACGCACAGCTCCCGGCCGCTCGCCGCTCCCGAGCGTCCCGGACACTGCGGAGGGGCGGAGGTGGGCGTCCCGCGCGAGGGCAGCGCCGGGCCAGCCGCAGCCCGCTGCGGGAAGCGCTACGAAGGTGAGAGCAAAGGATGGGGCAGCACAGAGCGGAAGCCCGGCAGGCGGAGACCGCACAGGCCCACGCGTTCCAGAAGGTGCGCGGAGGGTGGGGCGGGCCGCTGTGGGGCGGGCACCCGTGCGCAGAGGGCCCAGCACCCCGAGGGACAGACGCCGGGGGCTGGGGGAGGCGCCCCGTGGGGGCGAGCGGCTCCAGGCCCCGCACGCAGCCCGGCAGCGCCTACCTTTGCCGATGTCAGCGCCCAGCCGGGTGCGGGCGAAGTCCAGCGGGTACACCACACACAGGGAGGTCGCTCCAGCTGCTCCGCCGGAGGCCAGGTTTGCCAGGAACCACCGCCAGAACTGCAGCCCGGGAGGAAGCGGTTGCTGCAGGCGACCCGCGCCCACAGGCCTATTCCCGCAGGCCTCGCGAGCAGCACCTGCCGCCGTGCCGCCGCTCCCTGAAGCCTCCTTCCGCCGCCCGCCCTCTGCAGCTGGCAGTCTGCACGCGGCGCTGAGATGCCAACGCGTGTTCGTTTGTGGATTTATTCATGCACACAAGGACTGGGGTGCAGACAGAGGTGCAGGGTGAGGACGCCCCAGAGACGGCGGGGCGCAGAGCAGGCGGCTCCGCTGAGACACGCTGCGGGCCGCGGGAGGCAGGAGGGGCTGCTGCGCCTGCGGTGAGCTCGCTGGGGCCGAGCTCCGCTGCAGGGCTGCGGGTGCTCCACAGCGCGCGCTACCCCTGCGCCCGGGGCCCAAACGCCCAGTGCCCAGCGGCCCCACCGCTGGCAAGAAGGCGCGTGCTCGCTCCAGGCTCGGCCGCTCGCCGTGGCTGGATGGAACGCCGGCACCCGCGCAGGCCTTGGCTCTGCCCGTCTGCCGTGTGACGCTGCCGTTCTCGCCGGCATTTGGACGTGAGCGGAAGGTCCTGGCGGAGGCCAGCGTGGGCCGCACGGGGGAGGGCGTGTGCCCTGTGGGCGCCCAGAGCTCGCTGGGGCGGGTGGGGCGCGCCCCGCCCGGGAGCCTGGGGAGGGTGCCGCCCGGGCCGCCTGCCCTGGTCACACCGCCCAGGCCGGGCCGGCGCCCAGGCTGGCGCGAGCTCAGCCTCAGGGAGTGGCAGTGCGCCGCCTTCTCCGGGCCGGGAGGCCCGCATCGCTCCCACGTGGAAACCCACCTTTTCCCGAAACCCAACCTTCCGCCGCCGAAGCCCTCCCAGAGGCGCCCGTCCGAGCACTGGGCACGCGCCGGGCCGGGCCCGACCACCCCGGACGGGCGCTGGGGCCGCCCAGACGCCACTCTGCGAGGCGGGGACAGCCGCCCTCCTGAGGAGCACGGCCGCGGCTTGGGGTCCGGCGCGTCGCCCGAGGCCGAGCACCCTGCCCGAGGCGCCCTGGCCCGGCCCCGCTCGCGCCGCCTGCCCTCCACCTGCCCGGGGACGGGTCAGCGCCGCCACCGCCTCCCACGGCCTCGCCGGCCGCGCCTCCCGTGGCCACTCGTTGCCCGTGCACTTGGCCGCGGCCTTCCCTGCGGTCGGGCCTGCTCAGAGCCCGGGCCCCGCCCTGTAAAGCAGCCCCGGCTCTGTGGGGGCCACCGGGCCCCAGGGGTCGGCGAGGTCAGCGCATCTGCGCTGGGGACGGCCGGCCCGGGGCCGCGGGGCCGGCCCAGAGACCGCACGGCAGGAGCCATGCGGCGGCTGGTCCTCGGGGACAGCCCCCGGTGCCCCTGCGTCTGGCTACGCCAGACTGCGAGCGCGAAGGGGCACGGCCGCTGACCTCTGCAGCCCAGGGGCCACCACGGCACTTACACCGAGCCGGACGGTACGCGGCAGCTGGACACGGCTGCTGCAGCAGCAGGCGGTCAGACAGGCCGGCGGCCGGGGCCAGAGCCCTCCTGCCCCGAGCACAGCCCAGGTCAGCGCACCCAGGCCCCGTTGCCGTGGAAACCTCTGCCTCTTCCCGAGGGAGCGGGGGCGTTCGGGGACCCTCAGGAGCGGGCCGTGGCATTGGGCACTCGACCAGCACTGTTGGCCGTGAGCTCGGGGCCAGGCAAAGCTGGCACGGAGCAGGCGGCAGAGGCACCGCCTGCGGGGGAGGCTCGAGTGGGCCTGGGCTGGGCCTGTGCGTCCCCCGGGCCAGTGGTCAGCGGCCAGCCGAGAATGCGGGGGTCCCGGACAGCCCCTCCCCTTGGGCCCGGAGGGCTGGAGCAGAGGGAGGGAGCAGCCGCCAGCTGAGCGAAGGGGCGAGGACGAGCGTCAGAGGGTTTGCAGGAGCGTCCTGTCCCCACAGCGGCCGGCAGACGCCGCGACACACGAGGTGACCAGAGGACAGACGCCGGAGCCAGAGTGCGGGCCGAGGGGCTCGCTGCGGCAGAGAGTGGGCTCGGCACCCCGAGGAGGGCTGTGCCGGGGCTGCCGGGGCCCGCCAGCAGCTGAGCGCAGCGGAGGGGCCGTGCTTGGAGAAGGCTCCACGAGGCTGCAGGCACCGGCTCCTGACGTGGACACAGCGGCCCCAGGGCGGCGGAGCTCGGGGACACCCAGCGGCCTGCGCACAGCCCGAGGCCGAGGCCGGGCCTAGGCACACCGGCCTGGCAGCTCCTGCCAGCAGCTCCTCGGAAGCTGCCCGGGGCGGCCTGGGGAAGACAAGCCGCTTCTGCCGCGAAAAGGAGACTCCGCGTTAGCTCCTGTCTGAAAGCTCCGCTCTCGTCTGCACGTCAATTCCAGAGAAACAGACTTAGTCACAGGGGAGGGATCACTCGGTAGGGAGCAAAGTGTCCGGGGTGTGACGGCGTGTGCGCTGCTGCCTCACGGACGCGGGGGGAGCCGAGTCTCCCGCGCAGCGAAGTGAAGTGTGAGGCGCAGCGAAGCTCCTAGAGACGCAGAGAGGCGCCGGGTGAAAGGTTCTAGTTGCTAAAACCACTGAGGTTTAAAGAGGCTTCAGTAAAACTGTCCTTACACGTAGTTTCTACAACTCAGTACAAGCTGATTAACTTTTTACTACTTCAAATTATTTAATTTCCCCACGACTTGTGCACCTCTCCCCAAGTAAACTGCCACAGGTAAGAAGAATGCAATTATTCTTAGAAAATCTCTGAATTACAAAGTAAACTTACCTGCTTCTCTTTATTAACTCCGGACATGAAAAGCTGTTTGTATTTGTCTTTAAAAGCAAAGTTCAGCGCTTGCGTCGGGAAATACCGGATGACGTTCGCCAGGTTGCCGCGCCAGAAACTGAAGAAGCCTGCAAGGCAAGTGCTGCAGAGTGCGCCACGCTGCCACGGCAACAAGCTCCCGCCTGAGCTGCCGGACACCGCACCGTCCCCGTGAGAAGCCCGAGCGTCTCTGGGCACGCCTGCGAGTGCCCGCCCGGCCGGTACCGCAGGACCGTGGAGCGCAGCAGTCGCCGCCTTTGCTTGCGGGACTGCGGGACCCGCCCAGGGGCTGCCGCCCCCCGCTTCAGGCCCGGGCGCCGGGCAGGGCTGGTCCCCTCTGCGCCCAGCAGGACGGGCGGAGGTGCCGAGCACCAGCGCCGTCGCGTCCTGGAGCCGCCAGGGGTCAGCCACGACCCACTCTCCAGGGCTCAGCGGCCAGGCCGAGCGAGATGACCACGGGCGCCCCCATTTGCAGGGCTCCGCAGCTCCGCCAGGGAAGCGCCGGCCCATCAGTGTCTCCTCCCCGCCCCGCCCGCCCCGCCCCACGCCACTGCCACAGCCCGTCTTAGCTGGTTTCCTATCTGGCCCCGCAGATGGGTGAAGCCGCCGACGCATACACACGGAACCCCCGCGCGGGCAGCACTGGGGAGTGGCCAGGCAGCCCCGCAGGGCCAGTGTTCTTTTGCAGGCGAGCAGCAGCGGGGCTGGAGGAGCAGTGACCCAGGTATTTCCTTCCTTACCCCAAAGCATGGCCTTCGGGTGTGCAACACCTTTACGAAAGAGAACTAGAGAAGTTTGGCTGCAGAGAGCTGGAGACCTGGCAGGAGCCGAGCGCTCTGGATGTGCAGCGGGGTGGACGTGCGCAGGGCAGATGCTCGGAGGGCCTGTGTGCAGGCACGCCCGGAGCAAGTGCTTCAGTTAAAATGCGTTCATGCGGGTATCTCCCTCGATGAGAAAATAGTAACAGGAACAACAAAATGTAACTGCAGATTTGAGCGCTCTTCTCACTTTTTGGCTACTCTTTCCTAATTTTCTACCACACGCGTGCTGCGTGCAGTACGGAGCAACACGAAGTGAAGCGCACACCAGGTTGGCAGGGGAGAGAGCCGAGAAGAGCAGGGTGCCCTCGGACTGCCGCCTGGGCCCACCCAGCTCTCAAAGGCCAGGAAGAGCCAGTAAGAGGAGGCAAAGCTGCCCAGGATGTCTAAGGCCGTCCAGAGCAGCCAGAGCAGCCTGCTCACGGCGTGGAAGGACACAGGAGGGGCTGCGGGGGCCGCGGGGGCGCGCTGGAGGGTGGGAGGGCCTGCCACCTCCTCGGGACTGCCCCACGCCGCCCACGGCAGGGATGCCCGGATGGCCGCGGCCCGGGGTACAACGAACACCTGGCGGGAAGCACGGACGGCCTGCCGCGGCTGAGTCCTAAGCTTAAGGAAGAGACAAGTGCACTCTGGAGATCATCCCGGAGCGCGAGGGCCTGGCCCACCGGCTGCCCCCTGCACGAGCCGGGCAGTCGGCTGTCTGGGCGGACCGCCCCAGGACGGGCTCTTCCCGACGCAGCCAGCCGGCGCGACCAGTGGCCAGCAGGACAGGGGCGGCCAGCGGCGGATGGGGCAGTCCGCACGGCCCGTGCAGAGGGCCGAACCCCGTGAGGTGGAGGGGCGAGCTGGACACTGCCCGCGAACTCCTGGACAAAGGGCGCCGGCCCCTGACTTGGCCTTTCAGCGGCGCCAGGGGTCTCGGCGTCCCCAGACTCGGCGCCTGGACGCACCAGCTAGCCCCACGGGGTGCGCTCTGGTCACCTTGAACACCGCCCCTGCACTGGAGGCGCCTGAGGGGCTGCCCGGGCACTCAGCTCCAGGCCAGACCTGAGGACAGCGCCGGCCCCGCTGCAGGGACGGAGCCCCCCAGCCTTGGAAGGCAGGAAATGATGACCAGAGCCCGAGCCCGGGCCCGCCTCTCCCTGCACGCACCCACTCGCACCTGGCCCTGCCCCCCCACGCACCTGCTCGCACCCCCTGGCCCGCAGGCACCCTGCTCGCACTCCCCCACCCGCCCCCAGGCACCCTGCTCGCACCCCTGTCCCCCTGCCGCCCCGGCCTGCACACACCCCCGCGACCCCCGGCCCGCCACACCTGCCTGCACTCCCCTGCTCGCACCCGGCCGCACGCACCCTGCTCACAACCCCCAGCCGGCACGCACCCTGCTCGCACCCCGGCCCGCCGCACCCGCCCCCGGCCCGCCGCACGCACCCTGCTCGCGCGGGATGCGCAGGAGGCAGTCCACCATGCCCTTGTAGCGCTTCTCGGCGCTGATCTGCTTGGACGAGCCCTGCACCTGCAGCAGCAGCTTCACGCGCTCGATGGGCGCCACGGCCGTCTTGGACACGGCGGCCGCCACGCCGCCCGCCAGCAGGTCCCTGCCGAAGGACGCGGCGTCGAACAGCCGCGGGTCCTTCTTGTCCGCCCTCCTCCTGGGGGTTTCGCGCTGCATGGCGGGCGCGGGCTCGGGTGGCGGGGGGCGCGCAACCGCCGGCGTCTGGGCGGGGGCGCGGGGCACGCCGGGAGCCGCCGGTGCGCACGCGCCCCCAACGGGCCCCGCGCGCGGACGCCCCCCCCCCCCCCCCCGCGGGGGGCCCCCCCCCCCCCCCCCCCGGCGGGGGTCCCCGCCCCCGCCCCCTGCCTGCTTTGGGCGCTAGGGCGCGTGGGCGGGGCTGCGCGGGGTTGGGCAGAGGGGGGCAGGCGCCGGCCGTTGGGGGCTCCGGGGCCTGGGGTCTGGGGGAGCCGGGGGGGCTGCGGGGCCTGGGGTCTGGGGGAGCCGGGGGCCTGCTGGCACAGCCCACTTTGCAGGGGGCCACAGGGTTAGGCGTTAACGAGACCCAGCTGGGGTTCTGGGGCACAGGTGGGGGGGTGGGGGTGGCCGGAGGGGCTGGGATTGGGGTTCAGGGCCCCGCCTGGGGGTCGGAGGGGCTTGCAGGGCCTGGTTGGGGCACGGAAAGCCCAGGAGCTGGCCTCCTGCCGCTGTCTTGCCCACTTGTCCCCGGCGGGGCGGGCAGGGGTGCGGCCGCCACAGCGTCCACTGGGGATCGGGGCTGAGAGGTCGGCCCTGGGTTCGGGCCTGGCAGCTGCTGCTGGGTGCTGGCGGCCGGCCCTGGCGGCTCATGCTCGGAGTGGTGTGCAGAGGTCGTGGGCCGGCTGCCGGGAGAACCGAGCTGTGTGGGTGGACTTGAGGCTCGGCAGGCCCCGGAGCCCAGTTGGGGACTGCCCACGGCCCTGCGGGCAGCCACGGACATGGCCCGAGGCGTGGACAGGGCGCTCGGCTGGTTGCTTAGTCCCTGTCCGGCAGGCTGGGGCAGAGGGTGGCTGTGGCTCCGGGGCGCTGCCCTCACCCACTCGCCCCAGCCGACCGTGTTGCGAGCACGGCCCTCTCAGGTCCAGCTGGCTCCTGACTCACGCAGGAAGACAGCGGAAGTGACGTGCTCGCGGTGTGGCTCTTTTATTTTAAAAGATCGAGCCAAAGACGCCGCTGACAGTCCACCTTGCTGTCCTGCGTGCCGTTCCCTGACCGGGCCGGGCGGAACACCCAGGGGACTCGCAGGGCTGTGCGGACGGCGCAGCCTTGGGGCCTCTGTGCTGCCGAGCAGCCCACAGGTGCGCGGCTGCCCCGGCCTGGGCCGGCCACACTCCGCACTCCATGCGCGTGCCCGCGCTCCGCTTGTAGAGTCCCGCTCTGCCAGCACACGGTGCCAACTGCCCCGGCGCGGGCCCCGGGAGGGCAGGCGTCTGGCTGCTGGGCTCCGGGCGGCCAGCATGGTGCTGGGGTGGTGACGCGGCCGCAGGCAGAGTGCCGCGCGATCACGGAGCTGAGGCCAGCGAGCAGCGGCCGTCACGCACATGGCACAGGGCTTGCAGTTCGGTGCAGTAAGGACGTCTAACGGCACGTCTGAAAGTACCAGTGAGTCCTCGTTCTCGAGTGTCCGGCGCCCACTGCCCTCGCTCCCCCAGCGTGGACGCGGGTGCAGGCGTGGTCCTGCCGCCCTGGGGCTCCTGCCAGCGCGGGTGACAGCAGTGAGCTAAACGGGGTGCGAGGGGGCAGCCCACGCAGCAGGCGCCTCGCTCTGCTAGAGAGCTCCGCTGGGCACTCGCGCTCAGGTGCACGTGGGTGGGCCCCGGCTTCCGTTGGTTGTCTTAGAATTCAGGAAGCCGCCTGCCCAGCCTGCAGGCGAGCCCTGCCCCTCCCAGCAGAGGGCCTCCCCAGCTCGCCCCCTGAGGCGGTCACAGGAGGGAGCGGAGGCAGCCTGAGCACAGCCCTGGGCCTGAGCGTGACGGTGGGACACGGGCCAGTGCGTGTGGCTGCTGATGGGGTGCTATGGCTGCCCCAGCCCCATGCGTGCCTCTGCGGGGCGCATGCCTGGTCTGTGCTGGCCCTGACACGGCGGCCGGGGCAGGCCCTGGCCCCTGGTAGCCAGGGACGCGCTCAGCCGTGACCGAGCCCACGGTGGGCTGGGCTGCCTGCGGCTCCGTGGGGGCCCGGGGGGTGGGCGCCAGGGGACGTGTGGTGTGGAAATGCAGCTTGCCGCGGGCGTGCCGGGTGCGTGGCCCCACAACAGAGCAAGTGGCTTCCCCCACGTAAGCAGGGTCCTCGTTCTTTCATTTCTCTGGATTCTTTGCTCCCAGATCAAAGTCTCATTAATTGAAATTCCTGTGAAAAAACTCTAATTCTTAGTTCAGCCTGTTTGAAAACCTGAGACAACAGATTGTTCCTTAAAAATACTCGGCGTTAAGAACAGTGCCTCGTGTCTGGGGACTGTAACCCGAAGCCCAGGACGTTTAACAGACAAGTGCTCACCCCACACCCGCCCCGGGGCCCGGGGCTTGAGGGGCCGCTCCGGCTGTGCCGCGCTTGGACCAGCCCCTGCGGCCCGGGCAGGGGGGCAGTGAAAGCCCACAGGCCCCTGCTGGGGTGAACCTGGCGGTCTGTGCCTCAACCGCTGGCTGAGACGCCCCGGGGACAGGCCCCTCCGAGACCCGCAGTGATCTGCCCTCCAGCGAGAAGAAAGAACCCGGTTTGTAAAGTTGGGGGCCAGGAGGGCCTGCGGGTGGGGCAGGGGCCTGCACCTGGGGACGCCCGGACAGCGCCGAGTGGACGGCGGGACCGGCCCGTCCTCCCTCCTCCTCTGGACGGTGAGTCCTGGGCCAGGGAGCGCCTCGCCGTGGCGACTGCTGCTCACTAGCGTGTCCCCTTTGGGAAGCCGAGCGTGACGACGCGGCTGTGGGCGCAAGTGGGCGTTTAACCGCAGAAGTCGCCTATGGGTTTCTCTCGCCAACTTCCTCCGTGCTTTCAGCACGACTGGCTTTAAGCAGAGACCCACGGGCACCGCTCGCCGCGCTGTGTGTCTGAGCAGAGTTTGCGGACACGTAGTCTGAAACCGTATCCGGTCAAAACCCCCTCGGCTGAGCAGGGCGCGTCAGCACACGCCCGCGTTCCGCCCTTTGCTCTCGGCACCAGGTGGCTCCTGAGCCATCGCTGGCCTCGCGGCCGCCCAGCACCTGGACACCACAAAGAGCCGCTGGCCAAGAGGAAAGCCTCGAGGGACCGACAGCGTCTTGAGAAAACACACCAAATGGGGTAGCTTTCCAGGGGTAGGTGTCCCGCAGCGAGTTTATAAAGGCGCTCGAGCTGCTTCCTGCGCTGCGCCGGGCTG
The DNA here is from genome assembly GCA_019455555.1 of Galemys pyrenaicus. NCBI lineage: Eukaryota > Metazoa > Chordata > Mammalia > Eulipotyphla > Talpidae > Galemys > Galemys pyrenaicus. Next base: position 50,186 of record JAGFMF010012264.1, on the reverse strand, counting down.
CGGGCCCGGCAGCCGAGGGAGGGCCGGACCCCGCGCTACAGGGTCAGCCCGAAGAACAGCTTGAAGGCCATCTCCACGGCGACCTCTGCCACCGAGTCGTGGAAGCACACGTAGAGCTCTCGCAGTTTGGGGTGAAGGAAGAGCCTCCTGCGGGGAGAGAACACGCTTCTGGACGCGAGCAGCAAGAGCGCGCCCTAGGTGTGTCTGCTCTGGAAGAATTGGAGTCAATTAAAAACCCGTGTAAGTCCACAGCGGGGGAGCAGTGACGTGCACTTGTACGAGCACACGCCGCCGGCCGCTCGCCTCGCACCTTCCCGGACAACCGGCCTGTGCGGCCTCGGCCCACCGCGCACCCCCACCCTGGCAGCACCCCACGGCAACGAGGTGCGACGGCTCTTTTTTGAATGGGGGTGAAGGTGGAAAACCTTGGTTTTCTGAGTTAAGGTTTAATCTGTATTGAATCAAGTCCAAAAGATTACGTAGAGATGAAATTCAGCACCCAGCAAAGCCAGCCACGCACGTCCTCAGCCGACTTTCTCCACCACCCAGTCGGGCAGCACGGGGGGCTTTGCGCCGGTCACTCACCCCCGCCAGTAGGCCGGCCCCGTCACTCACCCCACCACCCAGTCGGCCAGCACGGGGGGCTTTGCGCCGGTCACTCACCCCCCGCCCAGTAGGCCGGCCCCGTCACTCACCCCACCACCCAGTAGGCCAGCACGGGCGGGGCTTTGCGCTGGTCAGCCCAGGGCTCGGGGCAGCACTCGAACAGCACTCCGTGCTCCTTCACGGGGGTGAGGGGAGACGCTGCCTCTGCAGCGCTGGCGGGGCGGCCACCGTGCCCAGTGCTCCCCTTCTGCAATGACAGGCACCGGCATCAGGAGCGGGCGGGCCCTGTAGTCAGCGCTGCGGCACCTTCCCCCAGAGCAGGCAGGTCCCCAGTGCGCCTGCGGGGCCGACGTCTCAGCCCACACCTCCGCCAGCCGGCCGCGTGCAGCTGCGGCCCCACAGGCCTCTGCGGGCCGCGCTGAGGGCTGCTGTCCACCCCCCTGGGCTTTCTGGCTCAGGGCTGCACCGCAGGCCCAGGCTGGTGACCTTCCGCGTACCCCGCCCGCCACCCTTACGCCCGCCAGCTGCCAGGTCGCGGCTCACCCGGAGCGCTGCGGCCCCCCTCCCCCGCGGCAGAGCCGCCGGTGGGCCGCATGGGCAGGGCCAGGTGCCAGCCGCGGGGCTCGAGAGGGCCCGCACTGGCCCGGAGCCGCCTGCCGCCTCACCCGGGGGCCCCTCAGCCGCCCTCGGGGGGCGCAGACGCGCCTGCTTTGGCATTTCTCGGGACCCCTGCCTGCAGTGCGCGGAGCCACGTGCTTCTCTCCTGGTTCTCTGCGCTGCCGGGCTTGGCCTCAGGCCTGCCGGAGGCGGGACGGGGCGCTCTCCCTCCCTGACGCCCCTCGCCTCCTCCCATCACCCTCGCGGCGCCCCACTCCGGGCGCCCCACCCGCCGGCCGCCTCCCTCGAGCCCCCGCCGGCCACGGCCGCGGCGCCCGCGCTGCTCCTCCCGCCAGGCGGCCTGCGGGAGCCGGCGTGTCGGCAGCACCCGGTGCTCAGCGCCGGGGCGCACGGCCCGGGAGGCGGGGACGGCGGCGGCAGAGGGCCCACCTCCTCCCGCAGCGCCTGCTGGAAGCCGGCGCGGATGGCCAGGCAGCACCGGAGGAAGCCCCCGACCAGCTGTGGGTGGACGGCGCCGCCCAGCCGCGCCACCTCCTCGCGGGCTGGCGTGATGAGGATGCCCTGCGCTGCGTCCAGGGCCACGTAGTGGAAGAGCGTGTTCTCGGGGCCGGACGTCAGCCTGGAGAGAGAGCGGGGCGAGGTCCGGTGAGGCGGGCGGCCGCGCGCCTTGTGCGCGCGCCTCGGAGCAGCGGGCGGGCGGGGCCCTTCGCCGGCCCAGGGACGGCCGCGCCCGCAGCCCCCGTGGCCAACGGCTCCTGGACGGAAGGTCTGCGGGCACGTGGGACGGCGCTCTGCGCCCCGTGGCCATGCGGTCCTCAGCCCCGCGTCCAGCCCGATGGTGACCGTGCCCAGGGCAGGGAGCCACGTCAGCCCGAGCCCAGGGAGGCCAAGCACCGCAGCCTCTGTGCACAGCCGGGAGCCTCGGGCAGGACGGCGATGACCACCCCGGCAGGGCAGAGCCTGCACACGGCTGGCTGGCTGGCTGCGCCCGGGGCCCCCTCCGCCGCTCCTCTCCCGGCTCTCCCTGGTCCACTTCTCTGCGCGCCCTCTTCAGGCCCTCTGCAGGGGGCAGGCCAGCGGGACAGCAGGGTGTGCAGTGCCAGCACCGCAGGCCGGGCGGGAGGCGCTGAGGTGCGGGCGGCACCGGGGTCGGCCGGAGTCCGGGGGTGGACGTGGCTCAGCACCAGCAGCCGGGCCGGGGGCGGGGGGCAGGCTCTCCCTCTGGCGGGCACTTGGCCTTCCCGCCCTCCTGGGGTCCCGGAGCCCCACGTCAGCCGCGCCATCATGCCCGCAGCTCTGCCGCAGGAAACCCCGGGACGACTCTGCGTCCGGGGCCGGCCCGGGAGCCTCACCTCACGGCGCTGTACGCCCCCAGCTCGCGCTCTGGAGGGGCTTTCTTCGAGCCCCCCGCGTGGAACGGGTTGGGCAGAGCAGGCTTCTTCGTGGTGACCTGGGACAGGCAGACGCGGCGTGTGGGGACGGCCGGGCGGCAGGGAAGGCGGGCCCCAGCCGTCGGGAGAAGCACCCGCCGCCGCTCCGCCTGCATGTTCACCCCGGCCGGCCGAGCCAGGCAGGACAGGTGCGTGCCCGCCAGAGCCGCGAGGGGCGCCGGCTGCACCCCCAGAGGGCGTGCGCCCGCCCTGGCCAGCTCTGCAGCCAGCGCCCGGTGGCATCTGTGCACGTGTCCACGGCTGCAGAAGGGCTGCAGCAGGGCAGGCGGGGCCGCCCCTCTCGCGAAGGGGCGGGCAGCAGCCCTGCTGTGGGGATCTTGGCAGCGCCTGCTTGCAGCTAGGACCCCCGCTCCCTTGCACGGTGGTCGGCCGCTGGCTCCGGGCCTGGACACGCACCTTGAGGGAGGCGCTGCCATCCTCGGGGCCCGAGGCTTCTCTGGGCTTCCAGGCCCCGTCCGCCATGGGGTGAGCACTCGGCCCGGCTCCCGCTGCATCCTCACAGCCGCCGTCGGCGCCTCCGCCACTCCGGGGGGGGCTGGGCCCCCGGGTCCGGAGAGAGCAGTCCCCGAAGAGGGCCCTTCTGCAGGGGGGGGAGGCGGCTGCCCCAGGCACACCCTGCAGCCTGCCGAGGGCGGGGGAGGCCACCAGCCTGTCGGGCCGCTGCTGGGGCCCCACAAGGAACCGGTCGGCACAGGACAGGCTGGGGCCGGGGGGCGTGGCCAGCTGCGCCTCCAGCCGCGCCTCCAGTCTGCTCAGCTGCTGCAGCGCCCACCGCGCCTGGTCCACGTACACGCAGTCCGGGCCGGGGCTGCCCACGGCCGGCGACGCGCAGCCCCCGGCCTCCAGCAGCACGCACAGCACCCAGTGTCCCTGCAGGGAGACGGCCGTGGGCGCCCTGGGTGCAGCGGGGCCTCTGGCCACGCTCCCGCCCCCAGGCCTCCCGCATGCCGCTCAGCTCCCTCCGTGACCTGCTCGCCGAGGACCAAGCTGACACCCCTGCTGCAGCCGTGTTGGCGCCGGGGCTGGTGCCGGTGCTGCCCGCGTCCCGGTGCTGCCCTCAGCTCTCCCAAGGCAGGAGCGGTGGGCGGCGGCAGCAGGGGCCGCAGGACGGCACTGCCTGGCGCTGGCGGGAGCACAGGAGCAGCGGGGCAGAGCTCGGAGGCTGGTGGCCGCTCGCTCTGCACTCAGGCCCCTGCTCCTGTGCTCGCAGCGAGGGCCGGAGGGAAAGAGGCCGCAGGGACGCCCCGGCAGACTCACCAGGCCAACGACGAGCAGAAAGCACCTGCCAGCGGGGCGCTGGGGGGCCGGGCTACTGGGGCGCGCGGGCGGCCGGGGCCCCGGGAAGACCTCCCGCCACAGGAGCAGCTGGCCGATCCTGCGCTGGGCTGCCAGGGGCTGCAGGCCGCAGTGCCGGCAGTAGGCGGCGATGTCGGCGAGGTCGGGCCCGGGCAGGTGGCTGCAGAGCAGGTAACCCTGGAGGGCCGGCGGCCACGGAGCTGAGCGGGCGCGAGCGGGGCGGGTGGCCCCCTCCCGGGCCCTCACGCTCCATCCCAGGGAACGCGTGGAGACGGGCTGAGGACAGGCGTCTCCGGGAGCAAACCAGGGCCGGACGCGCAAGCCGCAGCCGCTCCGGGTGGGCGGTGGCACCGGCCTGGGTGGCAAACCAGCCGCGCTGACGCAGGCGGTAGGAGCCGAGCCCGGGGACGCCCTCGCCCTGGCTCCGAGGAGCCGCGTGGCCTGCTGGCAGTCCTCATCCACGCTGCTCCCGCTCACCTTGTAGGACAGAGATGCCCCCGCGATGGTGTACAGCCGCCTCAGGCCGTGCCGGTCCTCGGACTGGGGGCAGACAGGCGGCTTGGGGCTCGCTCGGCCACGGCCCGCCGCGCCCAGCCGCCCGCCCGCACTTCCCGCGCCTCCCTGGGGCGGAGTCCGCCCGCTGGTGGCCAGCAGCTGCGCGTGGCCAAGCACCTACTCCGGGCGGGGCCAGCACCGTGGCGGCTCTTAGCGTCCCGAGGAGGACACGCCTGACCCGGAAGTAGCCGCGGCAAAGCCACCGTGCTCTCCGCACGCTGTGCAGCTGCCCCGGGCTGGGGTCCTCCGGGAGCCGTCTCCCGCCCCTGACCGGCACCGCTGAGACCCGCCGGCCCCGGCAGCGACAGCCCCACGCGGCCGCCCCGCTGGCCCGGAGCTGCGGCCCGCCTGCCCCACGAGCAGCTCTCGGCGTCGCTCCCCTCTCTGCACGCGGCCACTGCGGGCTGCACCCCTGCGGCAGCTGAGGGGCCCAGGGCCTGCGACCTCCGCCCAGCGAGCCTCGGGCTGTGACACCTGGCGCCCCCGCCCCGGCTCCAAGGGTCCCGGCCTCCCGGCATGGGTGCCGGGGCCTTCACAGGGCCACTGCTCCTACGCTGCCCTCCGCGGAGCAGGGCGGGCACGCCCCGCCTGGCCCACCGGGGGCCCAGCACCCCCGCGCGCAGGCCGCCCGGGCAGAGGGCTGGGAGGGCCGGGCCGGCCGGCGCCGGGAGCCCGCCTGCCCGTGTCCAGCCGGAGCGGCCTCGCAGGGCAGCGGCCACACTCACCAGCTCCGCAAAGTCCGCGGCCTCCAGGTCACTCAGCGCCGCGTCCAGCTCCGTCTGCACGGCGACAGAGGGCACAGGCGTTTAGCCACATTAGTTAGCTTCCAGTGTCGGCCGCGAAAAGGCGCGAACATCCTTCTATTCCGTGTGAGCCAAGAGATGTCTCAAAACGGAACATCTTGCTTTTAAGCTTTGCAGTGACACAAAGAAGGGCCCACGCGGCCACGGACGTTTTTAAAACCCGTCTCGAGTCTTGCAAAACGGCTTCTCCCTGCAGCCAGTGCAAAACCATCCACGAGGCTAAGAGATTGTTTTCCAACTTTAAGTCAGAAAAAACATTAGTAAAATCTGCAGAGTGAGGGGCCTCCCTGGGGCGCAAGGGGCTGAGCGCCGCCCCGGGGGCTTCCACGGCCACTGCAGCGCGAGTCCGACCCCCGGCAGGGAGGGGCCCACAGGCGCAGAGACCTCTCCTGTTTCCCGCTGCTCCCCGCAGCGGTGTCTCAGCGGAGCTGCCCGTTCTGCCGCCGCGCTGTCTCTGGGGAGTCCTCTCAACCCCGCGCCTCTGGCCTGTGCCCTGGCTCTTGTGTGTGTATAAAAGAAACGTGTATACGTGAAACAAGAACCTTAGCGCAGCCAACCTGCTGCCGCTGCTTTGCTTCCTGCGTCCTCTGTTTCTCAACAGTTTGGGTCTTGGAAGATATGAACGGCCTTTGCTCCCCTTGCCTGTTTTGTGGAAGCGTCTGTGAGGACTGTTAACCCTTGTCTGGGGCTAAGACGGGAGGCGAGCAGGTCCGGGCCGGCAGTGCTTAGCCCAGAGCTACTGGGAGAGCCCCTCGGGGCCCGGCCTTGTCCCACGGGGATGCCCAAGCCCGTTCGTGTTCTCGACCCCCGAGGCATTCAGGACCTGAAGACGGCCCGCGCGCGCTCTCCGCCCGCAGTGCGTGTTCCCGCCGACGCTGGCGCGGAGCAGCTGCCGGGGCGCTGTGCGCAGCCCCGGCCGCGGCGTGTGCCCAGATGGCCGCCCTCCCGAGGGACCCGGCGCCCCGCGCCTCCACCGGCCTGGCTTGCGCCGTGGCCCGTCCGGGCGTCTAGCGACGTCTAGCGAATCCCTAATGCGCTCCCGTCGCGGCTCCGGCCTCTCGTGAGACGCTGCGGGACTGACTAGCGAGAGCCCCGCTGGGGGCTCTGCGTGGCACTGGGGGCGCGGCGGCCGCCCCACTTCCCGAGGGGAGGCAGGTGTGGCGCGCTTCCCAGCACACCCCAGGGAGAGGGACAGAAGAGGAGCGGAGGACGGCGCTCCCACGCGGCTGGGAATCCGCAGACTGCACCCAGAACAAGCGAGTTCTGCCGAGGACGAGCGGTCAGCAGCCCCACCCCACGCAAGGTCACTGGCCCACTGCTCCGCGCACGCCACTCACTGGGTTTCCCAGGCACCAAATTCCGTAGGAGGCACGTGCCAGCGAGCCCGCTAGCTTTTCAACACAGCAAGAGACAGCGGGAGACAGAACACGCTCTCTGCAGGCACAGCAAACAGACATGCGAGGGGCACCCGTGTCCTCACGCTCACTCGCTGGACGCCAGCTCATGAGCCGCAGCGTCCACCTCTCCCCCGGCCGGACGGCAAAGCCTGGATGCTGCGGGCGCAGCCGCACTGACCTGATGCCCACGCGGCACCGGACCCCACGGCCAGTCTCACGGCGCCCCGCGGTTGTGCCGTTGGGCGGGGGCGTGACAGTCGCAGCCGTTAGCCCCGACGGGGGGGTCCCGAGCGGCACGGGGCCCACAGGTCCGGCCGGACGCTGCGAGAGGCTGGTGCGGGGCGGGCAGCCTGCTGGCCGCTGGGCGCGGCGGTGGGGCCCTGCTGGACCCCGCGCCCCCGTGGCGCAGGACTGGGCTGTCGCCAGCGGTCTGCAGGGCCACGGCGGCCACCGCATTGCCTGCGTTCCGCCTGCCCGGCCGCGTCCAAGGGTGCTGAGCTCGCGCCGCACAGCTGGCCGCGCAGCTCGAGCTGAGACGTGCCCCTGGGGCCGGGACCGCCTGCGCCGGCCAGGCGGGCCGCTTCTGCGAGGACGTGCGTGCGCCAGCGCCCCTCTGCCCTCGTCAGCGGACCCCAGAGGCCCGCAGACAGCGGGCTCACGGGGAAAGGGCCCGGGAGAGGTCCTGCACCCCCCGAGGGACTCGTACCTTGAGGTCCCGCGGGAGTGGCAGCCACCAGACGCCAGGCAGTGTGTCCAGCAGCTGGGCGCTGGACGCCTCGTGGAGCGAAGCGCAGGGGCCGGCGCCGGCCTGCAGCCTCGTGGGCCAGAATGCTCTTTGGAAGAACGAGCTGAAGAAGTGGTCCAGGTGGGGACGGTGGTCCTGGCGGAAGGCACTGGAGCGCAGGGCCCGCCTCAGCGCCCGCCCCGCCCCACCCGACTCCTCCCAGGGGGCCGCGCCCTCACCCTGCACTGCTTGGAGCTGCAGGTGGGGGCTGGGGGGCCCGGAGCAAGGGCGGGCAGTCTGCAAGGGGCAAGCCCAGGAGAGGGTGCACGCGGGAGCCACGAGCCACTGCCCGGGACAGGAGCCCTCACCGCAGCGGCCCCAGCCCCGGCCTGCCCGAGCCCTGGCCCTCACCTGTCCACGGAGCCGTACAGGAACGCCAGGGTCCGGGTGACGTCGTCGACCATGCTCTGCAGCTGGGGGAGGGGGGCCCTGGGAGAGCCGACAGTGTCTGACACAGCAGGGCCTCGCTGCGAGCGGGACACCCACGCGCGCACGGTGCAGCTGCCCACCACGGGGGCAGCCTTGCCGCAGCGACGCCTGGGCTTGGGGTCAAGCGGGGAGACTTCCTCTCGCCACCCACGCGCGGGAGGCCCGGCCCTCTTGGGGTTCAGGCCGCCCTTGCTGGGCGAGTGCACCGACAGCCGGCATCCTGCAGGCTGCTGGGTGGGGCCGGAGTGGCCTTGGGCCAGGCCCCGCAGGCCGTGCTCCCACGGGCTGGCTGGGCGCTGGCTGCTCAGCAAGCACTGAGCGAGAGCCCATCGGGGGCTCCAAGGCGGCCAGGCTCGGCCTCCCGCCCGCTGGGCTGACGCCGGTGCTGGGCCCCGGACGCAGGGTGGCGCAGCTCTGAGCATAAGTGCGCTCCCGGCCGGGCGCCGGCACCTCCGTGGCAATCTGGAGAGCCAGCGCCTGGCAGAGGCATCTGTCCGGGAGCGGCTCTCCTGGGGCTGGGCCCGGGCCCGCTGTCCGGCCCAGAGGTGGGCACCCTCGCCCCGGTGGCATGGCGGGCGCAGCGGCCTGGAGCCGTGGTGCTGTGGAGGAGGCAGCCTCCCCGCCGAGCCTCACGTTTCGGGGCAGACCTCTAAGGACCACAAGGGAACAAACAAAACGCCCACTCACGCCTCGGCAGGCAGGCCCACCAGCAGCAGCCTGTGCGCATCCTTCCGGTAAGCCACGTGCACTCGCTTCCCGTCGAGCAGCAGGGACGAGCTGCGGAGAGAGGTCAGAGGTGGGCCGGCCGCCTGGCGCAGCCGTCCTCCGGGGCACGGCCGGTGTGGGGCCTGAGCACCAGCCTCGGCTCTCGTGGTCGGGCGCCGGCGCGGCACCGGCTCAGGGCTGTGCGGTGGGGGGGGGTTGTTCCGGAACGTGAAGAAAGGCCCCAGGGCAAACAAAAGCAGATCCAGCACAGAAAAAGGGACACGAACCTTTGGCTAGCACTGTTCTTTCCAAAAAGCTTCCATTCCGGTATGTCAGCTTAACAAACGTGTTCTGGTTGCTACCAGTGGGCACTAGCCCACGCTCAGCCCGGAAAGAGGTGACAAGGGAGTGAAAGGCGCGTCCTGGCTCCTAGGGCGGCTCCTGCAAATGGCACGGGTGTGCCTTGACGGTGTGCCATGACGGTGTGCCGGCACGGGTGTGCCATGACAGTGTACCGGCACGGGTGTGCCATGACGGGTGTGCCGGCCCGGGTGTGCCATGACGGTGTGCCAGCACGGGTGTGCCTTGACGGTGTGCCATGACGGGTGTGCCTTGACGGTGTGCCATGACGGTGTGCCATGACGGGTGTGCCGGCACGGGTGTGCCATGACGGTGTGCCATGACGGGTGTGCCGGCCCGGGTGTGCCATGACGGTGTGCCAGCACGGGTGTGCCATGACGGGTGTGCCTTGACGGTGTGCCATGACGGGTGTGCCATGA
>JAGFMF010012264.1:0-40633 GCA_019455555.1 Galemys pyrenaicus | reverse complement strand
GCCATGACGGGTGTGCCTTGACGGTGTGCCATGATGGTGTGCCGGCACGGGTGTGCCATGACGGTGTGCCATGACGGGTGTGCCTTGACGGTGTGCCATGACAGGTGTGCCATGACGGGTGTGCCTTGACGGTGTGCCATGACGGGTGTGCCATGACAGTGTACCGGCACGGGTGTGCCATGACGGGTGTGCCGGCCCGGGTGTGCCATGATGGTGTGCCAGCACGGGTGTGCCATGACGGGTGTGCCGGCACGGGTGTGCCATGACGGTGTGCCATGACGGTGTGCCATGACGGGTGTGCCATGACGGGTGTGCCGGCACGGGTGTGCCTTGACGGTGTGCCATGACGGGTGTGCCGGCACGCGTGTACCAGCAAGCGACTGAACACAGGCCAGCTCGCACGGTGCTGGGTGACAGGTCTGGAGGGCAGGTCTACGCAGCTGGGGGCGCCATCCGACGTGGGATGGAGTCTCGGGTTCTAGGGATGACACGCGATGAGCAGGCTCTCTCCCGAGGAGCTCTGGGCATGGCCGGCTTGTCCCGGCCACGGGAGCCTCCCCAAGGCGGGCGCCCCGACACGTGTGCTCCCCGGCTGCCCCGCGGGGGCAGGATGTGCTGCGCACAGGGGGCTTCCTGCCGTGTAGGCCCAGCGGCCGGGTGCCCGAGGCGGCGGCCAGGCCCACGCAGGAACCGCTGCGGGGTGCGGTGGCACTGGGGTGTGGGCTCTGTGTTCCTGCGGGCCAGACACCGGCCCGGAGGGCCAGCCCAGGGCTGCCTGACCACTGGTGTGGCTAGCGGGGCCTGCGTCCTGGGGCCCGGGCCTCGGTGTGGGGCGGGAGGAGGGGTTGCTACCTGGTGACGGGGGTCCCGGTCACATTCTCCAGCATGTCGCAGAGCGTGAGGAAGATCCCTCTCGCGCACTTCAGCCTCTGGGACGCGGCGGACGTCGGATACTGATAGAGGATCTCCTGCTGTTGGATGAAAAGCAGCTGAAATGATCAAGCTCCTCGAATTTGCCAAGTTAGTTTCTGGTCACGCGGAATTCAGACTTTGTACAAAACAAAGAAGAAGAGAGTCCTTCAGCCGCAGTGAGGTCTCTGGCCAGCCTGAAGGGCGTGTGGCGTCCTGAGCACTTAGCGTTCAAGACGCCACCTCGGGAAACGAGGCCCAGTCGAGCGCGGTGATGGCGCCAAGCACGCGCCGAGCGGGACAGGGCTGCCTGGAACACCTCCACGTCACTGTGGGCCGCGTTTTACGTTTTACTTTCTTTACAATGAATCCTGCTCCTACCTTTTTTCTGTTTCACGAGTGACATTCTTACCCCCGAGCTTGCTATCTACACAAACATCACATCCCAGTGGTCTTCAAGCTCAGTTACGCTCCTACTGACCTGAAAAGATAATCTTCACCGTCTTTGGTGAAATCAACGCTGCAAACCCAAACCGAGACCCCAGCGGCAAAGCGAGATTATGAAGCGAACAGGAAGAGAGGAGCGTCTCGACGTCGCAGTCTTCTGTCTTCAGTTTGAGGCTTCGCCCACCAGAATCGCCCTGCGTCAACCTGACAAGGAAGCCCATCGCGAGGGGCACGCGAGGCCGGCGGGGACTCCACGCGCCCGCACTGCCCGTCCGAGGGCCTGCGCCGAGCTTTGCCGGAGGACACCAACCGCCTCGCTTTTTGGCGGCACTGAAAGCCACACGCCTTCGTCCTCACAAGGCACGGGAGAAGCAGGCAGATGAGCGCGTCTGGAGAGGAGCCCGGGGTGAGAGAGCTGCAGCTACGCTGTGCACGGCCAGGGCCGGAGCCCCGGTCGGCGTCTGCCGGCTGGGCCTCTGGACAGCGCTGTGGCCCGCAGGGCCCCTGGACAGGGGACGGTCACATGACGTGGGGCCCACGTCCTGGCGCCTTCACACCGGGACAAACTGTACTGGCGACAGACTGGACATCAGGCTTCTGTTTGCTTACTGAGCCTGAGCAGACGCGCGCTGCCTCGCAAGAGGCTGGCCAAGCGCCGCTGCCGACGGCACGGCGCTGTCTGCAGTGCTTCCGGGGCACCAGTGGCTGCAGGCGTGGGAGTCCAGAACTTCAGGCGCAGGGGGCTGAGATCTGCGGTGTCTCCTGAATGAACTTAAGCCCTGGGACACGGCTGCACCAGTCAGCCAAACGCCAGATGCTGCTTTCGAGGGACAGAGATGAGCTTGCTGGAGAGTTTTCTATGAACCCAAACCCGTGGCTCGAAGAGCGCAGCCTTCACTAAGTACGCGGCCGGCTGGAAGCAGAACGCCCCGTCCCTCTCGTGGCACAAGCCGAGCGGCCAGCTGCCGTCCGAGAAGCTGTCCCTGCTGCACGGGGCCCGGGACGCAGCCCGCAGGCCCCCTCCCGCCAACCTGACCAGCGGCGAAGCCCTCGTCAGCGGCAGTGGCGCCTCTGGAGAACCAAAGCCTCCCCTAATTAAAACGGGGCTCGAGCTGTCAGGAGAGGGAGCTGCCCCTACGAGAGCCGCGGGCGCCGGATGGGCGGGCAGCGAGCCGCGGGGCCCTCTCCAGAGGAGTGGGGCCGCGCACACACGGCCGGACGCCTCCTCGCGCCTCAGAAACCCAGGGCCGGTGACACGTGCGGACGGCGGACGGCGGCCTCAGCGGGACTCAGAACCAGGAAATCAGAGTCCCCGGCAAACCCCTTTCCCGGTTCTGTGAGCGACCCCAGGTTGGCGCCCGCAGCAGCACGGGGAGTGCGGGCCGCCGAGAGGCTGGGCACCGGGGCCGGACCTGCGTGGACCCGGGCCTCAGGCGTGGGCCAAGTGAAGCCTGGACAGCGCTGCTGGCACGCGCCCCGGTCGCCCTGCCGTTCCCCGGGCCCCTTCCCACGGCGCGGCGGGCCAGGCGCCTCGAGGACCCGCGTCCCCGGCCTTGGGGCCGGCCCCGGGCCAAGGCCTCGCAGCTGTCCGCGCAGGAAGCTCGCCGGCGGAAGCAGAGGACACCCAGGCGGGCTGGAGCCAGCACCCCGGGAACCGAGCCTGCGGTGCTCACCTCCTCCCTGGACGAGTCGGCGTCCAGCTGCAGCGTCAGGTACATGGCGACGTGGGGGGCGCCCAGCGCCTCCCGGGGGCCGGCCGCCGCCCCCCCGCCCCACAACAGCCTGGCCAGCTCCGGGGCGCTGGTCTGTGCCACCTTCGGTCTGGGCGGCGAGGCCTCCCTTTCCACAGCGTGCGCGTTCTCGAAGGTCAGCTTCACCTTTAAAAACAGGCGAGCGGATTTTCACAACGAGGACCGGGCGCCGCAGGCTGGGGTGTGGGGGCCCAGGCGGCGCCAGCCCACACTGGCCTGGGCGGCAGAGCCAGAGGGCCGGGGGACCCCAAGGCCAGAAGGTGGGAGGCGCCAGGCCAGACCCACCAGAGCCCCGCCAGCGCTCAGGGCTGCTCCGCCGGACCGTCCCCGCGGCCCTCCGAGTGCACGGGGCCTCGCCGGCCGGACGCCAACTCCGGCCCTGGCCCTGCCGCTGCTCAGAGGCGGATGGCCCTCCACGTCAGGCGGACGCTGGCGGGCAGTGCCCGGGAGGGCGCCGCTGCGTCCCCGTTGCCGAGGAGGGGCGGCGAGGCCGGCTGCAGGCCCCACCGCCAGCTGGCAGCTGGCCGGAGCCGGCGTCCTGGGCTGGCCGCCCCGTCGCCGAGGCCCGCAGCCTTCCTCAGCTCAGGCCAGCGCAGCGGCGTCCACTCCAGGGCCGGACCTGCTGCGTCCAGACGCTCTGTGGAGCTGAAGTGCCGGTAACGAGCCGCGTCCTTGATCAGCGACAGCGAGCGCAGCCCCAGCTCGTGCGTCAGGGCCCCAGCAGCTGGGGTGCGCCGGCCCTCGGCAGCGCCCGCCTGCCAAGCACCACTCAGTAAATCCGAGAGTCTGGCCAATAAAACTGTTTGCATGCAGCACACGTATTTTTGAGGGAAATACTTAAAAACTATGGAGACAAAATGATGAATAATTCATCGTAAAAAGTAGTTTTGATGGCCAAGTTTAAATACATGGTAAATACTAACATAGTCAATTTTTAAAGTCAGTTTACTTGTATGTCTTCACCATCAGTGTTAACATCGTTTTTAAAAAGCTGTCATACTCCCAGCTGCCGGCCGGCGTAAGGCAGCCAGTGTCACTGCAAACACCTGCCGCTGAGGCCCTCGCGGAGCAGCCTGCGGAGGACTCCCCGCCCCCTCCCCGCCCCAGCCGCACGGCAGCCCTCCCCGGGCCCCTCCCCGCGCCCAGCCGGGCCGCCCTCCGGCCACGAGGCTCTGGCGTGTCAGAGGAAGAGGCCCAGACGCCGCCGTGCGAGGAGCTTCAAACGCCCACCTGCGCCGGTGCCAGGATGCAGGACAGGACCTCCTGGACGCTGTCCGCGGTGACGCCCACGTCGTTCACAGCCAGGAGCACGTCCCCTGCAACCAGAGTGGCGGGAGGCGCTGGGCGCCGGGGGGCGGGGCGGGCGGGGCTCCGGCTGGGCGGCGGCGGCTGCTCAGCCCCCGCAGCGCCCCTGGGTGAGAGAGGGGCGGGTGCCGGTGGGTGCGGGAGAAGCAGGCGGCCCCAGGGACGCGCGGGGCGTGAGGCGGAAACCAGGCGCCGCACAGGACAGAGCCTGAGCAGGGCCACGCCGGCGATGCCCGACAGGCTCCCTGGACACTCAGGGCGAGGGCACAGCGCGGGGAGCAAGACGGCCGCAGAAGAGCCGCACCCCGCCCCCAGCACCCGCCCCAGGGACGGGCTCCTCAGTGTCCCCGCAGGCTGCGGTGCTTGGCTGGAGGCTCCGGCGGGCAGCTCTGGGGCTAGACCGGCTCGCGCTGGCCACTGACCTGCACAAGGCAGCCAGGCGCCGTCGGAACAAGAGCTTTGCAAGGGCCGTGAACCCCCCCCCCCCAAGGAGTCGACCCCCGTCGCATCGGGGCGCCAGGGCGCGTGCGGCCACTTACCGATGGCCACCTGGCCGCTCTTCATGGCAGGGCCGCCCGGCCGCAGGCCGTGCACCGCCACCCCGGGCCCCGCGCCCGGCCCCCCGGGCCTCCGCTGGCTCCACCCGGCCTGGTGGACGATCCCCAGCAGCGCCTCCAGCAGCGGCGCCGGCTCCCTGGCCTGGGTGCGGGCCACGCGCCCGGGACTCACGCGCACACTCACGTCCTTGTACCGCGGCTGCACCGCCACCCCCGCGCGCGGGTGCGGCTGGTGCTTGAGGATGGACACCGGGCCCGGTCCGTGGCCACTTTTCTTCTTGTAGTGCCGGGGCAAAAACCCTTTGCTTTTCAAGATCCGGGTGAAGCGGCTGAGCGTGGGCGCGCGCGGCCTCCCTTCCGCGGGGTCCTCCCCAGCGACGGCCTCGCGGTCGCTGAACCTGACGCGGGCCCCGGCGAGCGGCCCGGGGGGCAGGCCGTCCTCCTGCTCGCCCAGCTCCAGGTAGAATAGCTCCCCGCCGCGCTGCACGCTGCCCAGCCACTCGGGCTGCAGGTCGCTGCGGGCAAGAGCGAGTCTGAGCCGGGGCTGGGGTGACCGGGCGCCGCCTGCACCGGGCCTGGGCAGCAGGGGGACTCCGTGACCGCCCGGCACGCTGCGGACGAGCGGAAGCGGGTAAGGGACGGCCGCCCACGCCCGGGGTGCCGCGTCCTTTCCCAGGCCGCTGCGCCCAGGAGTGGGGTACGAGGCGCTCCAGGGCCCCGGATGGTGCTGGCCTGGCTCAGGGCACTTCCCCGGCCCTCGACGGCGCACGCGCGGCCTCAGTTCTCCTGCCACTGGGCCGGCACACCCCGGGGTGCGCGGGGTCAAGGCCGCTGCTGGGAGCTGACCCTTGCCCTCTGGCCGGGCCGGCCATGGGCTGACCCCCGCACTGGGCCGCGGGGCGCCCCTTCACGCTAATCTCTGACGAGGTCCGCGTCCCGAGCGCAGGACCGGGACCGGGGAGCGGAGGCGGCAGGGCAGCTCCAGGCCCCCTCGGGGCCCAGCCTACGGCGCCCCGCGTCCGAGCTCCGCGGGCCCCGCCCGCGCCGCGGACCGCGCTTCGCGCCGGCGGCGACTGTCCCTCCGCGCGACCCTTACTCGTCGTAGCTGCTCGTGGAGCAGTCGGACTCGGAGTCGCCGGCCCGGCCTCCGGCACCATCCTCCCCCTCTTCGCCGGGAGGGCAGTCGGCGGAGAGCGCCTCGGGGCTCCCAGCAGAGCCGCACGTCGCGGGCGACGCCATCCCGGGGTCCCGCGCCTACCACGACGGGACCCTGGCGCCGCAGCTCCCGCTCGTCGGGGCCGCCATGTTGCCCCAGCGCGCCGGCCACGTGACCCCACCCCTCGCTGTGATTGGCTGGCCTGGGTTGCCGGGGCGACAGCGAAGCGTCGGGGAGAACGTGGCAGACGGAGAGGAGCAGGGAGTCGAGTTTCCCCGGCTGTCTCCGTGGGCGGGAAGGAAGCCGCTAAACCCCCTAGGCTCTGCGGGCGACGATCCTTCCTAGCGCCGGGCAGGCCCGCCCGGTCAGCGTGCGCGGACACTGCGCGTGTGGCCCAGGTCAGCGCGTGTCCTGGCCCGGAGCAGGTGTGGGGTGTGCGCGGGGCAGCGCCAGCCCGCCGCCAGGTGGCAAGTAAACACCACCCGCTGCTTCTGGGCTCCCAAGCGTCCCCCGCACCGGGAACGCCTTTGATAGCGCCCACACTAAGCCCTGCGCCTGCAGGGCGCCTTCTTGCCGCCCTACGGGCAGCTCTGGTATCACCGGCTGTCCGGTATCTGCATTATTTACGAAGGTGTCTGTCTGCTGGCCAGTGACCAGCTCCTGGAAGGCAAACGAGCAATCTGCCCCCGATCTTTTTCCATCCATGCAGCTGAACTGGAGCAAGAAACGCCACACGAATCTGCCTGTCTTGGGTGAAGTGTTGACCCCGCCTGCCAGCTCTGAGTTGCATCTTCCTTGGCTGGTTCATTTCTTTCTGTTAGTTTAATGAACGATCTTAGCTCACCCTCCCCCCCGCCCCCCCCCCCACAGTTACCACTTTGCTTGGGTCTTTCACAAACGACGACCCAATTGCAAGCATTTTACATTATTTCAATTTTGGGGGTGTAACATCAGCTAACCAGATTTATTACTTTATCTTTTATATTCATATTAAGTTGATGTTTAGCAACCTTAACACGTATTGGGAGAATGAAGAAAGGAAAAGAGTAAGATGCCGCTCTCAGGGCACAGATGAGAATGCGGCTTCACAATTAGCGATTTTTGGAAGACTTAAACAGGTTGTTCTCGTTTTGTTTTCTGCCAGACAGCTGCTGCGGGCCTGTCAGATATGTGGAGATGTCAGGTCCTTATTTCCATAGATCACCATCTCCGCTAGGCAGTGGACACGGTTCTGACATAAAATACACCAGATAAGGAGGTAGTTAAGTATTTAGTATCTTCAGCTGTCCAGCGGGCTCTTCCCCTTGCAGACTTAAGAGAAACTAGCAGAGAATAGCAGAGAGCCTGGAGGCCATGCCCAGGCAACTTTAAACTGCAAGGCAACCATTCATGGAAGCGTGTTCTGCTAGAGCTGCTTCATACCACCTTAGTTGTGAACATGGAAATAACCCGTGAGTGATGTAGTAAACTAATGACCACAGTCATTTTTAAAATCACAAATAAGTAATTTGGTCGACCAGCAAAATAGCATTTTAAGAATTGAGACTTCATGATGTGGAATTTTAAAAAAATTGGGATGGAGTCAACGTAAAAAAATGACACTTCAGCCACCCCATGTTTGTGGAGAGGCGCTAGGAACTACAATTCTAGCCTGCCTCTGTGCACTCCGACCTTCCTCTATAGACAAGGCCCCTTCTTGTCCTGAGGTCACGTGTCTCCCTGGCTAGCACTGTGGCACAGACGAGAATCCACGGGGGACCACCCACTGGCTGCTCGTAATTCAGCCCCGCCCGCTAAGTTCTCTCTGCCCGCCCTGGTCACAGGGCACAAGCATAAATCTCGGCACGCCGGGCAGCCGTGGTGCTGCCCCTCTGGAGTGGCTGGCCAGCCAGCGGGGTGCCTGGGCGGAGCACACCTCCGGCCAAAGGCCCCGATGATCAAGGCGCCCAGCACCTGTAGAGTCACCGCACACCACGCTGCACAGTAATCGTGCCTGAAGAAGGCCGGGCAGTGCAAGCGCTGGGCGGGCCTCAGAGGAGCCGCGCCCCGCTCGCTCTGCACGACACCCCGCGCCAGGCCCGCCCTGCAGACACGGCACCGCGACGCGTGAGGGTCCGGCGCCTTCACCTGCAGGAGTGCGCGGTGCCTGGCCGGGGGTGCACCTCGAAAAGTTTGGGTTTTTATCTTAGTTTTTGCTGTCAGAGTTTAGAAGGTACTTTAGCAGCAGGACTATTGGCAAGGGGAGTCACTGAGCCCCGAGTTCTGGAGAGGCGAGCCAAGCATTGACTTCAGGCCACCGGACGTTTTCCAGCGCGCCCAGCTCACTCCCCCCACCCCTGCTGACCTGGGGCAGCGGGGCCACTCTCTCTAGGGCCGTCTCCTTGCCCAGTTTCCCCAGTGGCCGAGGGCCAGCTCCTGTTGCGTGGTTCACTCCCGTCAGGCTGTTCTTTGCGTCATCCCTCACATTTGCCAGCGGGCCAGTGCCCTGGGCTCTCACACCCTCCTGCAGCTGGCATTCCGCCCTCGCCAGACCCCCCCCCCCCCCCCCCCCCCCCCCCCCCCCCCCCCCCGTGCAGAAGGACGGGAAGGCCGAGCCAGTGGGATGTCCCGCCGAGCCTGCCGGCCGTGGAAACGGGCTCCAGGCTGCTGAGGCATGCCAGCCGCAGCACCAACGGATAAAAGGTCCTTGCAAACGTCAGCAAGCGCTAGGAGGGTTACTCTGCTGTCCTCTTCATAGAGATGCCCAGCGTTTGCTCATTCACTTACGTGAGCTTGATGGAGAAATGTGAGGCGGCATTCTCCTGGCTCAGACATGTGTGTGCGCCGTCCTCAGCAGGGGTGCGGGGTGTTTTGTGCTGAGGGATTGTTACTTGACTGTGAGCATGTTTTGCAGCTAACCTCACACAGAGGCGTTTGCTGCAGTTTTGGTCTGGCCGACTTACTTTCAAAAACAGCCGCTGGCACCCTGCATTCCCAACACCGTATTTGCAATGGAAAATATACAAGTAGTGAAAAAAATAAACATAAGACCTACCCTTTAAAATAAGATGTCAAAATACAATAGAATCATCTGCTATTTTTTCTTGTCTGTGCATTTTTCGGTGACTCAAGTCTTGACGCAATAGGCAGTCATGTGGCTAGCTCACAGGGGTGTTTCAGAGGAAAGACATAGGAAAACAGCATTTCATAAAACTGACATTAAAACAAAAGCTCCACACTGGCCTAGCTCATGGAATGGAAATGTGGAGATCCTTGAAAGACCATCGATTTCTTTGACAGTATGTTGAAACAAGTCTTCATACCGATGAGCAGAAGACATTTGAGTAAATGTAAACTTGAATGAAAACGTTGCTTTTTTTAATGAAAAAAGAGCCACTAACTAAAGTCACCTACGGCAAAGGAAAGGGTCTTCCGCGGCATGAGAGGCACGGCTGGCAGCTGCGCTACGGCCTGGCCAGGCAGGTGTCGGCTGGCTCCGGCTGGGCGCAGTTCTCCTACGTTAGACGTTAGGAAAGGCGGCTTCCCCTACACCGAGCAGGCTCGCGCAGAGACAGCCGCTTCCGCCCAGAGGGCCGGCTCTGCCTCCAGCCTCGGCATCCTTTCGCCTGGGTGGGTCATCCTGACTGCTCGTGCTCTGGCTTTAGAGCCCCGCGGTGGGGCAGGAGGAGATCAGTTTGGAAGTTTTGGGGACCTGGCAGAGCAGGAGGGGCTTTACAGAGGGTCCCGACACCCCACGAGCCCGGGCCCAGCGCTGTCACAGTCCGCCAAGAGCGGCTGGCTGTCGGGGTGCCCCCGGACTGCCGTCCACCACGGGCGCTGCAGTCCCCAGGACCAGCAGGAGCCCCGGAGCCCCGCAGGCGGCTGCTCTGCTGTGTGGGGCACTCTGGGGAGTGGGCAAAAGCGGGACTGAGAAGGCGGCTTGTGGGGAGGGCGGGTGGAAGCTGACGCCTGCTGCTCGAACAGCAGAAGCCAGCGGGGCAGGACTCACTGACCTGCTGACGGGCGCCACCCCCTTCTGGCCGCGCCTGCCTCTGCCCTTTGGGCCGAGGCTCTGCGCGCCCACCCCCACTTGCAGCAGAGCAGCTGCGGGCTGAGCTCCCCTCCCTCCTGCGGTCGCCAAGGGATTCGCTCTGCCCTCCCCTTGGGCAAAGAAGTCGCTTCTCGGCTTCCCCAGAAACGCCCACATTTCTTCCGTGCTCAGGGAGCTCTCCGGGGTCTGCCCTCCCGGGGTCTGCGGGTGGCGTGGGTGGGGGTGGGGAGCACAACAACCCTTTGTGAAGAAGAGCCCCCTCCCCCCACCACGGCCAAGTCCCCACACCTCTCGGTGATTCTCCCCTGTAGTGCCGGGGTGCAGCGCCAGCGCGGTCCCTACGCCCCCGCCCGCCCCCGCCCGACGCCCTCCGCCCCCCTCCGCCCGCAGCTGCCGCCGCGGCCTGGGAAGCCCCAACCAGCCGCCAACCTCTGCACCAGCGCGGGCGCCCTCCCCCGGCGCGGGTCCCCATAGAGGCGGCCCAGCCCGCCGGCACTGACCTGTGTAGCAGGACGCGCTGCACCGAGTCCAGGTCCTCCAGGCTCCGGGGCGCGGGCTTGGGGAGGCCAGGCCGGCCCCCACGAAACATGCCCGCGGGGGTCGCGCCGCCCCGGCTCTCGGCTCTCGGCGGGGCAGGGAGTGGGGTCGGGCTGCGGGGCCCCGGTGTTGTTGGCAGCACCGCCGCTCGCGGGAGTCTGCCGGTCCCGCGCCGTCGCTAGGCGCAGTGAGTCCTGGCCCGGAGGTCGCGCCCAGCCCCTCGCTGGTGCGCCCGGACAGCGAGCCTGCCGCCTAGTGCCCTGGCTGGTCCCTCTGCGGGGCGGGGAGGGACACGCGTGGGCGCCGCCCCTCCTGGCAGCCACCTGCAGTCTCAGCAGAGAAGCCAGGGACATCCCGGCCACAGGCGGTCAGACGGACGGAGGCCAACAAAGGCCACCGACAGGGGGTGGCAGCCGAGCGCGGCCTGCTGGGGAGCCTGTGCTGCCCACTGCCCACAGCCAGCCGGAGCTAAACTCGGGCATTCAACCGTGAGGGAAGGCGGTGGCTGCCCCCGCTAGTGTGGCCCCTTTATTGTTTGGGGTGGACCCAAGTACTTTAAAAATACACTTGACCCCGAAAGGTGATGGGGACACTCCAGATGAGGGGGTGGTGACCACCTTTTCAGTAGGATGCTCAGAGCAGGGTCTGGAGAGGGACGGCTGGGGGGGGGCGGCACGGGGACCCACGTGCTCCGCGGAGACCTGCAGGGGCGACAAGGCGAGCTTGCAAAGCCCTCCCCCGGGACCCCAGAACTGGCCAGCTAGAAGGCTGGCCGGCTGGAAGACAGCGGGCCTGGTTCAAATGGACCAAAGGCCTGGACAGAGCCAGGCCCAGGGAGATAGGCGGCCGGCCCAACGCAGGCAGGGGCGGAGAGCCACGGCACGTAGGACGCCCACCACAGCGGACAGGCGCCAACCACCGCTGGCGCGGCCGGGGCGCCAGGACCTGGTGCCGGCGGAGGCAGGCGGCCCCTCCGGGAGGCGCGGTTTCTGCAAGGCTCAGCAGAGGCCTGGCGCGGTCTGGGGTCCCACGCCTGGTACTGGCCGAAGAGCTGCCGCTCAGTCCGCACGCGGGAACCGCTGTCGGGGCTTCCGGCCGCCTTCGTCAGGGCCGCCCAGACACAGGAGCGCAGGAGCGAGCCGCCTGCCCCGGGCGCAGTGGACGCCGCTCGCGTCCGAAGCGCTCCGTTGGCCGCGAGCAGGCGCCAGGCAGGGCGCGCGTCGCCAAGTAGCCTGGAAAGGCTTGCCCGTGGGCTCCGAGGCGCCATGTGGGGACGACGAGGCCGCGGGCAGGACTGACCTCTCGCGGTGGACACCGCCATCAGGCCTCTGCGGAGCCCGGACGCACCCGGCGGGACCCCTCCCGCGCCCTCTCCGGGCCCTCGCCCACCTGGCGGACCGCGGTGGCCGGGGCTGCGGGGCAGAGGCGGCAGGGCAGAGGCTGGGGGTTGCTCCGCCACTTCACGCCCTGCGCGCAGAAGCTCGGGAAGGAAGAGCGCAAGGGCCCCAGCCGTGCGGCCGAGGCGGGGCGCTGGTCCGGGGCGCGAGGCCCCGCCCGGAGGCCCCGCCCCCGGAGGCCCCGCCCTCCCGAGAGGCCCCCGCCCACCTGGAGGCCCCCGCCCACCTGGAGGCCCCGCCCACCTGGAGGCCCCGCCCGCCCAGAGGCCAGGCTCCCGCACCTGCGGCGGGCTGGACCCAACTGTGCTTGGCCCTGGTCGAGGGCCCCTCGCCTCCTGGCTCCCGGGGAGCAGAATGAGGCCCAGGGCTGGGGCCGAGTGTCCAGCGCCTCGAGGGGGGCTTCTGTGCCAGGGTCGGCCTCTCGGCCGCAGGCTGTGTTTCACCTCATTTTGTTTTGTTCAGAAAAAGTTTCTTGATTCAAAACCTCACTTCTCTGTGTGTCTGGCTCCCTGCCACACAGCCCCCAGGTGCTCCCGTCCCTGTCCCACCCCGGTGCTCCCATCCCGCCCAGGTGCTCCCATCCTGCCTGGTGCTCCCGTCCCGCTTCTCGCGTCCCGCCTTAGTGCTCCCGTCCTGCCCAGTACTCCCCGTCCTGCCTGGTTCTCCTGTACTGCCCTGATGCTCCCATCCTGCCTCAGTGCTCCCTGTCCTGTCTGGTGCTCCCGTCCGGCCTGGTGCTCCCATCCTGCCTGGTGCTCCCATCCTGCCTGGTGCTCCCGTCCCGCTTCTCGCGTCCTGCCTTAGTGCTCCTGTCCTGCCCAGTACTCCCCGTCCTGCCTGGTTCTCCTGTACTGCCCTGATGCTCCCATCCTGCCCTGATGCTCCCATCCTGCCTGGTGCTCCCATCCTGCCTGGTGCTCCCATCCTGCCTGGTGCTCCCATCACACCCCACTCCTGTGGGGCAAGAAGGGGTCATGCGTTGTGGAGATGCCGAGTCGGGAGGGGCTGTACCCAGGGGCGTCAGGCAGGAGACCCTCACAGCGGTGGGAAGCTGCGCCCCTCTTCCAGCCTCAGTCTCCCATCCTGGGTCCTGTGTGGGGCCAGGAGCCTTTGGCCTCGGTCCTCGGCCCCTGGGGCAGTCTGTACGGGACACCGTACAGGGCCTGTGGCTGCTGAGGGGCCGGGCCCGAGGGCGGCCGAGGAGCCCGGCCTGGGGCACGGTCCCTGCGGGGTGCAGTCCAGACGCAGGGGCTGTGCTTGCGCTCGCTGTGAACTCCTTGGTCTCTTACGCTGCGCAAAGCTCACCGCTGCGTCCCTGGCCGACAGCACACGTTGGCAATGAGGAAGGCCGCTCTGCTTGACTCCTCTCGGCGGTCAGATGCAGCGGAAGTGAGTCCAGAGTCCAGGTCGGGCTCCCTCGCTGTGGGGCCCAACACGGTCGCCCCCGCTGGTGCAGCAGAAGGAGGGGCGCTGTGTTCCTTTGTGGGCTGGGCAACAAGGTCTGCACTAATCCCTTCTTTACTGTGACCTTCTGGGAGTTTTATGAAAGCACTTTAATAAGGTAGCTTGCCCCCAAATCTGTCTTGAAACTGCAGCTGACAGAACCGTTATCCCAGGATAACAAAACGTTGTCCCTAAACGATTCATCCGCAGCTAAAATGCAGCACAGTCTGCCAGTGCACTGTGTTCTTCGCGCTGTATGCAGCTGGCGCTGGCCGGGCGCCGCCGCCGTGATGAAGCGCTTCGATGAGCTCCTTGCTCTGGCTCCACAGGCGGAGGGCGAGGGAGGGCCTGGCGCCTCCCGCGTTCCGGGGAACCAGCGGCTGGTGGGGCCTCACGCCGGCCTTGGGCGGGACCGCCCCGCCCGCTCCGCCCAAGGTGGACCTCCCTGGGGGCAGGTTTGGTCGCGGCCCTCAGCCGTCCTCGCCCAGGGAGCTGAGTGCCTCTGCGCAGGGAGGGGCTCCGGGACGCCCGGCCGGCCAGCACGAGAAAGCGGGCAGCGTGTGGGCCTGGTGTCCCCAGCGCTCTCGTCCTCTTTGAGCGTTGCCGAGTCCTCTGTCCCCGAGGTGATGGCAGTGCCTCGTGCAGCGGCCACCAGCCCGGCTGCCTCCCAGCGGCCACACGGGGCTGGGCTGCGGCACCCCCTGGCCTGTCCACAGCCTGCTGCTGCGTCCAGCGAGGCACTGGGGATGTGGGTGGTGCGTGGCCAGGACACCGTGCGCCCTTTCTGCTTCCTGCTTTCACCATGGCCACAGCAGAGACTGGAAGCGGAGGCTGATGCCCGAGGCCTCTTCAGAGAGAGGAGCTGGGCCTGTCCCCGCAGGACACGCATGTGCTTCGCCGATGACCTGCGCCCTGCAGCTGGGAGACCCATGCGCCCTGGAGGGCACAGGGCGAGCAGGAAGCGGGAGCCGGCCGCAGCTCAGGGTCCTGCGGCGAGTGCTTCGGGCTGTTGGGAGAGGGCCGGCGACAGCCCAACCCCCACCCCCACCCCGTTCTGGTGGGGGGGGGCTGCTGCTCACCAGCCCGTTTTCAGTCCTCTTGGGAACAGTGGTCCGCTGGCCAGGTCCTTGACGTTGAGCTGTGTTCTGGCGGGAAGTGCTAGGGGGCGGTCGTGGGTCTGTCCAGAGCTTGGTTTCCGGCCTTTCCGAGGCAATTTGGAGAAGTCCGTTTTCTGAGATCCCAGGCTGAAGGAGCCGCAGAAGGCAGAACCTGAGTGAATGAACTGGCTGCAGGCACGGGCACTTGTTGTCTTTAATATATATTTTTTAGTTTATTCACGCACGCAAGAGCTGGGGCGCAGGCCAGACACACAGGGGTGAGAGGAGTCACCAGAGACAGAGCGGGGAGCAGAACGGGCAGGTCCGCTGAGATGCACTGCTGCGGGGAGCCGCGGGAGGCAGGAGGGTCTGCTGGCCTTGGGGTCCCCTCCGGGCCGGGGAGCGAACTTGCCCTGCTGTGTCGCGGATGCTCCGCAGTGCGGCCTCAACCCGCTGCGCCCCAGGGAGGCCCGCTTCATATGACTTTAAAATAACACTCTGGCAACAGAATGTCACTGTGTCACAACTAGACGTCCCCGTTACTCGGGGTTTTGCGCATTTTCAGAGATTTTAGCAAATGGGAACAGACCCACGAAGGAAGCGCTGGTGTGGGGCTGTCTTCCCTGGCAGGGTGGCCGCGGCCCAGGCGTCCAGCAGCTCTCTGCGCCACTGCCCGGCCCGCCCAGTCACGGTCAGAGCCGTCAGCTGGGACTGAGGACATGGCCTGCGGCCTCTCCGCTGCGCCTGCAGCCCCGGCCCCCGGCCCTGGACAGCCGGCGGGGGGAGCGCGTGCCCTGCCGGCCGGGCCCCCTTCACTTGCTTAAAGCATCTGGGATGTTGGTCTAGGATGGGCTCCAAATTAAACTGCATGGAGATTAAAGACAATAATTCTATCGGAATTTTTTTCCTGAAGAAATATTAACTGGGGGAGAAGCTGGAGGAAAGACAGAGCACGTGACGGCGTGGGTCAGGCTTTCTGCCAGGAACCCGCCGCTGCTTTTGATTCCTTCTGTTCTCCAGAGAGAACGCGCAGAAGGAAGACATGAAAGCAGCCCCGCTGGAGAAGAGAAACGTGTTATCTGGACAGCACCGCCTGGCCCTGGCGGGCTCGTGATGTGACGGCCGCAGGAGATGCCGAAAGCCGCGCTCGCACTCAGCGCCTTCCAGAGCTTCCTTGGAGGCTCTGCGGTCTTTGCTTTGCTTCCCCGGGGAGAGGCCGTCATGCAGGCCCCCACAAGGTCTGGGCTTGCTCTTCTCTGTCCACACCTGGCCAGATCATCTTGGCCTGCTACGGCTTGGGTCATACTTGGCCTCGCTGCCCGGTGGGGTGGGGGTGGCTGTGTCAGAAGGATGCACTCAGCACTTGTTCGCAAGGTCACGTGAGCAAGAGGACCGCAGAGACTCAGAGGTCTTCAAAGCGCTGCGGTGGACGTGGCGATGCCGCATCTGGACGTCGGATCGGGGAGGAGCAGGACAAGGGAAGCTGCAAACGCACGGTTTTTCCTCGGGGAGTGGCTGGCGGAACAGACGCGGGAAGCAGCGTACGGAGGAACATGAGGGGCCAGGAGGTCCCAGAAGTCGGTTTGGGGTGCTGTCAGCACCACGGCAGAGCGAGACACCCCTCGTCTTCGTGCTCCCCACCACCGCTTGGTGCCCACCGTGGGCAGTGTCTCGATGGGCGCCGGGGCCCGGCACCGCCAGGGAGGGCGGCTCTTGGGAAGGCAGCAGGGGCGGCTGCATCAGCAAGGCCTGGCTGCCGGCCCACCGCGGAGGCCGCGCCTGTGCGCGCAGCCAGCTGAGGCGGGGGGCGCGTGGCAGATCACGGCCGGCCGCAGGCTGCCTTGGGCCAGAGGGCGAGGTGCCCACGCTGCCGATGACGCGCCCGGCCCGGCGGGCCCTCGGGCCTGAGGCAGACGCGCCACGGACTCAGACGAGGAGCAGCAGGGCGTTTCTCTGCGGGTCACATGACCACATGTAGGGAGCCCCTCAAGAGTCTCCAGGATAACCGTCGGGACGGTCGATGAGTCCTGTCGAGTCGCAGGACACGAAGCCGACATACGGATCAGCTGCACTTCTGAGGACGACAGTGAAGCGTCTGGGAGAAGGACGTCACTCACAGCCGCACGAAAACAGCGAGAAGCACAGTGAGCCGGAAATGCATTTAACATTTAGAAATGCATAGAAGGGTTTAATGAAAGAAAATGAAGACGATGCAAGCAGGTGGAGGGCTGCCGTCCCTGGACGGAAAGAGCGAACAGCAGCAAAAGGTCCAGACTGCCAGGCACCGAGAGAGCCGGGCAGTGCCCGTGGAGACCCAGAGGTGCTCGTCACGGAGCTCGGAGCAGCGGTGCCGAGCACAAGCGGTGGGCTCCTGGTTGCCTCTGCAGAGGAGGGGCAGGGACAGGGGGTTGTTCCGGCGGTGAGAGGAGAGCGCAGGGCAGGGGGTCGACCCAAGAGAGGCTGAAGATGGAGACCAGAAAGAGCAGGACAAATAAACCCAAATGTGTATGTTTTAAAGAAGTGTTCTGAATAAAACCAAACCAGTCAAATTCTTCAGTTAAAAGCAGACACAGTCACGTTGGGTGATGCACGTGCGCCATGCACACATGACACGCGACACACGGGAGCACAGGTCACAGACATGGCACACACATGTGCACACACGGCACACAGGCACACACATGTGCGCACACACGGCATACGGCACACACGCGTGCACACAGCACACGGGCACACACCACACACACCGAGAGCGAGGGCCCTGAACGGCGAAAGACAGGCGAGCGAACACGCGTGGGGTCGCAGCTGGCGCAGCTGTTTTCAGTCGGGCACAGAAGACTAACCCCGAGCGTGGAGGTCGGCTCAGGCCTGGCTCTGAAGGCCTGGTGCGCCCCAGCCGCGTGTGCCTGCGGCGACGCGAAGCAAACACCAGCGGCTGCCGAGACCTGCGGTGACCTGGCGGGTGCGGGGCGTGCAGCGCGCTGGGCCGCCGGCGCTGGCCGTGGGCGGGAGGAACCCTGGGGACGCAGCCGGCGCGGCCGCCGCCCGCCGCGCCTGCTCCTCTGGAGGACCGTGCCCGAGCCGGCCCCGCGCCGCGGCTGCGTGGGGAGGCGCGGACCCCGCTTCACGCGCCCGGCCTGCGACGCCCGGAGCGGCCCTCGGGCGCAGGGTGGCTGCCGGGCGAACCGGCGGGTGCTCGCGCTTGGAGCGCCCGGGGAGCGGCCCGGCAGTGGACACGCTAGCGCAGCAACGGCCCCTCCCGCCCGCGGCCGCGCAGCCGCCTGCGACGGACGTGCCTGGAGCGAGGGGCGCGCCGCCTTGGGGGGCAGAGACCCACGGCGGCGTCGCCCCAGTGGGCTGTGGGCAACGTGGGGGCTCCTCACGAGGAGAGGCCTGCCCCGCAGGGCCCCCCAACCTCCCCCCAGTGCGCCCCGGGCTTCCGGGTGCACCCCGCAGCCCCTCACTCAGGGCCCTCAGGCTGCCCAGACCCCAGTGTCCGTTTGTTTTGGTCACAGCGGCCGCAGGCGGGTCAGGGAGCTGCTCTGTCCCCCTTGCCCCGTCGGCACGAGGACCGAGGGCCGCGCCGCCCTGCGGGGGAGCGGGGACCGCGGGGGCGGGCTGCTGCCGGGTCCAGCGCGTGTGGGCGGAGCCCAGCGCCTGCGGGGGCGGCCTCTGGGTGCCGGGCAGGGCTCGCGGGCCGGCCTCTGCGCTCACAGCCCAGCGAGGCCGCTGTGGACACTCGGCTCCTCTGCGGGCCCTTGGGCGTCCTGCTGACGTGGACAGGGGTTTGACGTCCTGGGGCCGGTCCCTCACAAGGTGGGCCTGGCCAGCCGGCCATCCCTGCCCACAGTCCAGACAGTCTCAGGAGGATCCACTAACAAGGGGTCACGTGGGGGCAGCAAGTGGGTGCCGCGGGCAGCGCCGCTCCTCCGTCCACTACGAGGCTCCCGCACCCTGCCCAGTGACCAGACAGACCCGTGAGGGGTCACTGTGAGGGTCACCGCTTCGGTAAGGGCCTCCAGATGTGACTGCGTCTCTTGCTGGCCTCTGCAGCCGCATCGCGGTGTTTGTAAATGATGCAGAGGATTCCTGGGCGGTGACGCGGCCGCGTTGATGGACACCAGATGGCCGGCAGGCTTGGCCCCGCGGCCTCTCCCGCGTTGCGGCCTGGGCAGAGCAGCGGGCCTGAATCCACTAAGGGCTCACGAGGAAGCTCGGGCCCTGCCCCTAAGTGCCCCCGGGCTGGGGCGGGTGGGGCGCCCCAGGACACGCGCTTCCCTCACGCCTCGGTGTCTGCAGTGGTGGCCTTGGGGTCACGCCTGACACCTGAGCTCGGTGACATAGGAGGGGTGCAGGCGGTTTGGGCGGGGAAGGGACCTTCGAGGGCGTTGCCCTCTGTCTGGCAGTCCAGCCGGCTGCGGGGAGGACCCGGTTGGCCGCGGGGAGGACCCTCCAGCGTGCCCTCTGTACTCGCTGGGAGCCACGGGCACGCCCTCCCGTGCGCAAACCACACAGACCGGCTGGCTAAACGCATGCCGCCCCGCTCCCCCGCACCTCTGCGTTTGCTCTAGCCGAGGCCCCGCCTGGGGCCCTGCAGACGTGTCGTCCACGACACAGACCTCCGTCCTCGGAGGAGAGCGCGATGCCCGCCCTCACTGTCGTGGCCGCCGCAGGCAGAGACGGCCTGTCCGGTGCTCGGGGAGGACGGCGCGAGAGCGGCTCGGCCGGGCAGGCCTGACATGAGCTGAGCCAGAGCCGGCGCGGCCCCAGGGCATGCCACAGAGCCCGGCTCTGCGGCGCGTCTTCTGCGGGGGGCTCCGTGGCAATGTGGGCAGAGCTGGGCCTCCCCCGAGGCGCCTGCACCCCGCGCGGCTGCTCCCCGGCCGTTGTGGAGACGCCGAGCCCTCCGCTGCAGGAGGGGCTGCCGCTGGCCGCCGCCCGTCCCGTGTCTCGAGAGAACTCGGCTTCCCAGCTGCTCCTACAGAACCACTGCGGTCTCACTCAGCTACGACTCACGAAGGGCCCTGCCCGAGGGCACCAGCCGGTTTCCGTGCTCCGTCGAGAACCGGCCGGGTGGGCACTAGGCCACGCTGGGCGCTGCAGCCCAGGGCAGGGCCACCGGCCGGCGCCCGGGTCCTGGTGGCTGCGCGGCCTGCACAGCTGGCCGCCCGGCTCTCCACTGTTTCAGGGAGAAGTGATGGCCCGTCTTGTCCGGGGGCCTGTGCTGGGGTCTCTGTCCCAGCTGCTCCGGCCGTGCCTTCGCAGCAATGCGCCAGCAGCGGCGTGGGCCCGGCCTCGGAGGGAGCAGGAGAGAGCAGACTGTGCCTTCCTCAGGAAGAAAACCCCAGCACGGCCCCAAGCACCTCGGTTTCCCCGCTGCAGAGCGCCCGGAGGGGACGGGTGCAGCGCCCCCTGGGGCCTGGCGTCTGCGGGTCCCTGCCTGGACTCCGGTCCGCTGGCTCGCTCCGTCGGCCTGGCTGCGGCGTGCCGCAGTCCCTCCATGGTGGGCTGGGGGCCTGGCTGCTGAGGGTGGGGGCGCAGCCAGCTGTGTGGTGGACGGTCCGGCAGGCAGGTTCCCGCTGCTCGCGGTCCTCGGGGTCCTGTGCGTGTCTTCGCAGCGCCGGCCCAGCGCCTGCTTTTCGGCCGGACTCTGGGCAGCGCCGGGCCTCGCCCCCTCGGACCCCCGTGACGGGTGGAGTCGTGTCTCAGGGCGGGCTCCCCATGTGGGTGGAGCGGCGCCCCCATGCCCGCGGCCCCCGCGCTGCGCCCGCCTCCTGGGGAGCCCTGCGCGGACACTGCGACTCCGGGTGCGGCGGGCTGCGCAGCCGGAGCACCCAAGCCGGGGGCACCCCGCACCCGGCCCCGCGGCCGGCCCCGTCCATCAGCATCGCAGCCGCGGCGCAGGCACCTCGAGCAGGGAGGTTGTGCTCGCCAGGGAGGTTGTGCTGGCCAGGGAGGTTGTGCTCGCCGCCGGACCCCTTGGAGCTGCTCTCCCCGAGAGGCGGTCTGGGGCCTGCGCCGAGGTCAGGCTTGGCTTCCAAGAGCAGTTTGGTCAGCTGATGCGAGCGGCGAGGGGCTTGGGCAGTGGGCTGGCCAGCACTGGATGGGCCTTTCCTCCAGGACCTCGTGGACTCGGTGCCAGGCGGGCCGCACTGCCAGGCCCGGGCTCTCTGAGCGGCCTCGTTCTTGCCGCCTGGGGCTGCCTCCCACGTGAGTGGTCCTTACAGTCCCCCGGTCTGGGCTGGCCTCAGCCCCTGTGCGCTCCGAGGCAGAGGGGCCGCGACTGACCCGTCCTCGGGGGAGCAGAGCCGGGTGGGGCCTGTGCTCGCTCTGTGTGGCTGTTTTCAAACCGAGCCGACACGGCTCACGCCTCTCTGAGTGCCCATCAGCCCCCAGCTGCCCGGCGCCCCTGCGCCCCAGCCCTGTCCGGCGCCCACGAGCCCCAGCCCTGCACCCACGCGCCCCAGCTGCCCGGCGCCCACGTGCCCCTGCCCTGCCTGGCACCCACGCGCCCCAGCCCTGCACCCACGCGCCCCAGCCCTGCGCCCACGTGTCCCCAGCCCTGCCCAGCGCCCACACACCCCAGCCCTGCCCGGCGCCCACGCGCCCTAGCCCTGCCCAGTGCCCACGCACCCCAGCCCTGCGCCCACGCGTCCCCAGCCCTGCCCTGCGCCCATGTGCCCCCAGCCCTGCCTGGCGCCCACGTGCCCCTGCCCTGCGCCCACGCGCCCCCAGCCCTGCCCGGTGCCGCCCCACTCGGCCGCGCTGACTCTCCGAGCGGCTCTTGTTTCTGTGGTGTTAGACAGTCCGGGGCAGCCGGCGAGAACAGTGAGCCGGCCCGGGCACCGCCTCTGTGCTCCGCTTACTGGGGGCGCAGCGGCTTCCTGCACAAAGGCCGTGTTTTCCTGCGAACCAGAAAAACTGTAAGTTTCCAGCTGGTTTTAACGGCAGAGACGTCAGGAGCCCCCTCCCCCCCCCCGGGCCTGCGAGCGTGGAGGCCGCTGGCTGGCAGAGGCGCGGTCAGGCAGCTGCGCGGGTGTCCGGCGCGCTGGACCCCAGCGCAGCCTGGGCCTCCCGGGCGCCCGCTGGCCTCCTGGCCGTGTGGCGGGCTGAATGCTTGGGCACGTGCGCCCGTCCCTGGCTTCTGAGGGAGAGCGCGTGCGGTGTGGAGGGCAGCTGCTCACCACATTCGCCTCCGTTCACCTTCTTTCTGCTCCAGGAACCGAGGGGAGTCGTTCTGAGGCCGAGACCGGCCTCTGCGCCCTCCCGCCGGGGTCTTCGGCAGCCGCCGCGCCTGCGCCCACGTGCCGGGCCACGGTCACCCTCTGTCCGCCCCGCTCGCAGCGGCCACAGCGTCGGGCTCCTAGCCGAGGGGGCAGTGACAGGCCCCGGACAGCCGACGGGAAGACCGCCGAGAGGGCCCGGCCAGCCAGGGCCAGGCGCGCTGAGCTCCCGGCCTGCGGGCGCAGGGACGCGGGCTGGACTGGGGCTGCTGCCGCCTCTGCGCCTTTGCGAGAGAAACTGGAGGGGGCTCGCGGGCCGGGCGCCGACCCGAAAGGGCCCGTGCTGGTTCCGCCGCGTGGGGAGGCCGCGGGGCCGTGTCCACGCCTCGGGGCTCCTCTGGGCCGCGCTCAGTGCCTGGGTGCGAGGGCGTCTCTGGGTTGGGGTCGGGCTGTCACCTGAGCGGATCCCGGACGCGCCCCGACGCGCCCCAATGCGCCCGCTGTGCGGTGAGCGGGGACGGGCAGGGCGGGCGGGCGCCTCCGGCAGGCGGGAGCGTCCTTGGCCAGTGCTGCTGCCCAGCCCTCACGGCCGCCCAGGTCACCGAGACAGCGGCAGGCCCCGCAGGCTCAGCGTCTCAGCGCAGCGTGGACGTGGCCAGGGTGTCCTCCCGGGCCTGGCGGCCTGGGCCTCCCCCGTCAGAAACAGAAGTTGGCGCCTCTCGTGCCCTGAAGACGTGGAGACGGACTCCGCCTGTCCCGAGCTGAGCGCAGAGCGGGCGCTGCGGCCAGCACGTGGGGCGCCGTGGCCCTGCGCGTCTCCCGCTGGACCTTTGAGAGGGGCCGGGCGCTCTGGACCCCCGAGGCTCCCCGGCCCCGGAGGCTGCTGCTGGCCAGAGCCGGGGCTGCTCGGAGCTGCCCTTTGTGGTTGCAGAAAACCCAAGCTTGAAAACGCGCACCGGCGGGTCTTCTCCCCTCCTCTCAGCTCGCACAGGCTCTGGCTGGGCCTGGCCCCCTCTGGAACGCGCTGACCTCCGTGCTGGCCGCCCAAGGCCTGGCCAGGCTGAGCGCGGCGCCCCGACGGTGCCGGTGGCCACACGGCTTTCCTGAGATCAGCGCCGCGGGTCCTGGGTGGGGCCGGACACCGCCTGAGCCCAGGGCACCTCGCTTCGCGCCCCACGCCTGCGCCGGGGCTCCTCTCTGCCGGGCTGGGGACGCGCCGGCGGGGAGGTGGCGGGAGGCCCACGGGGGCGGCTCTGCCTGCAGGAGACCTCCCCAGGCCCGGGCTGGCCCAGGGAGGGGTCCCCGCCCCGCCCCCCCCACGGGACGAGCCGGGGCCCCTCGCAGCGCTGACCGCTTCTGGCCGCTTGCAGGTCTCGGTGTTTGCCCTCTGGCAGCAGTTTGTCGGAAAACCCACACAGCTCGTGCGGCACGCTGGGCCTGCGAAGTGCACGGGTCTCAGCGAGGGCCGCCAGCCCTGGACGCCTGTTGCCGCCGACACGGCCTCGCAATTGCACAACGGGGCCGCCTCAGCCCCGCCCAGAGCGCCCTGGGCAGCCCGGATGCAAGCCCCGGAGTGCGCTGCGTGTCCAGCAGTGCGGGCAGGCCGTCCGCGTGCGCCCAGCGTGGCCGCGAGACCAAGGCAGGCGCTGTGAAGCCTCCTGCCCCTCTCCGGGCGTCGGCTCACGGCCCGGGCCCCGCGCCCCACTCGCTCTCCGCCGCGGCCGGACCCCAGAGCTGCGTGGGGCCGAGCGTCCACCCAGCTGCAGCCGCCCGGCCTCTCCCGGGGACGTCCTGGCTCTGGGCTCTTGGTGACTGGCCAGTTTGGACGGCTCTGCTTCGGGTTATTTCTCCTTGTCCAGCCGTGGGACTCATAAATCCACGCACAGGGGACAGATTTCAGAAAACGACGCTTGGCCGGACACAGCCACGACTTCACAGCCTCTCGGAGGCGATAACGACGGAGCCTGCCTGGACAGTGTCGGTCGTCCGACTCCGGAGCGCGTCCGGGCTTGGCTCACGACACGCCGGCTGCGCCAGGACCTGGGGCCGGGGGGCGCTGCCCCTGCCAAGCCCTCCTGAGGGGCAGAGCTCAGCCGGGCGTCCGCGCGCCTCAGTCAGCTGAGAGTGGGAGCAAACGGCCTCTTCGCAGCCTGCTCTTCTCGACGCTCCCGTGGGGGTGGGAGCCGGGCCCCTGCTTTCTCCAGCCCTAACTTTGGATTTCCTTTTCTTTTACCAGGGAAGCACGGCGAGCAGCCACAGGGCCAGGGGCTGCCCGCCCAGGGACGGAGAGGGCAGGGCCAGGAGCGCGGCGGCGGGAGGGGCGGGCGTCGCTGGCACTGCAGCGCGCTCTCTGCAGGGGGCTGCTGGGCTGGACAGGGGCTCTGACCCCCGCGGGCGGCACAGCCGGCGTGTCCTGGCCGAGCCGATTCTGCGCCGGCCCCTGGGGTTGGCGAGCCTCCCCAGCCTGCGCGCTGGCCGGCGGCACCCGGGCCGCGTCCTCGCTGGGTGTCTGGGGCCGGGCCGGCCGGCCTGTGGGCGGGCGAGCCTGGGCCCCGCGCTGTGAGGGGAGCCGGATGGAGGAAGCGACCTGGCTGCCTGGGGTGACCCTCGCTGCTCTGTGCCGCGGCGTGAGGGTTCCCAGCCGGGCGCGGGCCGCCCCGTCCCAGGACGCCGGACGGGCGCTCTGGGGCTCTTGCCGCTGGCCCCACAGCCTCGCGGTCGGCGGAGAGGGGGACACGTGCCTGCGGGCTGTCCCTCTCCGGGCCTCCGGGAGGCGCGGGGCAGAGGCGGGGGCGCCAGCCCTGGTTCGGACGCGGCCAGCGGGGTCCCGCACACGGCCGGCGAGGGCCCCGGCCCTTGTCATCGCCGGCGTGTCACACGGCCCCCAGCTCGGGGCGCGTCTGCCCCAGCCCCGAGGTCTTGGCACCGGCGCGGCCCGTTGGGGTTTAGAGCAGAGAAACCAATTTCAAGTCTCCTGGACAGCACATGACTCTAAAAAAAAGCATTTTAATGATTTAAATGGAAACAAACCAGAAGAAGCTGGATCGCGTTTCTCTTCAAGTACACATGTCTAGCGATTAAGAGGAAAAAGTGGCTGAAAAAATGCTGCCTGTTACTGGCCTCCAAACCCCACATAGCTGAGCGGTTGAGTAGCTCGGGAGCCTGAAGTGGCGTCTCGCGGAGAGTGCCGAGCCAGCGGGGTGCGCCGGGGGGCTCCGCGCCCACGCTCAGCTCCTCCAGGCCTCTCGCGGCCCCCGAGCGGCTCAGGGCAGGGAGGCAGGAGACGTCTGGGCAAAAGCCCAGGCTCGAGCGTCCCTGGGCCGCTGTGACCGTCGGGGGCCGTGGAGTGGGCCTCGCGTGCCGCTGCGTTCCCTGGCCCGAGCGGTGGCCGGGGCGGGAGGCCGGCTGTCCGGGGCGGGCCCGGGTGGGCGTGGAGCGGCGTGCGGGTGCCGGGCCGGGCTCGTGGGCCCACGGTGGCTGCCGTCGGGTGAGAAGGGCAGCAACGCGCCTCGGGGACTGTCCTGCGGGACTGTGGCGTTCGTGTCTGCGGACAGGGCGGTGGTGGCCAGAGACCCTTCGGCTCACAAGGCCGAAGCCGGACGCCCCCGGCCCCCTGCACGGCGCGGGACGCCCCGGAGTGCCAGCTGCCTCAGCCCTGCGTGGGGCGGGGTCGGTGCTTCCAGGAGTAGGGGGGAGCCGGGGTGGAGACCCCATTTCATTTTTCTTGGGATTTTCAACCCGTCAGTCTGGGCACCTGCTCGGGACGCGGAAGCAAGGTTTTGGCAAGAACCCCAAACCCCACCTCATGGGCCCCTTCACCCGGGAAGGAAGTGTGGGGAGAGGAAGCGTTTGAGGGGCCGTCGCCCCGCCCTGCGTCCTCCTGAAGACGAGAAGCCGGGGCGCCTCTCGAGCTGCCAGAGCCTTGCTCGGCAGCAGGTGTGCCGCCCGCCGAGTTCCGAGGGCCCCGGACACCCCGGGGAGCCGGCTCGGCCTCCGCCTGTGCGGACACGGGCCTGCGGCAGCCGCTGCGCTCGTGCTCCGGCCCTTCCCACTGGCCGTCCGCCTGCGGGCACAGTGGCGCCGGGCAGCCGCCGCCGGCCGGGAGCTGGCCCCACGCTCCAGGGGGCAGGATGCAGCGCCCGCGCCCGCCTGCAGGGCTGCCGGGGCTGCCTGGCGGCCGTGCAGCAGGGGCCGGCGCATCTCGGCCCAGAGAGCCGGCCTGCGGTCCGTCCTCGCGGGGCTGCCGTAGCTGGGCCCTGTCCGGGCAGCGCTGCAGCCGTCAGCAGACACGACGGGAGCGCGGGCCGCTCCGCTGCTGGTCCCGGCTCCCGGCTGCAGCGGCCTCGGCTGTCGGCCCGGCCCAGCGAGGCCCAGCCCCGTGTGGCCACTGGCCGCCCGCTCACGGCTGGGGCGTCCCTCTGGAGGCGGCGCTCGGCCTGCGGCTGCGCAGTGGAAGCGGCACGGGCCATGTCCGGCCCTCGGGTGGCTCCTCGGTCGGGGGAGGCCCCGTGCAGCCCCAGCGCCAGGCTGAAGGGCCCGGCCAGCCTCTGGTCCTGCTTCGGCCTCGGGGCGACCCTGCCAGGCCCCGGGACCCTCCGTCGGCCGTCCATGTGCCCAGACTCGCCGAGCCCAATGACTGACCATGTAGGGGCCACAGGCCAGTCAGATGGACACAGATTCCCGGTCACAGAGGCAGCGGGCAGCGGGCAGGCGCCGTGAGTGCTCCTCCCTGTTGGGCCGGGCGTCCTCACGGCCATGGCCACGGGTCTGGCTCCTGCTTCGGCCTCCTCCACCTGCCTGCACCTGCGAGGGACACAGAGGTGTCCGGCGGGCTGCACGTGGCCACGGAGGGAGAGGCTGCTCCTGGGGCAGCATCAGGGCTGGGCTGGCTGGGGGAGGTGCCGCATGGCCTGGAGTGTGACTGGCCCTGGGGGTCTGCGGGCTCCGAGCTGGCCAGGCGATCTTGGCCCGTCCTCTTGCAAGCGGACCAGTGCCGGGAGTCCCGGTGTCGGCGCTGAGCCAGGCCCGGGTGGGCGTGTGGGCGTGGTCACTTCCCGGGGCGTGTGCTCCTGCGGGGCCGGGCGGATGAGTGCCCCTGCGCTCGGCCCCGGCCTTCCCTCGCTGGCTGCCCGCCGTGGCTCCCCTGGAGCACGTGTCCGGTCCTGCCCAGCCGCCCCTGCCTCGCAGGCCATAGACAGCGCCTCGGCCCCCAAGCCTGGCCCCAGCCCCTCACGTCCACAGAGTCAGCTCGGGCGGGGCCTCCGGCTCTGCTGCCCGTTGGCCGGCACCAGCGGCACTTTCACCGTGAGGCCACGTCGCTGACCACCGGGTCCCACACGCTCTTTGAGCCGCCCGTCAAGTGGGACCGTTTCCCTCTGGCTGTGCCACCAGGGGGCAGCATTGCCCTGCGCCCAGCAGCAGGCTGCGCCCAGGCAGCTGGGAGTGTCCAGCTGGAACCCACACCGGCCCTGCCGTCCTGCTGGGCGGGCCTGTCCCATGCGGGGACGGGGTGGGTGCCACACATGGGACTTAGCATGCACACACACGTATGTGCACACTGCACACAGCATTGTGCATACATTCATGTGCACACAAACACACTGGGTACACACACTGCATGCACACCGTGTACGCGTGCACACACCGCACACCACACACATGCACGTGCACACATGAACACACAGCAAACCACGCACATGCATGTACACACACTGAGGACACACAAGCACTGCATGCACACTGTGTACACGTGCACACATGGCACACTGCACACACATGTGCAACACAGCAAACACACGGGGTACACAATGCACATGCACACATACACAGGCACACAATGCACACACGCACACATACACAACACCCACTGCACAGATCACACGCTGAACACACACATGTACCTCGCACACCACACACTGCACACACATGTATGTGCACACACACTGCATGCACACATGGTGTCCATGCACACACACTGCACGCTGCACATGCACGTACACAACACACACACGCACACAACACACACGTGCGCACAGCACAGCCCCCAGAGCCGAGTCCTCTGTGTGCCGGTGCCGGGGGAGCAGCCAGGCAGGCGACTGCAGCGGGCGCCCCGGAGCTCCAGCGCCCCCACGTCCCGCTTTCACCTACCTGCCTTTGGCCTTGGGGCTGGGCGCCCCGGGGAGGGTGCCGTGCCCGGGTGCTGTCGGTGTGACCGGTTCTGGGGCCGGGCACAGTGGCTCTGACTCTGGCTCGGCGGCCCCGGCCCGGGCATTGTGTCACGGGTGGGGACTCCAGAACTCCACTTTGACCCCTGCCGTCGGTCAGCCGCCTGGCTGTCCCTCTGGGGGCAGCAGCGGCCCGGCGCTGCCCCCAGCCCCGGCCCCATGCAGCTTCAAGGGGCTCGCGTGGGTCTAGAACCAGGTCTCTGCCGGCCATTTTCCTTCCTGCCCCGGAATCCTGGGGACGAGCCTGGATCTTGCCTTCGGACGTCTGAGGAAGCGCCGAGTCTGTGAGCCTCCCGGGGCATGGGAGGTTCACCGGAGGTGAGCGCGGCTGCTGGGCCCTCGGGCAGTGCCAGCCGGCAGCGCCTCCTGCAGGGCTCCGCGGGCCCCTGCCTCCGCGCCGGTGCCGTGGCCTGCGGCCTCTGCGGACCGCCGAGCTCTGGGAGCGGCTTCTTCCTTGCCGCCACGGGGTCTCTCTGCTTCCGGCCCCCAAGGCCGCCGTGCTGCCCTCGGAGGCCTCTCCGGGCTGGGGGCTGCCTGCACCCGCAGGCGGGCGAGGTGCAGGAGGCGAAGGGTTAAGCAGTGCTCGCGAGCCGTGATACCGGAGGAAATAACTGCCGTCAAGTGAAAGCTGAACAGCAGTGTGGAGGGGAAAAATTTCCTCATTTTCACCAGCTAATAATCAAAACAGTTTGACACTAGCCAGGGGGAGCCAAAAAATATGGAAGCAATTATTGAGTTAAATGAAATATCACAAAATTATATGTTATTTTGCATTTTGGGTTTCTAAGGTAAAAGCGTTTCGTGAGGATCGACGATACACTGACCAAAGAGAGACGGAGGTCGGGAGGGGGAGGCGCCAGGCTGCTCAAGGCCCGGCGGGACGCCCTCTCCCTAGGCCTCCCCTGCACCCCACTGCGCCCGCCTCCGCCCGCCAAGCCGTCGCTTCCAGCCGGGCGGCCGGCGCCCGCGGGTGCAGGGGCGCTTTCCCGGCCTGGGCGGGGCCTCGCCAAGCGCAGCTACTTCACGTCAGACACATGATGGTGGTCCTCGCTTCATCGGGCTCCGTTTTCACTTTCGGGGCGTCTTGCCCCACCTGCATTGCCCCAGCAGCCACGCAGCCTCGGGCCGCCTGCCCAGGAGCCGAGCTGGCGGTGGAGGACGCTGGCCCGTGAGCGGGCGGCCGCCCGGTGTCCAGACGCTGCTCATGGGGCCCGCGGGGGCTCGTCCGCCTGACCGGACGGCCGGGCAGAGCTGCTTCCCGCAGGGGCCCTGCCCCACCCGCTCTGCGTGGCCTCCCTGTCATCTAAGCAGGAACGGCGGCTGACCTTTTTATAGAAAAATCCAGTTTTAGTTTTTGAGATAAGAATAAGTTGCCCACTTTAGGCCTCAGGTTTGTTCTGCTTTGTTAATTTCGACTTCAGCTCCTGGGATCTTTTTTCCTGAGTGCCAGACCTGGACTTAGCTCACATCCATGGGATGTAAAACAAATCAGAACGTTCTAGATAGTTTTTCCTTTTGGCTCACGGTACAGACAAAGGGAGGCCTGCCGGGCCCGCGCTCCCCACGTTAATCTCGCTGCTTCTCACCATCTGCTTGGCTGCTGCGTCACCCCCAGAGTGCAGCACAGGCTGGGCGCCTGGCAGAGAAGCCCACAGCAGGGAGCCAGCAGCAGCGGCACCGGCGGGGCAGGGAGGGCTGGGCAGGTGGGCAGCGGCACCGGGTGGGCGGGGCGGGCCGGCCAGGCTCTGGGTCCCGACTGAACGAGGCCCTCCAGCTCCTGTGGGTGCAGCAGCGCGCGTAGCGGGTCCTCGCAGGGCGTGGGGTGTTCGGGGCGGGTGAGGGGCGCAGGGGAGGAGACAGCGCGGCAGGTTGAGCACCGGAGTCTTGCTGTGCACCTCCTCTCGGGGTCGCTGTGGCTCTGGGGAGATGTAGATGCTG
This sequence comes from Galemys pyrenaicus, assembly GCA_019455555.1. Classification (NCBI taxonomy): domain Eukaryota; kingdom Metazoa; phylum Chordata; class Mammalia; order Eulipotyphla; family Talpidae; genus Galemys; species Galemys pyrenaicus. The sequence goes on along the minus strand of JAGFMF010012264.1, from coordinate 10,619 downwards.
CTCCCTGCAGCGCGGGGCCCTCCCGGCCACGCTCTGATGTCCTGGGGTCCCCCGGCCTGGGGCCGCGGGAGCCCCGCCGTGCGTGGGCTGGGGCCGCGCGGGCTCTCTCGGCCGGCCCCGGGCGCTGGGCTCCGCGGAGCTGCTGCCGGCAGACTCAGGGTGCGACGTGGGCGGCGAGGGGTCGGTGGGCCCGACAGCTGCGGTTGCAGCCGACAGGGCCCACGCCCTGATGCTCTGCCGGGCTGTGCGGGGTGCGGGGTGCGGGCCGCTCGCGGGGGAGCCGTCTCCCTCGTCCAGGCCCCGCTCGCCCGAGGCGGCTCTGTCCCGCTGGACGTGTCCTGGCGCCCTTTCCCCCCGGAGCGTCTGACGCGGCCCCACGCTGGGCTGCCACCAGGACGCGGCGACCTCCGAACGGGCGCCTTCTCGTCCAGGCACGGACGGTGACCGGAGCAGTTTTATGTAGCCCAGTGCCGGTCTTGCTCAGGCCAGGCTGGCCCGGCGGCTCTCCTGCCCAGACGGGACCCTGGCCCTCCCTGGTCACAGCCGCTGGCCGGTCCCGGGGCAGCCCGGCTGCGGTGTGGACACAGGGTGCGCCGTGCAGGCGCGGCCCCGCGTGGCGGCGCAGCGGGGTGGGGCGGCCAGCGCCTGCCCCACGGACTCGGCTCCTCGGTCTGCTGGGGCTGTGCCCGCAGGAGCTGGACGCGCGTGGCCTCGCCGTGAGCCAGGGACACGGGGCCGAGTGGCCGTCGTGAGGACGCACCGAAAGGACGGAGGAAGGGAGCGGGGCATCCCGGGCGCGGCCTGCGCTGCAGAGTGGCGGGCAGCTGTGGGGCTGAGCTCCGCGGGAGGCTGTGGCGGCGGCGGCAGGGGCCACGCGTCCGCAGGCTGCTCCACGGAGGCCTGAGCCAGGTGTCCGGCGGTGCAGGGCTCGGGGGTCGCCTGTCTGACGGGCCCCTGCCCGCCGTGCTCCCGCCCCGCCCCTGCTGCCTCCTGCTCCTCCTCCAGGCCCCGGTCGGCAGCCGCAGCGCCCGGGTGAGTGTCTGGGCGCCCAGGGCACCCTCGGACACCCGCCTGCAGAGCGCCGAGGGCTCCCGGGGCCGCGGGGCTGCTCGAGGGTTTGGAAAGCGGCCGACGAGGAGACCCCACCGCAGCCCCGCACCCGCTGCCCTGCACGTCCCGCTCGGGTGACCCTGGACCCGGATGGACTGGCGTGGCCTGCATGAGCCTCCGGGCGGGCCCCTGCCCTCGCCCCGCGCTCTCGGACGAACGCCGGCCTGGCAGCCACACCGACGGGCCGCTTTGGTGTGAGTCTCAGGCTTCCGCTGATTTGGCTTCTTGTAGCGGACGCCGTGGGGGTGCCTCCAGCCGTACACGGAGGGCCCTTTGTGCCGGCTTTCTGGACGCCCCCAGGCGCCCCGCGAGCGCACGAGCCACGAGACGCCCTCGTCCACCCCCGCGGGGCCCTCGTCCGCGGGTCTTAAGTGTCGTCTCAGCACGCGGCCTAAAGTGGAGTGGCTGGAAGTGACCGGGCACCTGGGCCTGGGATGCTCCCCAGAGGCCGGGCCCCGGCCGCCGCTGCCTCGGGCTGCAGGGTGGCCCCTTCGGTAGCCCTGGCCGTCTGTGCACGAAGGACGCAGGTCCTTCTTGAGGCTGGTGGCCTGGCCCGGCGGGTGCCGCTGAAGCCCTGAGTCTGCCCCTGGCTTCTCCTGGACGAGGTGTGGAGCAGCCCCGGAGAGCAGCAGGGAGCCCCTCTGTCCCGAGGCGAGCCTTGCTCCTTCGGCTCGGGGTCACGATGGGGCGGGGCGGAGAGAGGCGTGGAGCCAGCCCCACAGGCCGCCCCGGGCTCAGGCTATGCCGGGCGGTGACTGGCCGGTGCTCGCGGTGACCATGGCCCGCTCCGTCCAGCACCACGCCCAGAGCCTCCAAGATGAGACCTTGCTGAAGGCCGCTCTCCCAGGGCTCGGGAAATGGGTCCTTTGTGCTGGGCAGAGGACCTGGCTGGCCCCGGCCGTCCTCAGGCAGGACGTGCGTGTCGCCACACAGCTGGACCCGCCGCCCCAGGGCCCATGTCCAGGGCTGGCTGTGGACAGTCACCGCACGTGGACACAGGCCGTGTGCCCAGGACAGGGGCTGGGTCAGGAAGACGCGGTCTCTCGCTCGGTGGAGTACTACTCAGCGGTGAAAAGGGTGAGCGCAGCCACGTGCGACCACGTGGGTGAGTGGGGTGGTAAGTGAAGTCGGAGGGAGAGAGACAAACGCAGAATGGTTTCGCTCACGTGTGGAGGGAGAGACACAGCAAGACACAGATGAACCCTAACCCCGAGAAACTCTAGAAGCCGCTGTGGCACGGTGGGGAGGCGGCCCCTGCTTGTTCCAGCCTCACGGCGGACACCCTTCCGATGTCTCCTTCCTGTTCCTGAGGTAATATTCTAGTTTCCCGCCCCCTTTTCTGCGGACTGAGTGTCCCCTCGGTGTGGGCTCAGTACTGGTCACTCACACCCCGACGGAGGGCAGGCGCACGAGGGCGCCTGCTGCGTGCCGTCGAGATGAAACAATCTTTACCTCATGAAGACATACAAGTGAGTCATTCTCTGCCGGCACGGCGGGCTCCAGTACGGTCCCCGTAATCTTTTAAACACATGTTCAGCGGGGCTGCCTAGGCGGGATCTCCTACCAAGTTAGCAAGACGGTCCTGCTTTCCCAGCGAGGCGTCCAGACACTGCTGGGGCCCGCGCCGCCTGGCTGCGAGGGGGACCCACTGCGGCCGGGGCAGCGCCCAGGTGACCCCGCGCCGGCGTCTCTGCTGCCTGTGGCCTCACGCGGGTCGGCCGGCTGTGCGCCCCGATCAGTCTGCTTTGCTCGTTACGCTGATCGAGTGGCGAGAGAGACACACAGATGGACCGGGCAGACGGGGACAGACGATGGGGACAGAGGGACGGGACAGAGGGACGGGGACAGAGGGACGGGGGCAGACGGACGGGGCAGAGGGACGGGGGCAGATGGGGACAGATGATGGGGACAGAGGGACAGGACAGAGGGATGGGGCGGGCAGACAGACGGGGACAGACGGGGACAGACGATGGGGACAGAGGGACGGGACAGAGGGACGGGGACAGAGGGATGGGGGCAGATGGACGGGGCAGAGGGACGGGGGCAGATGGGGACAGACGATGGGGACAGAGGGACGGGGGCAGACGGGGACAGACGATGGGGACAGAGGGACGGGACAGAGGGACGGGGCAGAGGGACGGGGACAGATGACGGGGACGGACGGATGGACAGGGACCCTGAGAGGCACCTGCAAGTGCAGGACTCAGCCGCTGGGTTGGGGCCTCTCCCAACTCGGCAGTGTGCCCCACAGCTCTGCACTTCCCTCTGGGTCCCTCAGACCCTGCAGTCCGGGCCTGGTCTTGGGGCCGCCCAGGCTTGGGGCCACGGTGCCCACGCAGCTGCAGCTAGGGCTCCCAGGGGCTCGCTGGGGTGGTGGGCGCCTCTGCCCGTGGGAGGCCGGCCGGCGGGGGGGCCGGGCTGAGAGCTGGAGCGGCGGGTGGGTGCGCGGGCGGCAGCCGCGGGGCGGAGACGAGGGGCTCTGCAGGCAGGAGGGTGTCTGGGCAGGAGGCGCCGTGCTGGTGGCTGGGCGGGGGGCCGGGGGCCCTGGGGCAGGAGCGGGCCAGGCGCCGCGCTGGGGGTCGCGGGAGCCCTGCTTCCTGAGTCCCGCGCGTCCCTGGCCCTGCGTGTCCCGCCGCGCCCGGGACCGGCTGCTGGAGGCGGCTGCTGACTGCCGGTGGACGAGGCGATGGCCGGTGGGACTGACACGCCTGTGGCCAGTGGGGAAGAGATGTCAGAGACACTCAGGCCTGGGCGGGGACTGGAGCAGCCGCACAGCCCCGCGCGACATCGCCGGCTGTCTGGCCCTCGCCCGCACTCGCGCACGCCGCGCCTCTGAAGCCCGGGAAGCACAGCAGGGGACGGACGTCGCTGCGAGCAGTGGGCCCTCTGCAGGTCCCACGACTGGCCGTCAGACCCGCAGCACAGTCCCGCCCCAGCCGAGAGCAACCGCGCACCCAGGCGTGCCCAGTGCCGTACCTCAGCAAACGGGCGGGACAGCCCTGCGGTGGCCACGGCTGAGCGGGCCAGGCGCCGTGGCCTTCAGTGACCGCCTGCTGTGATGTGGGGTGGCCGGCCAGTGGCAGGTGCGTCCCTCACCCGTGCAGACATCACCCGTGGATTAGGTAGCCACTGGGCAGGAGCCAGCGGGAAGACCGGGCAGGGGCTTCGAGGACACGCGTTTTATTTAATTAATTATTTAAAAATACTTATTTGTGCACACAAGAACGAGGGTGCAGGCCAGAGGTGTGGGGGTGAGAGCAGTCACGAGAGACAGAGCGGGGAGCAGGACAGGCAGACTGACTGAAGCACACTGCTGGGGGAGCTGCGGGAGGCAGGAGGGTCTGCTGCGCCCTGGGCGCCCCACGGTGAGCGCTCACCCCTCGGCCACCGGGAGGCCCCAAACACGCCTTTTAGCGCTTCCCGGGGCGGGAGGCAGGTGGGCACCAGCCGCCCACGCTGCCCTCTCACTCCGCGGTCACGTGCACGGCGTCGGCCTCGGCAGGGGCCGGCCGTCTGGACGCGCCAGGTGTCCGGGAATGCGCAGCCGGCGGCCGGGACACCCGCCCCGGTGGGGCCGCGGCGCCTGGCGTGGGCGAGCTGCGGGCGCACGGCGGCTGCACGGCCACGGGAAGGCGCGGCCCGGCCACTCCGAGGCGCTGGCGGGGGCGGCCGGGGCTGGGCCGCGCTCGGGTTTCAGACACTGGAGCGGCTCAAAGTTTCTCGAACTGTCATGGTTTCTAGTCCAACAGCAGACGTTTTTCAGGCAACTGAAATGTGTTTATTCTGTTGCATTTGTGAATTCACTTTTCTCTGAAAGACAGAGAGCCTTTTGGGGCGCTTCCATGGCAGCGAGAAGAGCGAGAAGCGGAGAGGACGCGTGTCTGCTGCGAGTGCGCACGGGCTTCGCGGGTCTCCGGGCGGGGCTCCGGGCGCGCAGAGCGCGCAGGCCCGCGGGCAGCAGGCGCGGGCGGGCGCTCCGGGTGTCTGCCGCGCCCGCTCTCGGCACTGCCCCGTGGCGGCCGGCAGGAGCCCGGAGCCACCAGCCCGCGGTGTCCTCGCGCCTTCCGCGTCACACCTGCGGCGGGCGTGCGGCGGGGTGGCGAGTTGAATCTAACGCGCTGTAAGCACTGCGGTGCGAACTGCGTCGACTTGGGTGGGAGCCGAGGAGTTTATGGACGAGAACAAAGACAGCGCGACTCCCCTGGTTCTTTGACCTCCTGGAGGACTTTGGGGGAGCAATTAAAAAGCAGGTGCTTTGTCTATTGTCCTTGTTTTCGAGTGCGCCGTGAAATGCCCCCTGCTATCTGGAGTCCAAATATTTTAAATCCAGTAGATTGAAAACAAAAATCTTCCTACTTTGAACCAAAAGCGCCTGACAAATTGGCCGGTTTTGTTTCCAGGGAAATGATACATTTATCTCTGATCCAAGAGGAAATCTGTTCCTTTCGTCTTCAATGTGTGGTGCAAATGTGTTTAGAGTGTGCGCTATGGGTTTATTTTTGGGGCTCCTTCTTGCTGTGCCAGTGGGCATGTCTTATATCAAAGATGGGAGTTTCAGCAGCAGATGTTCCAATTATACTTCGGCTCTGAAGCAAGCAAAATCATTTTTGAGTGTCAAAATAAATAAATACAGCAGTTTGACCGGTATTTCTTAACTAGAACCGAACCTGAAGCGCTTCTGCATGAGACAAAAAGAAACTTCGACGTGCTTCTGGCATGTTTTATAGGCCTGACAGAAAGGATGGCCTTTCTCAGCCCCCTGCGCAGGGCGGGCACGTGGCCCGAGGGACACCTGCCGACGCCGATCGGAGCCTGGACCCGCCGGGGCACCGGGAACGGGTGCTAGACGAGCAGTCCTCCCCGGCATGGCGACCTGTGTTGGCGCCGGCGAGGGCTGCCCGCGGCTGGTGGGTGCGGCTGCGGGCAGTTGAGACGCAGCTTGTCCTTGCCGGCTGCACGGTCAGCCCCTGCTGCCTGCTGTGGCTCACTGCGTGGCCGCGTTCTGCTGCTGGGCGCGCTTGTCTGGGGTCCAGCCCCTGCCTGGCGGCTCGTCCTGAGCTGCGATTGCTCGGCCCAGCTCCCTGGGCCCCTCCTGAGCCCTGCAGGCTGAGTGCAGGGCTCTGCGGCTCGGAGCCCTGCTGCGGTCAGCAGCACGTATCCAGGGCTGCCGGGGCCTGGCTGGACGCCCAGCGCGGCCCACGCCTGCTGCCCTGGGGCTCTGCATCAGCCCGTGTCCAAGCACCACCGCAAGTCCAAGCCAGGTCCGGTGCGGCGCCCCTGGCGGGGTGGACTCGCCTGCCGCCGCGGAGGGGCCCGCTGGGCCTGCAGAGGAGATGGGGCCCCCAGGCCGGGCTCAAGGGGGGCGCGACTCACACGGTCTCTGTGGAAATGTGGGATCCGCTGCCTCCCGACTGCCAGGGCCGCTCAGCTGCTGGCCCGTCCCCAGCAGGTGGTCCGTCCCCTGGCCCAGCGGGAGCCGCGGGGAAGGATGTGCCCGGCGGGGCGGGGGGAGCAGGGTGGGGCAGCCCCGTCAGTTCCGGCCCACTGACCCCACCTCTGCTCTGCAGGCGCGGCGGGCTGTGGAGGAGACGCCATCGGCAGGCCTCCCATGCGCCCGGGCACCCCGCCCGGGTGCCGCTGGACACAGAGCAGACGCCGTGCTGGCCACGCCCAACCGTGGGTCCCTCCTGGTGTGCGAGCGTGGCTGGCTGGGCTGGCGCCGCCCCACAGATGCGTGGGTGACTGGGCAGGCCGCGGGGCTCTGGCAGCTGCTCGGTCCGGCCGTGCTGGGGTCCTGAGTGCAGCCACTGAGGCCGTTGGGGTCCGGCCCAAGGACCAGCGGTCTCTTGTGTGCCAGCCGGCGTCCTTGTCCTGCTGCTGGGGCCGCTCCACCGAGGTGTGAGTGACCCGGGAGCTCGCGTGCTGCCTCCGGCACCAGGCGCACACCGGAAACCAGGGCCCCCACGTCGGCCGGCCGTGCCGGCAGCTGCTCAGCGACCGTGGCAGGAGCGCGGGCCGCAGGGGGACGGGCCCAGGTCTGGGCTGCAACGGGCCGTGTGGGTGCGGCTGTGGCCTCAGGCGCGGCTTCAGGGAGGGGCTCTCTGCTCCGGAGCCACGGTCTTCACGGTGGGCGTCGCATGGGGGCATTGCCGCTGACGTGCGGGCCGCAGCCAGCAAGTGGGGCGCAGGGTGAGGGGGGCACAGGGCGAGGGGGCACAGGGGTGCATGGCGAGGGGTGCAGGACGAGGGGGCACAGGGCGGGGGAGGCGCTACAGCCATCCCGTGAGTGAGAGCCTCCCTGTGGCTCCTCCCGACCTGCGGCTGTGAGCACCTCAGTCTCAAACACTGGGGCGCCCGTGGGGAAAGCCTGTGGGGCTCCCCTGGCCAGCCACTCTCATCCTTGCTCAGAGCAGGCAGCGCCGAGTACGGGTACGGCAGGCGGTTTCTGTCCTCAGACGCGTCACTGTGAGGCGCTGGCGGGTCTCAGGATTGTGAGGGCCTGGCTACTCCTGCCCCCACCGGACGGGCCTGTCCGTGCGCCCAGGGGCCTGTCCACATGTCTGCCTGACATGCACACACATGCACATGCGCGCACGTACCCGCACACCGGGCAGCAGCATCAGCACGAGTTGGGCCCCACTGACGGAGGGGCTGTCCTGTGCGATGCAGCAGGCAGAGGTGGTGGCTCGGGCCAGGGCTGGGGCGGGGGCCAGCAGGGAGGCGGAACAGCAGGGCAGGGTCTCTGGGAGCGGCTGCTGGGGACCGAAGGCCCCGTCCCTGCGCCGTCCCTGCGCGCTCGCCCCGCGCCCCACCACCGCCCCAGATGCGCCCGCCGTGGCTCTGCAGCGTCGGCTGCTCCTCGGCTCAGCCGGGGCCGCTCGGCAGCAGCGCTGCAGCGGTGCTGTCCACCGACCCCACGCTGAGACGCCTGGCGCTGCGGCCGCCGGGCAAGGGCTGTGCAGGAGCCGCTGTCCCCATGCCGCGGAACAGACCAGAAGGCTGGGCCCCTGCGTGCTCCCGCGGGCCCGCCGGCTGCCGCCTGGGGTAGGCCGAGGCCCGGCAGCCTCCTGCTGCCCCGGATGCGCCCAGTTCTGTCCTCCGGCGGCGCACGCAGGGGCGGCTGGGCGGCCTGTGCTGGCCCCTGGGCTGGGGTTCGGAGCCTCAGCCCGTGCTGGGGCGGCCGGCAAGCGCTCGTGGCCGCCGGTCTGGGAACGCCGCGGCCGCGTGGACGGAGGCCGACGCGGACACCACCAGCGACACAGACCTGCCAGCGGATGCGTGTCCACTCTCGAGACGGTCCCGAGAGGTCCGGCCCTCTTGGCGAGGCCGCCCCTCGAGTGCGGGAGGCTGAGCTGGTGGCTTCCGGGCTCCGTCGGCGTGGGGGACGGACGCCCACGGCCCGGCTGGGCGTCACCGGCAGGGGCGGGCAGCAGCAGGGTCCGCCCGCCTGCCCCGGCTCCTTCGCGGTGGGCCCTCTGCGACGGCAGGCGAGGCACGGCTGTGCAGGAGGCCCTGAAGCTGAGCAGCTCGAGCACATCTCGCGGCCTCCTTTCTGCAGGACCAAAAAGCGTTTTCTTGCCTTTCTGAAAAACTTCACGAGCCTCTTTGCAGAGCCAGTAAAACCTGCACTTTCTGCACAGGAGAAGCCATAACACCCGCTCCCCCAGAGAGCGAGCTGTGCCCCTTGCCCGCGGCTGCCTGGCTGGGGCCTCGCCGGGCCTGCGCCGCGGGGCGTCTGCCCAAGGTTCTGCGCGGCCCTCCGGCTCCCGCGCATGAATCTCGCGGCCCACGCCCAACCCGGCTTGCGGAGGGGCCGGTGCCGGCCCACCCCTGCCCTCCCCGCACCGGCCAGAGGGCCGGACGCCCGCGTTCCGGGTCTCGTCCCTGTCTGGGATCTGCCTCCTTCTTGGGCCACACGGTCCGTGGGTCACGCCACGGCTGTCGGCGGAGCCCGCCCTCCTGCGCCGTCGGGGCCATCCAGCCGAGCAGAGCCGGACGCGCGGCCGGGCGCGGCCTGGGCGGCTGTTGTGGACCTTCAGGGCGGCCCGTGGGGCTCCTGGGTCTGCTCTGGGGGAGCACCTGCCTCCGCTGGCTCCCTCTGCCCATTTCTGCTCGGCTTCCCGGAAGGGGGGCCACGAGCCGCAGCCAGAGCGTCCGCTGGGGCAGGCCTGGGCACGGAGGCGCCTGTGCGGGCTGTGAGCACCCGCAGCGCCCGGATTCCGCGAGTGCGAAGCGGGCGGGAGGGGGGGCGCTTCTCTAGACCTCAAGGCCCAGCGGAACGGCGGGTGTTGCCCCTGCGCCTCCATGGGCGCGGTGGGCGCGGCCCGATGCTGGTGCCGCGCGGCTCCCCGCGTTGCTTCTCTTCCCGGACGGCGAGGGCGCGCAGGCAGGAGCGCGCTACGCGAGGACGTGCGCCCGGCTCACTGCGGCCCCGCCGGCCCCCCGGCCCCGCCCCGCCCTCCGCCGTGGGCGTCGTGGACGCTCCCGGCGCCCAGGTTGTGCGGGCAGCAGCCGGGGCCGGGGGTCCGGCGAGGGCTCCCTGCTGCTCCCCGCTGCTCCCGCTTAGGGGCCTGGCGAGAGCCGCTCGGCGTCGCGGCTGCGCTTGGACGATCCTCTCCGCTCCTTCCCGCCGACGGGCGGCGCGCAGCTCTGCGGACGCTCCGGCCGCGCAGCTGAGACTCGCGGCCCGGCAGAGCCTCCCGCTGCCCAGGGACCGCGTTCCGGCTCAGAGCGTCCTCTTGCGTCTGGGCAAAGTGACGCCTGACGGTCCAGAGGCGGGAACAAAGTGTCCCTGTGAAGAGCCGCTCTGCTACTTTGTTGCCAAGGAGGCGCGCTGCTGCCCGGGCCTCTCCAGGCGGGGCTGAAGGGTGGACACCGCCCACTCGGGCAGTCCCCTGTGCAGAGCTGACGCTCCTGCAGTCGACTGCGGAGGCGCACTGCCCACAGCCGGGCTGCCCAGCAGACCCCTGTGGGCCCTCGGCAGGGCCTGGGTGCTCAGCCCTCTGGCCGCCCGCCGGGCGCTGGCTCCGCGAACCCGGGAGCCGGTCGAGGTCCGTGCACAGGCGTGTTCGGCCTCTGGGGGGCCTTGGGCCCTCGGGGCGGTGGGCCAAAGGCCGGGCGACGTCCAAGCCCAGCGGGGACCGGGCAGACCCCGCGGGCGGGCGACGGGCAGTGGCTCAGGGAGCCCGTGACTGGGAGCGGCTGGCCTTCGCGGAGTCGCCCCTACGCGGCAGGGGCGAGTCCCGGCGGGCGCCTGAGGGAACCCCGCGATCCTGCTCCTCAAGGCCACCGGCAGGGCGGCGGTCCGCCAGCACTGCCACTGCCACACACACACCACACACCACACACCACACGCCACACACACCACACACCACACACCACACACCACACACACCAACACACCAACACACCAACACACCACACACCACACGCCACACACCACACACCACACACACCAACACACCACACACACCACACACCACACACACCACACACCACACGCCACACGC